>JABTXL010008822.1:5333058-5388220 GCA_025134845.1 Neodon shergylaensis
TCTTTCTTTCTTTCTTTCTTTCTTTCTTTCTTTCTTTCTTTCTTTCTGGCGTGGGGGGTTCACAGAAGCCTTCACTGTCTCCTTCTCAGCCATGAGTCTGCAGTCATTAGTATCGCTGCTAAGGAAGCTTCCTTGTCAGTAGAAGCCAGTAGCAGCCCAGGCCGTGACTTCCGCATGGTTTTGGTGGCAGCTCTGATCAGGGCATTCTGTCTCTAGTTCCCCTTCTCTGCATGCACCTTTCCATCCCACCATATATTTTTCCCAATTCCATGAAACCAACTTTAAAAGCATCTTCGCACAAGACTTGTCTTTCTTGCGTTGTTCCAGAGCCACTGTGCACTCTGCACACTCCTTTTCCACCGCCGTCGCCTGGAAACAGGCTCCAGACTGTTGTTAACTCTTAGAGACTTCCAACATTTCAGCGCTACCTCTCAGTAATGTGACCCCAGTGAAACAGGGTGGATACCATTCTAAGAACTCACTCTTCACTTAGGTCAACAGCATGGATGAAGGATGGAGTTCTATCCCCAGGAAGTACCACATAGATGCTCCTCTCCCCGTTTTTTTACCACATTCTGCCACACGTGACTAGGCCAGCAACTTGACTCACCATTCTCTTCTCTCAGTTATTTTCTGATTATTACCCTGTTTTAGCCTTGATTATAGCCTTGAATCAAGGTAGGCAAAGGTAGCATCTTTGAGCTGTATGTGATGCCCAGTTTCCTTGCCCATAGAGAACATTCGACTGTGTGAGCAGTTGAGCTGGCTCTGAACACACTTGAAACTGGAGAAAGTGTTACCAATAGAAAAGTAGAAAAGACCATCAGCAGAGTCTTTTGTGGAATCATTCTGATTATACTGATATTCGTTATTATTCCCTTGGAAAATAAACAATATCATTCAGTAACAAGAGGAGGGGCTCCCAGGAAGAACTAGATAGACTAACTGACTCGAAAGGTGACGATACAGAGAAGCAGGCAGGAGAAACCCCTTGGGGCAGGAAGGGATTTGAATGCTGCTCAACTCACATACGTAGGGTTGCTTCTTTAACGTCCTTCTTGTCAACCCTTTGCCTGGCTTCCCTCTCTTCTTCAGTTGTAATTCTTATGCTCATATAAATGACTGTCCCCTTCCTTTGGAATTTTGTTCCTCCTGGTGTTGAATAGAGAAAGAGAGAAGGTTCCAGTGCCAGGAGCTTCTTGCCCAGAGATGATTCCTCCAAGTCAAGGAGACAATTCAAATATACCATGCCATCCTGAGCACTTAGAGCCAGGTTTAGAAGTAAAGAGCAATTCAAAGATGGAAAACCCTCATTTCCCTAGGGAAAGCCATGCAGTCACTTGTCACGGAATTTTCCTGGCAATGTTTGTTTGTAGTGAGGAGGCGACCAGGCTTGCTTTTCGTCCTGCCCGGCTCCCGCATGGTTAGCTTTACACCAGAAATAACAACACACAAATTGTATTCATTTAAACACTGCCTGGCCCATTAGTTTTAGCCTCTTCTTGGCTAACTCTCACATCTTGACTAACCCATATCTAATAATCTGTGTAGCACCATGAGGTGGTGGCTTACCAGGAAAGATTCTAGCCTACATCCATCTTGGGTTGAAGAATCATGGCGTCTGCCTCACTTTCTTCTACCCAGCATCCTGTTCTGTTTACCCCACCTATCTAAGTTCTGCCCTATCAAAAAGCCAAGGCAGTTTCTTTATTAACCAATGAAAGTAACACATAGACAGATTACTTTCCTACATCATTTGTCGATAGCTAAACCAATTTTGAGTTATTGGTTTTGTTTTTTAAATTTTGAAGCATAACCAGGCTGTGGTGGTGCACGCCTTTAATCCCAGCACTTGGGAGGCAGAGGCAGGCAGATCTCTGTGAGTTCGAGGCCAGCCTGGTCTACAAGAGCTAGTTCCAGGATAGGTTCCAAAGCTACAGAGAAACCCTGTCTCAAAAAACCATAATAATAATAATAATAATAATAATAATAATAATAATAATAATTTTGAAGAATAGAAATACCATTTGGGTACCTTAAAAATATGTTCTGGTCTCTGCCAGTGTTCTCCAAGTTAATTTTTATTTCCTTAAAAATCTTAAGCACAATCATGGAATACATGTAAATGACGCCATCATCTGGACCTTTTATTGCTGCAATCTGTGGTCTGTTATTTCTTTGGCTACTCTTTTGCATTTTTTCTCTTATTGTGGGTTGAGTGCTACCTTTGGCAGGAACATCGTACTTCTCAGAAGCCCTTTGACTGGGAAAAATGAACCAGTGGCCTACCTTAGAGAGGCCATAATATGTACTTCCCAACTACCTGTGGCCAAGGTGTGATATGATTGACGGCCCAAGATTTGTACTGCTCTCTGTTTACCGATTCTGTAGTGAAACCACAGGGAACTCAGCACAGAATTGCCCTTGGAGAAGCAGATGAAGTAAAGCAAGTAAACCTACCCTCACCCCTGCAAAGTGGAGAGCACTCGCTTACCTTGGTCAGTATTCAATCCAGGAACGTCTCCCTCACAGTTTAGACAAGCAGAAGTGAGCTGAACCTTATGGTCTAAGAGGGAGGCTAAGCCTACACGTAATCCCTCAACAGTTATACTTCAGTGGCCTCCAAAATTAAATTGAGAGAGCAAGTGCTGCGGAAGGATAATGCCCTTCATTCCTCGCCCTAGCTGTATCCTGCAGAGAGCTATAGCTGCATACTTAACTGACCTCAATTCAATAAAAGCCACAGAGCAGAGAAACTACAGCTTCTCCCTTGATAAGAAGGACAAAGACTTGAACCCAGTATACTCCCAGATAGACCCCAGTAAGCAAAGCCCATCTTGACATCTGGACGAGACAGCGGGACTCAGCTTGACTCTTAACGCTGTATAGCAGAGAAAGCCTTGAAACAGTTAATGTACCAGGACAACTTCATGTAAATAAATCAGCAGAGCATGGGATACTACATGTGGAACACAAACATAAATGGTGTAAATGTATCTGTTTCAATTTGTATATTAAAGTTACATGCCTGCCTGATGTGCTTTCAGCTTTGATGTCAAAGTGGGCTATAACATTCCTGTGCACTATCCAACACCCTGGTCTTCAGTTTAGAGCTCGGAAATGATTTTAAAACAAAAATAAAATTACCAGTTGGAATTTTATGAGCAGTGCATTAAATGGCATCCAGGAGCCAATCTTCATGAATAAGAACACAGAGACCCAACATGTCTCAGGACTAGCATTGAGACTATCTTTCCAAGTTACAGTCCTGTCCACCCCCACTGACCATACAGAGTGTGTTGATGCATTTTGGAGAAAGACTCCCTTGAATTATTGTTTCAAAGATGGTGGAACGTTGTTACTAATTTGAGTTTTGAAATGGCTCCATCCTTATTCTATAAATGCCATAGCCAGTATCCCTACATATGATTGACAGCACACCCTCCTCTCACCTGTACCCCAAACATGGTATGTCTGATGTACCACTGAAGAAAATGGGTCTGATGTCTGTGTGACCTCTGGTAAGTTTTTAACTTCCCATCACTTCTTTTTAGTTATCTTCTGGGAATGAAACTGAAGTCCATGATGGGGATTTCCCAATTTTCCTCTCCAAATATCTCTCCTACATCTTAAACTGCTGGGTCATTTCCCCCCTTCACTCTCAAAATTTACTCAAAAGTGCACATGTGTCTTTAAGACAAAGGCACAACAACTGTGAAGGTATCTTTCACCCAATCTATCCTCAAGGTTGGATCTGTTGGTGAGACTGTCAGGATCTGTCGCCAGCCAGAGAGGAATACCCACACCGGTTGGGGTTGGTACTCTAGGGGTTCACTGCCTCTAGAGAGGTCAATGGAGCAGAATTGGGCAGAGGGATTGGGTTGTGAAGAAGCCAAGGCCTGAGTTGGTACTCAAAGATAGGATGCAGCATGAACAGTTGTTAATTTTTGTTCTGCTTGAGGCATGGCTGTCTGTTCCTGTTCTAACATTTAGCAGTCATTTGAGAGTGGACCAAGACCATGGGCAAAATGCCTCTCTTCGGCTAAGGCTGATTCCCTTATGAGTACTCAGCAAGAGCCACCAGCTGCCAACACCTCTGGCAGGTGACAAATGATGAGTGTCTCAAATTTGAGCAGAGACTGGGCCACGTACTATTGTGGAATCACGGTAAGAAAGTGGTTATGATGGCTGGAGATGTATCCCAGGGGCAGAGTGCCTCCCTAGCACATGTGAGGCTCTAGGTTCGAGTCCCAGCATACACACACACTCACACCACACACACACACACACACACACACACACACACACACACACACACACCACATGCTATGAATGTTCACCTGTCAGTTCTGCATCAAACCTATAGTTTCATGGCTTTTTTGTCTTTTCAAGTTTTTAAAAACCTTTTATTTGTTTATTGGGGTACGGTGATATGTATGGAATAACATGCTGGTGGAAATCTGAGGACAGCTTGCAGGATTCTGCTCTTCCCTTCCACCACCAGGGTCCTAGAATCAAACTCAGGTGGTCAGCAGGTTTGGTGAGAAGCACCTTTACTGCGCCATCTTGTTGACCCTAATTGGTTTGTGGAGATTACTACTTTAGATTTTCTTAGCACTACAAGCGTTCTTTGTGTTTTTATTCTAAACCCTAAGCTGTTTTCCAGGGTGGTGATTAAAGCAGGAAAAGCAATGCCAGCCGGAGCACTCATGAAAAGCTGCTCTGGGCAGCTGGAAGATATATATGCTTTGACATCATCCTTACCCTGGTGTTTGCTTAATAGGGTATATAAATTATCCTGACATAGAGTTGCAATAAAAGACATGGTAGGTAGTCTGTGTCACCGAAGGATGATAACATCCGTGAGAGCCACCTGGGAACCGATACTCAACAGGAGAGAACATGTGGAGTTATAACAGGCAGGACATCTAAAATCATCCCCAGAGATGTCTTTGTCCTACTCTGAAGAACCTTTGAGCATGATAACACACAGCACTTCTGTGATACTGGTAGATGATAAAGTGCAGGCAACCTTAGGATGAAGATTGCTTCCGGGCTTAGTCACGTGAGCTCAGAGTAACCACACAAGACTTTAAAACTAGAGAGCTTTTGCTAGTTTCCTCCAGGACAGCAGCCTGTCTCTGTCACCAAGGTAGTGACATCATCTCCTGTCCCCAGGGACCTTCCACAGTGACATGTGCACCCTTAAAGTGCCCACCAGGCACAGCTTGCTCCTTTTGCCTTTTCTCCCCTCTCTTGCCTCTTGCTCCTCCTCTGTCTCTCTTCTTCCTCTTGTTTCTTCCCTGTCTCTCTGTCTGTCTGCCTGCCTCTCTTTCTCTCTCTTTTTTTTTCTCTTCTCTTCTTTTCTCTTCTCTTTTCTTATCTTTACATTGATACTGTGACTCCAATAGGCTCTCCTGGGGTTTGGTCTGGCCACACTGGAATCCTACCTGCCAGCTCCACCCACAACAAATCTGCTTGCTCTTTCCCATTCACCCACAGCTTTGCCTTCCAATCTCTACACTGGCAATTGGGTCTCTGGTGGGGCTACCCACCTCTGACCCTGCCCCTGGATGTGAGGCTTCATTTTTCAAGCACAGTCCTCACCCTCAGGTTTTTCTTGAAGTCCTAGTGACAGGCGCCAGTGTCTCACATGGACTCTTAACCCTTGGCCGCAGTTTTTGCGTCACCACGCGCTGAACAGCCTGCGCCTGCTTTTATGGGTCCTCCTCCTCCAAGTCCCAGGGATGCCTGAGGCCCTCAGGTTCTGGACTTCTCTCTCTGCCTCATCCTTGGGAACTGTGTCAGATACCTCCTCGCTCCCATTGGGATGTCTTTTGGAGAATCCTGCCTACTCCTTTCAAATCAAATTTTGGCCTCAGTATACCTTGGACAGGTGATCAGAGACCGGAGAAAGAATTCTTCATTTTATTCTTTTCCTTTGCTCCAAGCCCTGCTTGCTTTGGTATGCTCTTGCTGTCTAAACTTTGTGAATGTCTTCTCTATGTTTGCTGCAACGTGGGAGTCAGAGACGGTGAGGCCAGCATCGTCTTGCTCAGCACACAACGGTTCTTCCCTGCAGTATCTGCGGCTCTAACCCTCGGGAAGGTATGAATGGATCGTTTGTCTGTGAGTGAATCTAATTCCAAATTTTAGAGTCTGGTTCTTCCTGCGTTACTTTGCAAGTGGACACAAGTATGCTTGTCTGGCTCCTGCAGCCCGCTGCACCCACGTGGACATCTCTCCTGCTTTCTCCCTCCGTAGCTTTTTTTGGTTCCTGTCCTGGAACTAGCTCTTGTAGACCAGGCTGGCCTCGAACTCACAGAGATCCGCCTGCCTCTGCCTCCCAAGTGCTGGGATTAAAGGCGTGCGCCACCACCGCTAGGCCATGGCTCTGAGTTTTACAGTAAGACTGCAGCCCCTCCACACTGCTTCTGAGTTCCTGCCCATAATACTCTCAGTTTCCCTCTCACCTTCCCCTGGGATTTATAGGAACATCCTCGCAGTGTTCCACTGTGCGACCCCTTCTCTCTTCCACCACGGACTCAGATTTCATTACAACTGCCTGGCCTCAGTACAATCAAAGGCCCAAATTAGCAAACTTGTTTCCCAAATTCTCATAAATCGCTCACAACTGTACTGCCGCAAAGAGTCCCCTAAACTTGCTCTGCTACACTAAGTCCCTTACCTGTAAGGCTCTACTTCCCTACTCCTAAGAATCGTTCATATCTGTGATTTCTTTGCACTCTGCTTTCACAAAAAATACTATTTTATTCTGAGCAGTAGTGGAGCACACTTTAATTCCCTCAGAGACAGAGGCAGGTGGACCCCTGTGAGTTTGAGGCTAGCCTGGTCTACAAGAGCTAGTTCCAGGACAGCTAGAGCTATTGCAAAGAGAAATTCTGTCTTGAAAAAAAAAATACTTTTTTAGATTTTATTTTTTTAAGATTTTTAGATTATGCTGCAAATTCTTATTTCAGGATTTGTAAATTGCTCGTTGGGTATTGTAAACTCTTATCTCAGGATTTGTAAGTTGTTCATTGGATATGGATTAAAATCTGTATAATTTGTAACAAAATTTAGCTTTAAACTTATAACAAAAGACTTATAATTAAAATTCTATACGTGGATGTATATATATTTAATATATAATATTAATTAATATAATAAATATTTAATTTACATATATGTGTGTGATTTAACTCCTGTTATGTGTGTGTATATACATATGTGACTTGGATTTAACTCTATATATGTATGACTGTACCTGGATTTAACTCTGCATGTATATGTATGTAACTTGGATTCAACTCTGAATATATGTGAACTTAACTTAGACTCAACCATAGTTTAGGAAAACATGTTTTAAATACCAGCCAAATGGCTCTCTTCCATCTTGGCTAGTGACCTCATCAGGATATAGGGGGCCACATGGCTAGCAATCATCTTTACTGAGGTTAAAAAGTACATATCACGTGACACTTCTTAGTCCTAATGAGTTCTCTGTTGATTGTATCTCCTTTTAGACTAAGAAAACAGGAAGTCTCAAATATTTTAGATTGGTATGGACGTCTGTATGATGATAGAAATGTAAGGTTATATTTATTATAATATACTATATATGTGATTCAACTCTGGTTTAGAAAATACTCCATAAGGCAATAAAAAGTTTAAAGTTATAAAGATCTATTCTGATTAATAAAGCTGACATTAGAGATCTGTACCTAAGTACTTATGTCTCTGCCAAGTGTTCCACACCAAGCTTCTACAGAATTTAAATAATGACAATATATGTTTGATAAATAAGATATATACTCTATAATGGAATGTCTGCCCCCAATGCCCCCCCCCCCCATGGTTGGGCATTTGGGTTGTTTTCCCTTGCCTTCTCCAGAGATAGGCTTAGTTTGGAACAAACTTGTTTCCCTTTCACCCCTGGAACTGGTATTTTGGTTTCTTCACTGAATGTATTGTCTATGATTTAAAAGTTTTATTTTGATAATAGAACTTAGATTAAAACTTTGTTATTTTTTTATGGCTAAACCTAACAGGGATAGAAAATGAAATGTAAAGTCCTATTCTTATAAAAGATACTAACTTATTATAAACTGTTATGGATAGTTAGATGCAAGTTAATGGTTAGTCACCTTAAACAGGGATGGACCATAAAATCCTAATCTTACAAAAGTTGTTAATGTATTGTAGACTGTTAAGGACACAGGGTAGCAGTCAGTCATCTTATAAATGATAAAATTCTTTAATTGTAGTCAGGCTAAGTACTAATATAATTAGTTGCAGTGATAAGGCTTACTTAGTCCCTGTAGATGTTTTTAAAGTTAAGTCTAAAATAAGTAACTTGAAACAAGCAAAGTTTGTCTAATCAGATACAATTCATAAATGAATGTTCCTCAAATGTTTCAGAGATCCTCAGACTATGGCACTTAAAGTGACTTCATGGTAGAAACCACTTCAAAGCTTTTCTTGGTAGAGAGACATGCCTGTTCCTGGCAGCTCGTGCATCTCCTTCAAAGAGTATGTATGAGAGCAGAAGAACTGTCCCCTGTGTAGGCAGAGACTGCACATTCGTTTCCCAGTCTCCCAGGCTTAATTAACCACACAGAAACTATATTAATTATAACACCGTTTGGCCAATGACTCAGGTATATTTATACCTAGCTCTTGCATCTTAAATTAACCCATTTCTATTAATCTATGCATTGCCACGAGGCTGTGGCTTACCCAAAAGGTTCTAGTGTCTTTCTCCTTTGGAAGCTTTATAGTGTCTCTTTGACTCTGCCTACTCTTTCTATATATCTCTGTTTGGATTTCCTAGCTGGCTTTACTTTGCTAAGCCATTGACTGAAACAGCTTTATTCATTATCCAATAAAAGCAACACATATACAGAAGGACATCCCACATCATCTCCTCTTTTCTGTCTAAATAAAAGGACAGTGTTAACTTTAACACGGTAAGATTACATATACAAAACAGTTATCAAGCTTTGCTCAGACAAGATAAGTTGGTCCTTTCCCACTTTTCAAGTTAGTACTCCACAGGAAAGTCTGTTGGATCTTCTAGGCCTTGTAGTTGAAGACTGATGCTACCCTGAGACCTCTGCCCCCAACAACCACTGAGGACCTTGGAGTAGCTGTTTAGCTAGTCAGTAAATCTCTGTCATTTTCAATAGATTTGGGAACTGCTAGGCCTATAAATCTGCTTACTTGGGTAAAATTTACCTTCTCGGACTTCTAATAGTGTTGGACAACTAGGCTAAAAATAGCTTTGTCAGTTATACAGCAGCAACCAAGGCATAAGCTGCCTTCTCAGTTCCCTTTTTGTGTAAAATTCAGGCACAGGCCTCAATTTCCTAGAGCTTGTCCTAGGTCTAGACAGATTGTCTTGTTTCCAGACTTAGAAAAGAGATTAACTCACAGGACGAACTTCAATGTAACCTTTTACTGCTCTGCAATGACACCTCTCAAACACCTGCATCTGCTGGGAAATGATTAGACAGGAAAAGTTGTAGAGTTTAAAGTTTAAGATGTGAGGGTCCAAGAAAACACTTTATGGTCTAAGGTGTTCTAAGGTGAATAAATACAGATTATAAAGGTCTAAGGAAGTGAAAGCTTAAATTGTGGCAAAAAAGTGACTTAAGGTGTTTAAATGCAAGTAGTGGTCACAAAGAAAAAGTGATTTATGGTATATAAAAATAATGAAAAATGCTTCAGATTTCTTTCCCTCGCTATTCTACTGTTGTTTTAAGACTCCAAAAGTTCAGACCATTAATCAATAGAATCCTGATAAGCTACTAACGTTATGTGATTAGATGTGAGAGGGTATCACTACTGTTATCATAGTCACAAGCTCAAGATTGAAAATTCCCTTTGGTTGTTTTCTAAGCATAACCTTAAAAGTACTTCATTGTGCCAAAAAAAAACGTTTAATTTATGTATATCTAGTCTTCTGAACAGAAGAGAGAGTATTAATGCTTTTAACCAGAATAATTTTTGGGTCTCCTGTGACTCAAAGGCATGAGTATAGTGCCTTCCCTACAATGCGGACTTCAGTAAAAGTTACAAACAGTAGGATTGCTAATGTGCCAAAAACTTATCCCTTTTGTAAACTCAAGAAAAAAATCTGTAAGCTCCAGGAAGTTGACTTAGATCCACCTTGAATAGGTCGTCAAATGGACTCCAAATATAGTCAATCCACAGCCTGTTTCCTCACCTACTGCCTGTTCCTAAGGGTAGGATCTCCTCCACCTTTCCCTGGTTTGGGGACTCTCCTCCCTCAATTACCAGGATTTCCCCCTAAACTTCTTAACTTTATCTTCTGCACCCCCATCATCACAGACTGCTTCAACTAGGCTTGTACTTTGCTAGTACCTGAGCATCTCACAGAGCCTGGACAGCAAGTCAAACAGTTAACTATCCCAGGACTTGGTCAGCATCTCAGCTTTTCCAAAATCCCCCAAAGATGCAGATACACCCAGACAACAGTGTTATGGTGTAAATAAATACAGCAGTTCGCTGAGGGGCACAGCAACAGGCCACGAGGGCCAGCGGGTCTCAGGCAAGGATCCAAATGGGGGGGGTGAGAGACAGATAGGCATGCCATGCAGAGTGAAGTTGGATATTTATTTAGTGGGTTATGAAAGGGAAGAAGAAAGGGGAGAAGGAGGAGAAGGGGGACAAGGAAAGAGAAAGAGAGAGGGGGGGTTGGAGAGAGGAGAAGAGCCACAGCAGCAGCTACCTCTTTGGGAGAGAGACAGTAAGGAAGGAACTCAGGCTGGAAGCAGAAGGAGGATCTGCTTGCCTTGGTGGATGGGGGAGGGAGTGGGCGGGGCTTGTCTCTTAAAGGGACAGGATAGATCATTACATTCCCATCTCTTTTTGTAATAAAAAGGCAGGAGGTTTGGCACAACGGGTTAAAAGAATTGCGACAGTGGGTTCTCAAGACTGCTTCCTGCTTATTTGTGGGTGTTGTCTTGCAGGGGGGCGGACAGGAGAAAGCTGGGTTCTGGTCGCATTCTAGGGTAGCTGGTCTCTTTGCTCCTGTCTAATGTTTATGGTTTGGAAATGTCTGGTGTCTCTTACACCTGTTTAAGGTATGGGCAGAACAGACGACAAAGTTTAGGGAAAAAAAAATAGGGCAAGGGAATTGATAGGGTGTATCTGACCTGTTTAAGGTGGATCCTTCAATTCAAATCCCTGGAACTTACAAAAATTTTTTGGGTTTGTGGAAACATAAGTTTTAAACATCAGCAGAATGACTGTGACAGATGTTTTTGCACAGTGAAAGTATTTTTAAGACTACCAAAGGTAGCGTGAGAGAGATTTGATAGTGTGCACTTGTGTACCCCTTTATCCAAAAAGTCTAGAATGTTTGGTCAGAAGCATCACCTCAGCCTCCTAACACCTCTTTATACAAAACGTCTGGATTGTTTGGCTGGGGGCTTCACTCCAGTCCATGGCATAAGCTCTTCCCCTTTGAGTTGCCTCAGTCCAAACTCCATCTCTGAGAAAGCCCGCCAAAATGGTAACACCTCCCCAGGGAGGGTAAAGACCACTCCCACAGGCTATTTAAACTGGCCCCTCTAAGAGAATGAACACATAATCTCTGGGTTTCCTGTGGTCTCCTCTTCATCATCTCCTGTCCCCAGGGGCCTTCCACAGTCAGCTATGTGACCTGTGACCCCTTAAAAGTGTGCATCAGGCACAGCTCGCTCCTTTTGCTTTGTCTTTCCTCTTTTGCCTCTTGCTCCTCCTCTGTCTCTCTTCTTCCTTTTCTTTCTTCCCCGTCTCTCTATCTGTCTCTCTGCCTGCCTCTCTCGTGTCCCCACTTCTACATGGCCTTTTGCTCTTTCACTCCCCCCTTCACCCCTCCCCCAACAGACCTCTTGCACTAACTCTGTTGCATGTGGAGTGTTTGCTTACTTGGCAGGGCCTGCTTAAAGGTACCCACTTCACCTTTCTTTTTATTTATCATTACAGCTTTTCCAGTTGGGGGCATAAAAGGAAAGAGTTATAACTTCAACTGGACTTGGTACACTGTTGTGCCTTCGAAGACAGAGGAGACCGTGGGAGAAGCTTCTAGGACCAGGGAAAGGGTCCCAAGTTATCTCCAACTCAAGTGGCTGTGTTGATCAAAAGCCTGAGTCAACACACAAGTAGATTATTTACTCAAGAGTCTAGCTAAGAGCCTAAAGCAGCCAGCATCGATTCTAGCCCCGTGAACCTGAACATAAAATCCTGTCTCTGAACTCTAACCTAGGCAGCTGTGAGCTAAGGAGTTTGTGTTTTAAGCTGCCAGACTTCTTGTAGCTGATTTGCTCCTACAGCAGTGGGAAAGTAGTACTCCTGCTACTGCAAAAAACACACACTCTCAGATTCAGTAGCAGCAAAGCTTTGGAAGGAACCCGCACCTGTTGCTATAATCATCCGGCATAAGGGAAAGTGGAGTAAGAGTCAAAAGCTTTTCACCTAGTCTGTGCTGTCTTGAACTTTGACAATAGATTCCCACTTGTCTGCTGGAACAGTGTTATAATCCTAGTAACGTTCCCATGGGATTTCTAGTAGGTGTAAAGACAAATGGATTCATTGTAATTGTATAAAGTGAGGGCATGGCTGCTCCAAGGTGTATGGCTGCAGAGAAGAGAGAAGGTCTTTTTTTTAAAGTTGTAGCTATGAAGGAGAGTACAGACAGAGGCATCTGGAAGAGTTCCGAGCAAGGAGAGAAAGTGGTACACTGAACATGGCTAGTGAACTGAACTGGGCCATGGAAATGGTGGTGGTGGGTGGAGTAGGAATGGGGACCAAGAGAGGGGCACATGGCCAAAATAGCATGGTTATATAGGAATGAGAAGCTGGGGGAAAGGTAGCCCACGTGATGGAGAAGGTATGGGCAGAGGATAGGGTGAGAGGAGCCTACAGGAGCCAGGATGCTAGCATGAATTCTGTAACATGCTGGTGATGCAGAGAGCGCCTGGAAGCCCCACCCCCCAAAAAACCAACCCACTGTGCGCTTTGGTATGCTAACAGGCACCACAGTTAGCCTTTTGTCCTATGCTTCTTTTGGACCTGACACTGATGAGTTTTCATACTTGAGTCACCTACCTAAGAAAAAAGTTAAAAAAATATTACTTAATTAAAAATCATTATGCTGACCCTCAGCCTAAATCAATGATATCCAGGCATCTGGAACTTTCAAAGGATCCTTGGATGGTTGTGTATAACCTGATGATGTTCACAGTGTCCCTCAGCACTGGCACAAGATCTGCGTTATCTCCCTAGCCCTTCACTGACCACAGCTTTCTGCGGGCTGTGTAGCTGTGTTCTTGGAACTGAAGTCTTCCCTCCTGGAGGGAAGGAAGGGAGTTCCTGAAGTACAATAAGGCCGCTCCCTGAGGTTTCCTGAGCTTAGTCTGTTGTTGAATGGAGGAGGGATTCTTCTGTGGAGCTGCCTACAGCTTTGGGGACTCACCAATCATGACAGTTGGGCTTTTCAAGAACGCAGATGCCCAAGTCTCACATGTTCCTAAGAAACTCATGGATTCACAGTGCTGGTTTGGGTTATGTCAGTGCCTGTCTAGGGAGAAAATGTTAGTGTATGTCTTCCCAGTTTAAGAATGTCAGTCAGTCACCTTAGAGGAGAGAAAAGGGTGGACCACCACTCGGGGCCTGACTGAAAAGTAAATTCAATGGGAGAAGCAAGAATTCAACTGATTTCTTGTCTCACCTCTTCATCTGGGACATCTTTCCAGCTCTTCGGGTTCTTGGCCTTTGCTTCATACAATTTGTACCCCTGGTTCTGAGGTCTTTGCATTAAATCACTGCAGCAGCTTTCCCAGACCCCCAGCTCCTAGACTGCAAATTGCAGGACTCTGTAAAAATATATGATGAAACCCTCATCATCCACTGTTGGGGGCTGACGCATAACTTGATGGCAGTCTGTTTGTTTAGTCCCAGCTCCATCACATATACGCAAACCTCTCCTCTCTCTCTCTCTCTCTCTCTCTCTCTCTCTCTCTCTATATATATATATATATATATATATATATATATATATGTGTGTGTGTGTGTGTGTGTGTGTGTGTGTGTGTGTGTGTGTGTATGCATAAATATATATGTGTGTATATATGTGTATGTTGTAGAATATATGTTTATGCTGTGGAACATTTGTTTAATGATACAAAGATTGTTGCATTCTTTTATGTTGCATTTGTTTAACACTGTGAAGCTGTGTTACTTTGCCTGTGGAACAAAGGGCTGAACAGCCAATAGCTAGGCAGAAGGGAAGATAGGCAGGACTTGTAGGCAGAGAGAATAAACAGAAGGAGAAAAAGAGAGATCAAGGAATAAGATAAGGAGGAGGATTCCAGGGGTCAGCCACCCAGTTACACAGCAGATATGGAATAAGAAGGAAAAAAAATCCATATACAGAAATAGAAAAAGGCAAAAGCCCAGAGGCAAAAGGTAGAGGGAATAATGTAAGTTAAGAATAGCTGCCTAGAAATAAGCCAATGTAACGTAGGACATTCGTAAGTAATGCTAAGCTTCCATGAGTGTAATTTATTTGGGAGCTGAGTGGCGGATTCCCCCAAAGAGTAAAAAGCAAAAATGTGACCTGATGCTACAAATCGAAAATAGCACATCCAGCTTCTGAGATGAGTCATGGAAAACAACAGAAAACAGTTTGCTGTGTGCGCAGGTGACCACTGACATTAGCTTACAGTAGACCAGAAATGTCTGACTCAGAGCCTGTTCTACAGTCAAATACCACGCATCTCATATCACTTACAATCCTGCAGATCACGAATAGCAGAACAGCTTCATGGTTACTCTCCATTAGCATACACAGCTGCAAGTTCACTGGACCCGAAGAATGCTCAAAGGCATGACTGCAAGGTGAGGAGGAAGCTTGATCACATGACTTAGGCGGATGCTCAGCCTCACCAGAGAGTATCCCACAGCATTCCCAGAACTCCACTAGCTAAAAGATGAAGATTGGTTTCTACCTGGGCTGGCAAGATTGCTCAATGGGTTAAGCCGCTTCCCACCACATCTGATGACCCGAGCTTAAGGCCCAGAAGCTACATGGTAAAAGAAGAGAACAAAGTCCATGGTAAAAGACTCCAACAAGGTGTCTTGGCCTCAGCACACATGTGTGGGCACACAAGCATAAATAAATAGAGTAATAATTAAAAAATACCATCTTTATGCTAACATTAACTCCAAAAGAATCTTAAACTGAAGACCATGAGCTAGACTGTTTCTATATAAACCCGTCTTACTGCATCTGTTTCCCTGGAAAATCCTTCCCTTCTCCTTGAACCACTGACACAGTTCTGGCCAAAACCATGTAAGGAGGCTACCACAAGTAGGGAGTTTCTGGAAAAGATTCTCCATTATAAGAAACAGGAAGTAGAACCAGTGAGGCTCAATGAGGGCTTGTTGCTTTTCTAAGAACTCAGGTTCCCAGAATCAAAGTCAAAAACTCCCAAGCACCTGTAACTCACCTCTGTGGCACCTTGTGTCCTCTTCTCATCTCATGCCCAGGAGCACGCATGTACATATACCCATTCTTAGACACACACACATACTCGTGATTAATCAATAAAGTGTATCTTTTAAAAAGGTAAGTGGAAGACGTGTAACCACATTGGCAGTTCCGTCCCCCGAACACGGAAGAGAGAGGATGCTCTGGGGAGCAGCCATCACCCATGGTCATGGGTAAGACTGCCATGGACTGGCTCAGTGGAGCCACTCAGACTGTGGGAGAAGCAGGGTCTCGGTAACAGAAAGGCACAAGTTCGGCAAATGACAGACAGACACAACACACAAGAGAGTGGTTGGAATCTGCTGCGATTTTACTGAATTCATGTTTTCATTATATAGTATTCAAACAAAGAACAAATCAGAAGGTCATGTATCATTGGTTGGCACAGTATGAAAGCTTCTTTTAGTCACATTAGCCATATTTAAAAAAATATATTATCAGGAACAGGTGTTAGACATAAAGCATCCTTAGAAGAGGAAATCTTGTCCTTGGGAATGTAAACCTCAGACAAGTGGTTTCTTCTTATGAATAGAAAGTTTCTGTCTCATTATCGCTATCATGGACCTTCCTCTTCCTAACCCTTTATTTCATCTAGTGACCAAATATACCTAATCAGTTCTCTGCACTTGTTGAAATATACTTTTTTGTACTTCTTATGTAGCAGACACCATGGGGGTTGGGATCTAGCAAGCCTATTCACAAAGTTCAAAGTATAATATAACAGTCTTTGTCCATCAACATTAACCCATCTATTCCCTTGCTCATCATACACCCTGTGTATGACAAAGGTTCTGCTGTAGTCTTATACATTTTCATACTGTGCTTCCTTATCCCAGAGCTGTTCCTGAAGAGATAATCCTTATCTTGTAGATATATAGAATATCATTATTATAAAAGAGATTGTGCAAAGCCCATATCCCGCATAGCCAGATAATCAAGAAACTTTTCTATGCCCCAAGGGCTGCCAATACTGGGCTGTCTGCCATTGACCTCCAGGGAGCCTAGTCCCATAGGACACGTAGCTCCCGTCCGGCATAATGACATATGTCATGTCACAAGACGACACTGGAGTTGGTGTGGCATGAGACATCTCCAGATGAAAAGCTAACAGATGCTGAAAAGGTAGGACCAGAAGACAGGAAGGACCCAGACAACCAAGCTATCATGGACCTTCATCATCAGGAGATGCATTACAACGAAGTTCTTATTGGGTGTTTTGTTTCTTACAGCTGAAGAAATTTCTCAGTACAAAAGGACTAAACTCAAGTAAAAACAAGGGTGTCTATTAGTGGTGCTGGGTTTCTTGGTTTCCATCAGCCGGTTTTCTATATGAAGCCTAAATACTGCTGTTATCAGAAGACAAAGTCACTCCTAATCTACAGCGCTACGAAGCAAACCAACGGCAAGGCATCTGCATGGCCCTGTGAAATGATGGTATTACCACGAAATCACATGGTATACCAGAAAACCACATGGAGACAGTCTAGAGAAAACATGCCTAGAAGCTTCCTGCTCAGGGAGGGAAATTTTTTCTCATGTTTTACTGATATTTGTGAATAAATGGGAGAAAATGAGTACTTGAAGAAGGAGGAGAGAAGAAGCAGGCAAGACACAGTCACTCACTGTTCATAATAATTGAAAAGGAGCGGCTGATCATAGGAGAGAGGCTCTTGAGGGATCGTATGTGTCCCACTTATCAGGATGTATTTTAGTAAGTTAGATATAGTAATAATATGACCACTTTGCCGAAAATCCCTCGCTTTCCCATTCCAAGTGTCTATTGTCATCCAAACCCTGTGTCATCTCCTATAACTCATTTGGAAGTGGCCCCAGCCCCTCTACCCACGGCCCTGCTCATAGTCTGCAGTGCTACTGACATCAGCTGTGGGACCCCAGGCCATCCCAGCCGTCATTTACACCCTGGAAACCTCTTCTGTGGGAACCTGAAATATTTTTCCATCTCATTCCCTCGGAATGAACCCAAACCACTGAACAGTCAAGTGCACTTCGACAGGCGCAGGGTCCAGCAGCTCCCCAAGCCCAGCTCCACGCTTGTTCTCTCAGGCTCGGCTCCTAGGTGCCGGATACATTCAAAACCTCCTCAAACAAATCTACTCTGTGGAGATTAAACAAGACACACAAGCATTTCACCCTCAACCAATAACATCCTGCTGCTATTTTAAAGAAAGAACCTATTGGTTCCTTTACAAAATCAGAATCCACATATGTCCAGTGGATAGTTTAACACACAGTTTACAGCGCAGCAGTATAGAGAGAATAAGTCTGCATTCGCTGTCGTGATACGTCAGAGCACAATTTCTGACCTTCTTGTCTTTTCTCCCCATCTTCTTCAGATCCCATTTTGATATTCTGCATCAAAACCCAGCAGTCCATTAAACGTATGGAGAAATAAAAAATCTGTTTTGCTCTTACTCCTCTTACCTTTGGACAAGCTTTACCAACTGGAAGCCAGCTAATAAACACATCAGATAGCTTCAGCTTCCTGTAACTGCTCCGATCTCACAAGGGGTTGACTTGTCACCTGCAAGGAAAAGCTCTGTATTGCAATGAACATAAATTCTCTTAAATCTGAGTAGGCCTCTACCCAACAGTAAAAGTGGCGCATTTCTCCTAGGTACATCAAGTCATATTTAGAGAAATTTGTGGAATTAGTAACCCAAGACTCATTACACCACTTCCGGTTTGTTTGTTTGTTTGTTTTTGTATTCCTATAGAAGGCAATGGGTCTCAGATCACTGGGGATTTCTTTGCTCCCGGATGGAGGGAACCAGCCCTGAGTCTCATGTCGGCCAACTGACGCCTCCTTTTCCCCTGTGACTGGGGTAGATTTCTAGAACCTTTGAGGACCATCTGTTTTCACTGTGACGTCCACAGCTCCTGTGTCCATTGTCCAAGGCTCCTTTTCCTCAGGCTCAATTCCCTTACCTCCAGGAAAACTTGCTCCTCATTTCTGTACATTCTATGGTGCTTGTGTTCCAACCATTTAGAACAAATAGAACAAGACTTTTTTTCTCCCCAGAAGAAATCTTCTATCTTAATACATAAATTGGATTTCTCAGAGGTCAGGGAGAAAGTCTGAGGTATTTTCATGAGTCCTACAGTATCCAGTACAGGTGATAGAATCCAAGATGGAGGCAGTAACTCCTCCCTATGGAAGGGGGTTCTTCTTTTCAGGAAGACCCAGTGGAACCAATCAACCAGAACTTTGAAGGGCATTCGGATACACATCATGTTTAATATTGAACAGCCAAACTGCTGATATCTGACAACTCTGAAGTCCTCAGGCCGTGTGCTTCTCACCAGTGCCCCTTCTAAAGGACCAGTGTCGTGGAGAATGGCTAAAGTAGGGCCTCACTCATTTGACCTCTACCTCTATTTCCAGTAAATGAAGTCCCGGATGCTAAACGTGAGAGCCGAGAACATTTGCCATGACCGTGGCCCAGCACACTGCAGAGCTCGCCATGAGAGTCTGAAGGATATAGTGAGTTAGGAACGTCTAAACAGAAGAGTAAGGTTACATGGATCCGGCAGCAGGTTAAACAGATTCCCTTCCTGTTTCTGCGTGTGGTCTGTAAGACACACTCTAACTAGGCCTGGATCAATACTGATGACAAGTTAGGCACACACAGGACAGGGTTGCAGAGTAACTTGAGACTTATAAGATATGGTTTGAGAAATACAGAAAGCTCATAGAATTCTAAATAGTTCTTATAACAGTGATGTTTGACTTAGATGGACAGGTCTAAACATTTGTTTAAATACTAAGTAAAATGTGTAGCGGGGAAGGAGCTACCTATTAAACTTGATATTATAACACTCAGCAAATCTTCCTCTTAGGTCTGTTTTGTCAACTGGTTGGCCCTTTTCCGATGACTGTTGGTGTTTCTAGAGAGATTTTCATGGTGACAACGTTGAACTACATAAATACTCCCTACACAAAATACTCATTATGTGCCAAGTATATAATTAAAACATAAATATAACTGCAAAGGAATTTACCAACCCCATAATACCTATGCAAATAGACTGTGTTTTATATCCTGCCTTTTACTGAGCTTCATAGACAGCACGTTTCTCACCAAACTAACTCTAGGTCAAACAAACCTACTGAAAGATTTATGGCGATGAGACCCTGGCAGGTCCCTTGGTGGGTGGGAGACACTGGCCGGTGGGAGACAGACAGATACACCATGTGGGAAAGCTTGGGATAGAGTTCATTTGTTGGGTATTGGGGGAGGGAGAGAGAGAGAGAGAGAGAGAGAGAGAGAGAGAGAGAGAGAGAAAGAGGAAGGAGGGAGGAGAGGAGATCAGCTTCCCTCAGTGGAAAGGAGGAAAGGGGGGGTGGACAGAGCTTGTTTCTTAAAGGGACAGGGTACCCAGGTGACAGGGAAGGCCAGCAGAAGTATGACCTTTCCATCTTTTTCTTATAATAAAAAGGGTGAGGAGTTAGGCATGGCAGGTTAAGGAGATTGGGCCATCAATTTCTCAAGACTGCTTTCTGTTGGTTTGGGGATGTTGGCATCTTGGGGGACCTGGGGAAACTAGGTGCTGGTCACACCCTAGGGTAGCTGGTTGCTTCATTTCTGTCCAGGATTTGTGGTGTGAAACTGGACCTGGCAAGGTGTTGGCAAGGCAGAGGACAAGGTTAAGTTTAGGAAGAAAAAATTTTTTCTTTAGGTCCTGGTAATTGAGGAGGACCGTGTCAGGACCAGGGAATTGAGAGAAGGGTGTATCTGACCTGTTTAAGGTGAATCCTTTAATTCAGCTCCCTGGAATTCACAAGAATTCTTTGAGTTTGTAAAACATAAATTTTAGACACATATGTTGTATTAACAACAACATATTTATGCCAGAATGACTGTGACTGATGTTTTTGCACAATGAAAAGTATCGTTAAAAAATGACCAAAGAGAATTTCAAATCTTAGTCTTGCAGTATAGTACTCTGCCAGAGTTAGATGGATAGCTATCAGCATTTTATTGACAATGTTAAGACTATGAACGGCAGCATAACGAGAGAGAAATCTGATAACCTGCATTTGTCTTCAGACCTTTATAACTTGCAGGTATACACCTCAATAACTTGTATTTGTAAACCTTAAGACACCTTTTATTTAGAACATGGTAAAGAGTTATGCTGAAATTTGTTTAGTGAGGTTGTCCTTTTTAGACTGGCAAAAGCTCTCAGTTGTCAAATTGCATCAGAGATCTTTGAGAAGGATAAAATTTTACTTGAGTTATTGACTTACAAAATAACAAAGAACTTACTTGGTTGGCTACCTAGAGCCACTCCTGAGGGTCCTCCATGATCGTTGAGGGCAGGGGTTTTCAGGGCCTTACTTGTCCTCTGTTAACGCAGGACTTGCAAGCTTTAGAAGATCCGGTGGGTTAGGAAATCTGTAGGAAGACAAGCCTACCTTGCCCTGAGCAGCTAGGCCATCAGTTCCAGTCAATTCTGTCCACTGTCTGGAGATCTTTAGGAGTTTAGATGAAAGGCAGTTTTTCCAAGTGGTTAGCGCTTTTACTTGATGAAGCCCATTGCGGGTGGACGCTGTTCTGTGCCCATCTGTCTTCTGTCTTCTTTGAAGGAAATGGGGTGTTGCTGCTAGGAACCAACCTGTCTATCTGTTACAACAAGTCTTTTAATAATTAAACATTTAAATGCCATATTCCCCAGATCCCTGAGCAGTTGAGGGCTGTTTACCCGGTATAGCTGAGTTATAACTACAGCATAGGATCTGCCTGAAGAGCTGGGTCCAAGCTTGACTGCGCTGGCTTTTAACTTAACAGGTGAGATTTATACTTGTGAAAGACAAAGAAGAGAAAACTGTTTGCAATAGGAGCTTAACAGTAAAATGACAATAGTGGAGAGGAGCTTAATATATTTTAAAGCAGGGCTGGATCACATATACAGCATGTTGTGAGACATTTAAAAGTACACATGCTTTTTTAGTCTGGAGTGAGATACAACGAGCAGAGCTCTGGTGCAATGGGTGCCCTGCCAAGGTGAACCATCTCGCAAACACACCAAATGTAACAGAGCATAAGGGTAGTTTTTAAAAGCTTAAAGCAGGTCGTGTGGGGAACCTGATACCGGAAGCCTTTGGCTAGGGGCGGAACCTCACTAGTCTGCGGCTCCTCCCTTTATTAAACTCAAACAAACTGGCGCAGTCGTGGTTGTCCACGTGCTGTAACTATTTATATTGAACCGACCGCTGGTAGAAGTTAGAAATGTATGTGGTTTTGTCAGCCTGTTTCCCACGGGTGAGGCAGAAAAATAAATAATTGGCTCAGGCTGTTAATCCATTCGTCCACAAGATAACGGGGGGAGGGGGCGAGAAAGGGCAGCAGCCCAAGAGGCGCTAGGCCAAGAGGGGGAGCGTATCCCTAAAAGGATCCATAGATCTGGGGGACCCTGGGACTGAGAAATGAATGCACCATTCTGTAAGTGCCGTGGTAGGGAAGAGCATGAGAACCTTGCTTGTGGGAAGTGCTGGAGGAAAGCTGGCCAGGAGAAGGGGATCTTATCGATTATCCCGCAGACAGGCAGAGAGAGTTGGAAGTGGGCGGCAGCAGATCCAAATCCAGGATCCCCAAGTCCTTGGACTGTATGTCTGCAGCACCGTCGCGGCACAAACAGGGTCCCGTGAATGAAAGAGAGACAGATTTCACCACAAACAGCTTAGCCGTGGTGGGAGGCTGTGGGGGACACCTGCGGGACAGTTTAGCATGGATGCAATTACGTGCAGGAACGAAAGGTACACAGAGAAACATAGAGAGAGGAGGCTGCATTTCCAACTGACAATCCCTGGCAGAACCTAAGATGACGATAGGCAGCTGTGTAGCTTGATATCTGAGGGGCAGAGGCACCGTTTCCGTGAGTCAGGCAGAAGGTTCAGAGATCCTGACTTCCTTGCTCATGTTCTCCCTCCTTCTGCTCCTCATTTGGATCTTAAGAGCTCAGTCCGGTGCTCCTATTTGGGTCTCTGTCTCTATCTCGAGCCATCGCCAGATGAAGGTTCTAAGGTGATATGCAAGCTATTCATCAGTATGGCTATAGGATAGGGGCCATTTCAGGTTCCCTCTCCTCAGTTGCCCAAGGTACTAGCTGGGGACATCTCCCTGGACACCTGCAAGCCCCTCTAGAGTCAAGTCTTTTGCCAACCCTAAGGTGGCTCCCTTAATTAGGATATATATTTCTCTGCTCCCGTGCCCACCCTTCCTTTATCCCAACCAACCACGAGGGGTGCACCCGCCCACTGTGACAGTGGGGCTGATCTATTGGGAGCTCACCAAGGCCAGCGGGACTGGGACTGAATAAGCATGGGATGAAACCGAACTTTCTGAAGACGGCGGACAATGAAGGCTGATGAGAAGCCAAGGACAATGGCACTAGGTTTCGATCCTAATATATGAACTGGCTTTGTGGGAGCCTAGCCTGTTTGGATGCTCACCCTCCTGGACCTGGATAGAAGTGGGAGGACCTTGGACTTCCCGCAGGGCAGGGAATCTGGACTGCTCTTCATTCTCAGGGAGGGGAAATGGAGTGGGAGGAGGGGGAGAGGGAGCGGGGAGTGGGGGAGGGGGCGATGTGTGGGAGGAGGGGGAGGGAAATGGGAAATGGGGAGGAGGCAGAAATTTTTTTTCAACAACTAAAAGAAAAATAAACAAAAAAAATAAAGAGAAAGGTTCAGCGGCCACGAGTAAGGGTGGACACAAACCAAACCCCTACATCATCACATGGCGTCCTAGGGGCTGGAGCCAGGAGCTTTAAGCTCGATAGGCAAGTGGTTGACTAGTACTGGGTCTTTTTATGTGGGGGTCCACCCTTTCTCGTGGCCGCTGAACCTTGTAAGTGATCACCCAAGGCCAGCCTGAGCCATGATCCGTACTGAACCTCTGGGGCGCTGGAGTTCGGTCTCTGAACCTTTGTTTTTTTCAAATGGGCATGATGTGGTCATTGAATTGCCTTCTAAATATTTTTGTTTATGCTCATCAACTCATATTGCTGTTGGCTTTGTTATTCTGAGACATTTCTTTTTTTTTACAGCACACCAACAGTCTCTGCAGAGACTCATAGCTGTCACAGCGCTAAGAATAAGAGACTGGTGAGTTGCTCGTCCCTAAGTAGGGCAGCTGTACCGATGTCTCAAGGACTATCACAGTAGAAGGGGTAGGAAGACTGTGCAAGCAGGGTGGGGTGGTGTGCTGCGGAACCCTGGTTCCAGCTAGGCAGTCATATCATGGCCATTGCTCTCTGGAACTCCCAGTCGTCATGGTTACCTGTGTAAGACCTGCATGAGATTGGGAATTTTAACATTTCACAATCAAGTAGGGAGGTGCTGATGAGGGTACCACTCCTAGAGATCTCATAAGCAGTTAATGGATGCTAGGGAGAGGTGTTTTCCTCAGTGGTACTGCCAACAGTTAAATTAATTGTCTGTGCTTTTACAAATAGCTCCTTACCTATGGTCCTCTAAGAAACCCTAATTAATCTCACTGGTTGAATAGAGAGAAAGAAAGAGAAAAAAGTAGAAAAAAGCTAATAATGAAATAGGAACACCAGGAGATAATGATATAATAGAGGAATATTTTAACAACATCGTGTTTGAGAGTAAGATAAATATACATTGGGATTAGACGTGCATATTGTGTAGACTGTACACTTAGCAGACAGCAATAAAGCATAAACATAAACCTCATATACGCAGGGAAAGCCCAAAGAAACACTTTGCTCGCTTCACTGCGATAGTTGTCTCATTGCAGGCTTGAAAGCTAAGTGTGCCCACAGGCTCGTGTGTTTGAATGTCTTAGTTCTTTAGCGGGAAGTCACGCTTTGAGGGACTATGAATCCTTTGCAGCTATGGCCTACTTTTAGCAAAAGTGGGTGGTTTGAGGCAGTTCTTAAAAGTGATGTCTATTTTTGTGTTGTTCCCACTGCCCCCAACTGAGCTGTGGCACTGTGCCGTCCTTCTGTGATGACCTGGCATGCCCTGAAACTGAAGCCAGAACAAACCCTTCCCCCGCAAATTTGGTTCTACTCTTTACGAGTATTACGAGTATACATGCTCTTTATTCGGAGTCCTCTGGAACGGAACACTCAGTGTCTCAGATGTACACTGATATTCCAATTCGAAGATGGAATTTGGATAATAAAAGGGGACAGAGGTTTTATTGATACCATGTGGTAGGCGTCGTGTTCTAGCATGCTCTTCTTAATCTGTTTGCTCTGTAGTGAGTTAATACGGTTGTATGGTACAACATATGACAGGAAGAGAGAATACAGGAAAGAAAGGCACATGCCTTGCTTCCGTGCTTGAAAACTTGATGCAGGGCTGACAGGAGTGGGGCAGAGGACAGAACACCCTACTGCAGCTAAACAAGCAGTCCACTGCTGGGAAAGGAAGAAAACGACAGACACCGTTACTCAGTCTTCAGAGAGAACAACAGTTGTTAATAGATTCTGCAGACACCTCAGTGCTCAGCGCTAAATGCTGGGTATCTGACCTAAATTCATAGTGAACCCTCACAATGCGTCTGTAAGGAAGTGTAACACCTGTGTTACTCTTGGTACAGTTCGTGTGCCACTGTGCCGTCTGCGAACCAGGCAAGGGCCTGGAGATTGAAAGAACACACAAGAGACAGACCGGGTGATTTGTGAGGAGATAATGCTGAAAGCCTTTTATTCCTGTTTAGGAAAAACCTTATATACCTAGCTACTGCACAATGGAATTCCCCCCAGGCAGGTGGGAAATTACCACGCCCAAGGTGCAGTAAACAATGCCCTATAGCTAATCACGGAGGGGGAGGGGTAGAGGGAGCACAGGAACAAACAGGGGATTTAGCTGGAAAATGCAACAAAATGTCTGGCCAGAAACTGTCCCCAAGATGAGCCCTGAGAGGAGGGGTAGACCCATGGTCTCTACAGGGAAGGCTTCATTATCTTACTTTATTCGTGAAGGTAAAACAGGATGGTTTTCTTCAGGGCGAGTCCTGGCTGTATCGTTTACCAGCTGGGCAGTCTCAAGAACATTTATTACAGTATTGATCTGCACTTTCCAAACCACAAAACAGACCACGTGATGCCGTGGTCATGTGTGCGAGTCACTTCACACAGGGTCTGGAACACACAGAGATTAACTCTAAGCTGTTGGTTGTTGTTGCTATAATCAGTGAGATTACCCCTGGGAAACATCGCAGTAGGAAGGTGTCACGCCCACACACAAGAATTTAGAGAGGTCTCGCCCTGGCGAAGCCACCTTAGCTCGCATTGGTAGAGACGTAATTTCTCAGAGAGAAAAATGGACCCCCAAATCTCATTTTCTAATATAGTAATGGCCATTAACCTTTTGCTCAACCTCAATGAACTCGGATCAAGTTACATAGACATCTATTTATATGAATTTTTAAAAGGAAGAAAAAAATTAAGAGGCCACCTTTCCGTTTCCTACCTGATGCTCTTCTGTGTGGCTCAGTATTGCACGACACTACGGAATACTAAGAGTAAGAGTGTGCCTGCTGCAGGGCAGTGCATGGCATTTCCACCCAATAAATGTCATTTTGTGACAACTTACACAGAGAGGGAAGAGCTCTTTCTAGATGTTTGCAAAACCAGATTAAGGGGAAGGTCAATGAGGCAGACAGCAAAGGCACAGTCCCAGGGATGCCGAAGCGCTTCTGAAAGCAGAAGATTGAGACAAATGCTCCCCTGATCCCCCAGGGAGATCTATACGTGTGTAGAGAATATTTTGGCAGAGTCTGGGAGGTGAGAGCTAAGCCCTCCAGATGCATCACGGAGTAATATAGCAAAGTTCTGAGCTGCCAGGTGTTGGTTTAGTTTCCTGAGCATTTGCCATCTTGCTGTGGAGAGAATGGAGGCCTGAAAGGGGTTTTGCTATACTTATAAAAGTAATAAAAACATTGGAGTAAAATTTGGTGAATAAGTACTCAGATGCATAAGTTCACAAAGCATTTCAGAATATTGCCTCGGATGGTGCTCCTAGAATTCGGTTACATCTAGACCTTGGTGTTACCTACAATCTTCTGTATTATTTACTAGAGTTGATGCCTTCTCTGAGGGGGAGACGTGGCTGATTTTAGTAAAAGGAAAGTAAATTTAAGGCTGAGGGTATGACGACATGGTAGAGAATTTGTCTGGCACTTGCAAAATCATGAGTTCAATTCCCAGCACCACTGAAAAATGGGAAAGGTAATGAACACAGATCTAATCCCTATGGCGGGACTCTTGGGCCTCCTAGCTTCTGAGTTCCCAGTTCAGCAGGGCCCACAATGAGTCAAGTGCTATCAATTTATATGTGTGAATATGTGTCATGGGATCATCTTTTTGTACGCTGAAGAAATGTCACTCGGACTGGTATAACACAAAGCTAAGTAGCCAGGTAGGTTTTTTGCAGCACAGAGAATGCTGGGAAGAAGGGCAGAGGCACCAGTGGGAGCAGGGGGAACAGACATGCAAGAAAAGAGGCAAAAGCCACAGTCACATGGCAATACATAGATGAATAAAAATGGGTAAATTTAAATTATAAGAGCTAGTTATAAACAAGACTAAGCTATTGGTTGGACTTTCATAATTGATAAGACATCTTTGTGTAGTTTGTTTGGGAGCATGCTGACGGAACAGAGAAAGACTAGCAACACCCATATGCATAAATATGGCAGTGGCTAATCTGTTGTGGCTCTGCTGGTCTTGCCATATGGGAAGACAATTATGTGAGACATGTGTAGGTAATAATATATTAGTCGTCTGGATAGGTTTGCTCTATTAATTAGCCATATCCTATTAATATGTTGATTTTATTCTAGAGTAAGATCCCATACCTTTGCTATTTTTTTTTTGTGCCACAAAGACACAGACAAACACAGAAATTTCACCCAGGTTCTTTTGTACATTAGACAGAGATGGACCTTCCCAATAGCAAAATCACCTATGCACCTTGTTTTCTCAGATATTGAAACTCTAAAGATATATTTTTATATCCGAGTAGATGTTGTAATATGAGCGGCGGGGCTGCGTCCCCAGCACCCCGGCCGCCTGCTAGCTTATGCCCCGAAATAACAACACACAAACTGTATTCATTTAAATACTACTTGGCCCATTAGCTTTAGTCCTTACTGGCTAATTCTGATATCCCGATCAACCCATCTCTAATAAAGTGTAGCACCGGTCTTACCGGGAAAGATTCAGCATGTCTGACCTGGTGGCTGGCTGCATGTCTGCCCTGGAGAGAGCTGCATGGCGTCTCTACTCCAGAGCGCAGAGCTGTCGAGACTGAGCTCACTTCCTCTTCCTCCCGACATTCATTCTGTTTACTCCTCCCACCTATGTTTTAACCTATGAGGGTCAAGCAGTTCCTTTATTACTTAACCAATGAAATCAACAGATTGATATATGACACTCCCACATCAAGTAGATATACTGGTTATGCATGTAACAGGGAGGGACTTGATCACAACAAAACCCCGAGGACATGCCTTGAGAGATTCTGGCTTAAAAAATGTGACGGAATCAAGGACAAAATAACCTCATTTGAAGGACAATGTAAAAGTATTGGAAACGCTTTTATAAAGTTGTGTTGAGGATAAATGAATGAAAGAAGCTCCAGTGTGTCTCTTTATCTAATGACGAGATCTGTTTCAGGAGTTGTGTGAAAAGCCAGAATCTCTGGGAAGCGCACTGGAGACCATAACCCCACATCCTCCTTACAGGGGCTCGGCCTGATGAGCCTCACCACATGAATGTCTGGAGCTAACTGTGGGAGAGAGAGAGTAGATAAATCCTTTGTGAACTGTTTCAGTTAACTGTGAAGGAACTCATCACAATCTCATCTTAGATTGCTTTTGAAGCACAAGGTACCATGGGCTATGTGTGGCTCAGTTTGTACGGATGATCCCCTGTTGTCTTTGGAAAAGACAAGCTCCATTGCCTATGTTCTTTTTATTTTTTAGCTATTTGTGTGCTGCAGTCTAATGAAGTTGCTACCAGAGCAAAACAAAAATCCCAAGAAAATAAAATCTTTACCTCCTTCTGTGATTTTTATAAAGGAATTGGCAACTGCTCGAAATCCATCTTCACATAGAGATGCAGGAACTTCCTGGAGTGACACACATTACACTCCAGTGAGCATAGTAGAGTGTGTCTCCTCTTTGCCTGTTTAAGAGAGTGTCCTTCCTCTAGCTGTCCCTGGTGCCTACAGGCAGAGGTGCACATGGGTATTTCCAGTAAGAGCACACCCAAACTGCATTATGTAGCTCTAGCATATCAAACAGCGATGTGCAGAAAGAAGCAAGGAGCTTGAGCTCAAGCTATTGTATTGGGAGTGAGATTCCAAAATATTCTCCTCTGACCTATGTAATGCATCACTGCCCCAGTTCTAAGATCCAGCTCATGAAGTTCTCTTACAGACCAGAGAAGAAAGATTTGCTACCTATGACAGTCAACCTGCAAGGACAGCTGGAGTATGGCAGAAGGCACAAAGCCACCAAAAAGAAAACTCATCTCCACTCCTATCAAGAGAAGACAGGCTGGAGAAGGAGGACCAGAAAAGGCTGCTACCAAGTTACTGTCTGTCCTCCGGCATTGTCCACCCTGCCCTCAACCCATGCCTAGGTTGGAATGCAGAAGCAAAGAGACTTAAAGATTTTTCCTCCCTACATCTCCACTTGGAACTCTGGGAGGGATCACCTGGAAGACCGTTCTACACCAGCTTGAAAAGAAACCACGCCATAGGGGAGTGTAGATCGTCAGCAGGAGGTTGTGGTTCCTACAGTGGCCTCAGTTTCCCTGTGGTGTGGTTGGTGATCCTGCAGTCACTAGGCTGTAGTGGGAAGCGTCGCTATTGGAGTTGCTGTAATAGCTGTGTGGTACCAAGTGGAGACGGTGATAGGGCTGGTCACCAGGCCTCTGAATCAAGTGTCAAGAAGCCACATGGGGCCTGCTGGGCTAAATCAGTCAAGAAGAGACAAGATGGCAGAATGTCCACAAAGTGATAAGATGACAGCTTCCATGTTGTTGATGCAGGATTTCCCTCTGTATGCTGTGAATACCATTGGTTAATAAAGACACTGTTTGGGGCCTGTGATAGGGCAAAAGAGTAGAGCTAGGTGGGGAAAACTAAACTGAACGCTGGGAGAAAGGAGGCAGAGTCAGGAGAAGCCATGTAGACAGACACTAGAACTTTACCTGGTAAGCCACAGCCTCATGGTGATATACAGATTAATGGAGATAGGTTTAATTAAGATATGAGTTAGCCAGAAACACGCTTAAGCAAACAGTATTACAAATAATATGGTTTCTGTGTGATTATTTCAGGGTTGAGCAGCCGGAAACGAACAAGGGGTCTCTAACTATATGTTGTCACTACGTAAACACTATAGAACAGTTCTAAGTATCCTAATTATTCCTATTACAACAGAAAAGGAAGTCTAGAAAAATATGAAAGAAGTTAAACTTAGATGCAGAACCAAGGAAACTTACACATATGGGTTATACAATCTCTACAACAGCCATAGATTGGAGGCACACGCATCAGCTATATAGACTGTCCTCTACTTCCATAGGCTCCTTGCCCAATATCATGTCCCTAACCCAGCCAAGACAGTCCAGGAATCATGAAAGACAACCCAGGATATCAACCCAGGAATCATGAAAACCACAGTAGTCTCCCATCACCAAAATAAGTCATCATAGGAAGAGTCAAGGGGTTAGATAGATGGCTCAGTGGCTAAGAGAGCTTGCTGCTCTTACAGAGGACCCAGATTCTGTTCCAAGAGCCCAGAGAGAAGCTCACCACCATTTGTAACTCCAGTTCCAGAGGGTCTGAAATTTTCTGGTGACCTCTGTGAACACTGGGCCCTCACACAGTATACAGACAAACATGCAGACAAAACACTCGTATACATAAAACAAAAATAAACAATTTTTTAAAAATTTAAAGAAGAGTTTGGAAAAGTACAAGATAAGAAATAAAGAAGGATTGGGCAGTTGTGAAACACACCTTTAATCCCAGCTCAGTAGGCAGAGGCAGGTGGATCTCTATAAATTCAAGGCCAGCCTGATCTACAAAGTGAGTTCCAGGACAGCCAAGGCTACACAGAAACCCTGTCTTGAAAAACAGAAAACAAACAAAGAAAAAGAAGTAAAGAAGGAGGGTTGTCGAGGTTCTCCAGGAGGTAAAAACACTCACCACAGAAGCCTCATGACTGAGTCAGACTCCTAGAACCTAAGGCAGAAGGACCGGACCAGTTTTTGAAAGTTGTTCTCTGCCCTACGCACAAGTACATACACACAGACAGACAGATGCATACACACATACACACTCATACACACACGCTCACACACAAACAGACACACATACACACATGCTCACACACACAGACAGACACACACGCACATACACACAGACAGACACACATACATACACACACGCTCACACACAGACACACACATATACACAGACAGACACACATACACAGACAAACACACAGACAGACAGACAGACTCATATACACACACGCTCACACACACAGACAGACACACATACACAGACACACAGACAGACAGACAGACAGACAGACTCATATACACACACGCTCACACACACAGACAGACAGACACACATACACACAGACAGACACACACACACACACACACACATTGATTAGGAAAGGACAAGACAGCATGAAATGTTTTCTGGGTATGTTTTTGCCTAATAAGAGAATTTAGGATGAGGACCGTCTCTTGTTGATCGTACTTAAGAAAAGAATATATGTATATTTAGGCAGAAGGAGGCACAGCAAGTTCTCTACCCACAGGGGATTAATTCTAGGGCACCTAGGCAAAAATAGAAAGTCTCCAGATGTTGGAATCCGTGATGCAGAGAGCCTGACTTTGAACTTTACATATCCTCCTGCTGTACTTCCTGCCATCACAGCATAAATACGTAAATAGGTAAGTAGTTGTTACACAGTATTATTTAGGAATTAGTAGCAAAAGGAAAGGCCTGTGATGTTCTGTAGAGATAGAATTATTTTCTGATAAGTCTGAAGGTTGTTGGATTCCACATAAGCAGAACCTGCAGAGGGCTGATTAACTAGAAAAATAACAGAAGGAAATGGAGGCGACTTAGTGCCTGAGAACAAACTTTGCCTGTGGAGTATACGGATGGAGAAGGGACTGGGTGCTGAGAAGCTGGAAGCTACGAGGCAGAAGTCAATATTTTCAGTAACAATTAGAAAAACATTTGGAACAAATACAGCTCACTGTCTGTTGAGTCCTCCTTTCCTATTGTTCTTAACTAATAAAATTCACATTTTTTCTCTAGGTCACACATATCAACAGTTGCAAAGTTAAATTTCCCAGACCCCTTTCACCTGAGTGTGTGATATGATGCCCCTGAGACATGGGCATGTGTCCCAGAGACGGTTCATCCTTCCCACTAAGGGACAAAGCCCGAGGAGAGGAGGACGTTTTCCCCTGAGTACTCTCCTGCCTTGCGAGTGGTCCTGATGCTGGTGATGCAACTATCTTAGAACTGTAAAGAAGAAAATTATGGCTAAAAAGACCAAGGATGGAAGGAGCCAAAGGATGAAAGGGAATTTGATGGAAGCTTGAGCCATGGCTTCTCTTGTTATTTGAAGCAGAACTCATTTCTAACAGATAGAATAAAGTCCATCTTGATGAAAAAAATATATGACTAAAAATACATCCTAACAAGTCTTCCTCATTGCTTCTCAGCTTTTTGGCCAAGATGAGCAAAGCATGCTTTCCTCAAATAGTTCATCGGGCGACTTCAGGAAGCTAGTTGTTCTTGGGGAGGATGTACTGCGCTACAGTCCTCTAGAACATTGAGACTAGTGTTACACACATCCCAGAAAACACAGCCTTACCGGCACGGACTTCATTTGAACTCTTAGGATGTAGATATGACCTCTTGGAAACCAAATTAATAGCTGGATGAGGGAGTAACTAATATCTCCAGCAATGCTGGTCACAATGTAGGCTCCTTAACAAACACTTTAATTCTAAGGCTGCACACCCGGAGTAAATTATAGAGACTTAATTACAGATTCCTGAGGAGCGGATGGTAACTGAGGGGTTCTGAATCCTGAATCATGCTGTTCCATAGATTTGAACTACTTTACCACTGTCAGTATGTTAAGTGTGAACACAAGACAGATTTCCAAATGGTTGCTGTAAGAGACTTGGTGTGCATTTGTTGACATCAATATGTAATGAAGAGAATATTCTTTCTAAAGTTCAAACAAGTAGAAAAAGTTAGTGTTTCTATTTTTTAAATAAAAGGCAAATTCATTGAAAGTACACATACCATCCACACGTGAATAACTAACAAAGACCTATCAGAACAAGAACAACCAGCCCCATTTCTGGTACCTGTTTTAGCACGAATCAGCTATTGTTTATAACATACCTCTTTACTCAGCTTAGGTAAACAAGGCAGGTGGGCTGTCAGTTCTTAAGGAAGTCATTTCCATCCATTTCTTGGCTGACATTTCAGGAAGAAAATGGACTTAGTGGGGCTATGCCCACAAGCAGAGATAAACTCATTCCACGTGGCAATGTGGCTCCAAGGAGAGTCACGGGGTCTTTATTTCAAGGATCGGTTCAATATTTCATTACAGAGAAAACGTGTTTGATCAGACAAGACCTTCAAATGCAGGCTGCTGTGTGGTCAGGGGAATGTTAATGACAGCCTGGCAGCTTGTCACAGACCTCGGATTTGCCCCCACGCTTTTCCTTCTTTTTGGTGGCTGTGGCAGTGCAGACTGCCTCATTCTCACCATCTTGAGAGAAGTCTGCTTCCAGCAAGCTTGCATCTCTATTTTATATCACCATTCCAGGCCTATCCAAAATTTACAGTCACACTAATGTAGTTTTGATTCGCATCCATTTATGTCACTGTACGTGACTCCTTTATCTGCTTTATGAATCTGTGTCTGATCTCCCCAGGAGATGAAAGCGCCTGAAGAATTTGAATTTCTTCAACACGGAGAAGTTCCCCCAAGACTGTCTGTGCCTTTGATTAGGTTCCCAGCCCTCCAGGACACTGTCTCCACCCACACTCCCTTGCAGATGCCCACACCCCCGACCCCCGTGTCCTAAATTACTGAATGAAGAAGAAGCTGGGGATGCTTCCCCTTGTGGGTCTTATCTCTTACATGACTGACAGAAAGTTTCTCACCAATGGTAATAACTTTTACTTTTTAGTAAATTATCTTTCAAGTAAAGACTGATGGTTCTTATGCTACTAAAATGATGCCAAAACAGTAGCCGTAGTAAATGGAGATAGTGAAAAAGTGTTTCACAAATGGCCAAACTTAGAGTTCAGCCTAAGTTGATTCTAACCAACCAGACTATGTACAAGCATAGGAGTCAGGGCTGTGGTTTCTGCTTCTCCATCCTTCCTGTGTGACTGTCCCACAACCAGGTCCAAAAGCTCTGGTTATCCGGAGTTCTGAAAGGCAGGCTATCCACATGAACACAAGCCCATATAGGACTAAATGGTGTGTTTGTGGAGTGTGGCAGACAGACATCTCCCTGATGGAATTGGCAGTCAAAGGATGGCTGGCTGTGCACAGGAAGAAAGGTGGACTTGACTGCTTCTCAGCATGGGTAAAGTGGTAGATACAGGAGTGGTGACGCTCAGGGAGTCCTCTCCTGGATAGACGTGATGCAGAACTAGGGTACATATGTCAATGCTTGGAACTGGCATACCAGAGCAGGAGCCTTGCAGCCAGTGTGTGAGAAGCAGAGGCTATGGTTGATCTGAACCTCAAGCACCATGTAGCAGATGAGGTCGACAACCGTCCCATTGTTAGGTTTCTATTACAGGCAAGAAGTGAGCCAGTGGGAGTACCGGAGTCAGGACAGAGTGGCCGAGGCTGGGTTGGGTAGGAAGTTGGGAATTAGTGTCCTTTGTCATGTACGGTGAAGGTGGAGCTGTGGACTAGAGGTCAGAGACTCACAGCCCCGTCCAGTATTAGATACTTGAGTCGGGGAGCACAGGGCCCCTGCCACTGGACTACCATCCCTTGACTAGCCCAGCCACAATGTGAGGTGCTTTTCTGTTACCACACTCCAGCTCGCTGGAAGCCTGCTGCATGGCAGCAGGTAAATGTCAAATCTTTGTTGAAAATGTGATTAATTAAATTGGCTAAGATTCCATCTCACTTTAATTATAGGACAGACGAAGAGTCAGCCAGCCTTTGAAAATCTATTCTGGGTTTAGAAGTAATTAAAAGACACGTGTCCAGGTAAAAGAGAATTCATATGTCCTTCAACTTTTCCCCATACCCAATATCATCATGCCCTTCCCTTGATCGGCAAGGTATCTGTTTTGTTTATATTGATTCACAACAGCGGCCTTCAAAGCGAGCCTCCCCGAGACTCCTCAACTGAATGTTATAGTGGGTTACTGCTCTGCTGTTCACACAGGAACTTTTCTTAGCCGCTCCAATTGGTCATAACCTGGGAGAAGCTCTCAGTCCAGATACAGTCTGGAAAGATAGAGGAGAGTTGGATGGAGACTTCCCAAGTTTCATTTATTGCTGCAACATGAACCAGACTTTCTGGTCTAACACCTAGTTGGGCTGCCTGGCTCTACTCAGCAAAACTTCAGAGGGGCACAGAAGGCCTTTCTACAAGAACACCTCCTTTTCCCAGGGCAAACATACCGAGATTTCATCCTGAGCTTAATATGTGAACTTGCTTATAGCCCCCAGTGGATGCTCATCAGATCAATGGAAGGACCTCAGTCAACGAGGTGGGAGAAATTTGGATATAAGAATTCTTATTTTCTCAACCAGAGAAAAGCAGGCCAATAAGCCAAGGTGTAAGGTTGACAGAATCAGGGCATCCTCTTGATTTCTTTGGGAATCAGCTACCTCATGCCTACCATACAAGAATGCCAAGAATGCAGTTAAATGCTTTTGCATGTCGTAGGCTCAACCAGTTTGATGCCCTTTTGTGTTTCCCCATAGCATCCATGGATCCTATTAATATAAAGAGATGGAAAGAAAGCATGGGACTAGGTCAGCTCGCGGGGGCTGTGGGGAGGGGAAGGGGGGATTTCCTTCCGAATGACTGTTTCTGATTTGTAATGCTGCTCTCTCCCACGTGACTATCTCTTCTCTCTACCTTCTGTGGCAGGAAGAACTCGGAACAAAGAATGGATGGACAGTTCCGGAAAAGGCTGTACCCTATGGAAGGAAAGCTGCGGGTAGATGCTGCTGTCTCACTTTTTAATGAGGCTCTGTTTCTTTGGTACTTCCACTTGGTAACATCCCACTATTTTTCAAAATTGTGGCTGAAAACTTGCCCCTAATTATACAATCCTGGCTGTTGAAGCTGCTACTTATGCCTGGACACCCACTCAGAATATCACTGTAATTACACATCTGCCACTCTGGGCTCTGCGGAGACAGGAACATGCCGTAATTGGAGAGTGTCACCCAAGTGTTTACTGCTGAAATGAAGGTGGGCTAGCATCTGCTGCTGTTTCCTATAGCTCTGGGTTTTAAGATGGTCTTTATTTTAACAGCAATACCTTGAATTTGTAAACTTCTTAATCCTTGTCATGTATATGCCCCCCCCCCCAACGAGGTATGTGATGTAGGATTGGTGGTTGTCATTATACACAACTTTCTTATGGTCAGAAATGATTTGTCCTGCTCTGCGTCTTCTGTACTATGATCTGTGGGAGCACTCACCTCACTGTGCCCTGACCTCTTAGACGTGGAGAGAGGACCGTAGTCAGACTGGAAAGAAAGCATGGGAATAGGTCAGCTCGTGGGGGGCTGTGGGGAGGGGAAGGGGGGATTTCAGCCCCGCCTACCCTCTTTGGCACTGTCCATCAGTGATCCCTAAGTTCCTTGAAATGATGAGGTAAGGCCTGTACTCAGCATCTTCACTCTGAACTTGTCCGTCATTTTGTCTGGTGGATGCTCTACTACCTAGTCACTGAGACCAGAGTCCTGGCCTTCAGCCTTCTGTCCCCATTCTTCTCCTTAATAACCTTGTCTACAAGGGTCCTCTTTCTCTTTCTGACACGGCACAGGCCACCCCTTATAACTGTTTCATGCATGCTTTGATGAGACAACGTCCTGGTTGATCATGCTGCTTCTAGCCCAGGCTCATCCACTATGTGCAGTCGGTGGCAGCTTTTGTGGCTATACATCTGATAAGCTCTGCTAATTAAAGGTTTTAGGAAGCTTCCCATACATTTTTTCAGATAGCTTATATGGTCTGTACTCTTCATTTTTGGAGCCCTCATTTCCCTACACTTTCCACTGCAGTTCATAGTTCACTGAAGGTGCAGATATATTTTTATTCCTATCTAATATTTGCCCATGGCAAGATAAAATTCAATTTATTTAATATTCTTAAAATGACTAAATTCCAGAAATGGATAAGAGGTTAGCTTTCCATTTAATCCTCCCAGGGTAAAGGAGGAATGAAGGCAGGAGGAAATGTAACAGCTATGATATACAGAACCTGATCCCGGTGACCTTGGATGCGGCTTGAACCTTGATTGCATTGACATGAGTTACTCAACTGTGATACTGTATGTGGTTTTAGGTAAGACAAGGTCACAGTGGGTGCTGGTGAGGAGAAGAGAACATATAATCTCTCTTCCTGTTATGATAATTTTATTGTAATTTTTAAAAATAATTCAATGAAAATTTTGACTTGGGATCAAGATAGAATTTCTAAAGATGTCTGAAATAGCCCCATTTCTGCTATGTATTAATACAAAGTGGCTTTCTCAACATCGATAGTTATAAAATCAAAATATCAATCAGCTCTCAGAATGCTGAAGATGTGCTATACCCTGAAGCATCAAAAATTGGGACAGTTTAGTTCTTTATGGGAAAACAAGCAAGCTCATCCACCCCTTTTGTCTGTGAATTTGATCAAATCTTTAGTAGGTGCTAAGATTATGTGTGTGAAAACCTGTATTGAAAATGGTTTTAAAATGTATTTCTTTAAGAGTTATCATCAGTAAGTGCTTGCTTTGTATAACTATGTCTATGGATAGACAAAATGGAGAACAGAATTTTTAAAAATGGCATTATAAGTGATTCTCAAATACTGAAGCAAGCTTGAGAAAGAATAAAGTGAGGACAAACTACTTGTTTTCAAACTATATAGCAAAACTATAGCAGTCAAAGCTGTGTGGTGTTAGCAGAAACTTACACATCGATCAGTAGAATAGAGAGCCAGAAGTCAGTCTACACACATGGTCAGTTCATGTTGACAATGGGAGCAGGAACTCACAATGGAGTCAGAGCAGTCTGATGGGTAAACAACGCTGGAAAGTGAATAACTACACGTGAGGAAGTCTGCACATTGATCTTACACCACATGCAGAAGTCAGCATGAAATCAGCTAAAATCTTTAATGCAAGAGCAAAGCTAAACACCCCACACAACAAAGCGGTACAAAGGCAGCACAGAAAACAGGAGAATGTTCAAACTGGTATCTGATAAGAGAGTAGAATCCAAAACTACAAGTGCATATAATTCAATAGCAAAGTCAATAAGCCAAGTAAGTAATTGAAAAAAGACTAAAATCAACATTTTTCAAAGCTACCATATAAACAGCCAACAATGAAAAGTCTTTATTTTTATTAAATCTACAGAGGAAGAGAAGTTAGGAAACAAGGTATATCATCTTATGCATACAAGGATAGTTACCTCAGATCAAGAAATAAATATGGACAAAGATGTACAGAAAACAGAAGATTGTACACTATTGGTGCAAATGAAGATTAGTACAGACATCACCAAAGAAAATAGTATGAAGTCCCTTCTTCTAAAGTAACTAAAAGTCAAACTACTGCACAATTCAAAACTCTTACTTCCACACAAATATTCAAAGGGCTGAAACCAGTTAACCAGAGATGCCTGTGTTCCTAGGTTCTCTTGCATCAGTATTCACAGACAGTAAATATGAAATTACCTAAATATCCATTCGTGGCTGGATGAGTCAAGACTGATAGACACTGACAGGTAGGACTATTGTTCTACCCTGATGGCAGACAGTAGCTCACTCACAACAGACACATATATAGAGAGGATGCTATGGAACTGAGATCAACCCAACCAAAGAACAGGCATGATCTCACTTAGATCAAAACCCCAAACTTTCCTGAAAAGATGAGCTCAGAAACAATTCAGAACAGCAGTCGTGGGTTGTTGGGGGATACATGGAGACTGAGCAAAAGGAAGAAACTTTCAGATAGAGTCCTGGAGAGCAAGATGGTGGCTACAGTTTCTAATAATATACTTTATGCTTGAAATTTGCTGAGAGATCTTAAGAATTCAGAATTCTCAGCAGAAAAAAAAGCAAAGTAACTATGAGTTGTCATAAATATGTTAGCTTGACTATGGAAATAATTTCCTAACATGTTCGTATTTAAAACAAGTTGTAGATCTTAAGTACAAAGTGTTTAGTTGTCAACCATACCTCAAAAAGTGATGAAAAATACAGATATTTATATGTAAGAAAATATATTACAAAAATTCTATAGAAAAACTATGTTCTTTCTGGTAAACATGACCTGCATTAGCTTCTAACTTTTAGTTTTGTAATTATTTATTTTGTTTTTTTGCAATTACAATATAATTACAGCATTTCCCTCTTCCTTTTCCTCTGTGCAAACCCTCCTGTATTCCTCTTTGCTTTCTTCCAAATTCAAGGCCTCTTTTCATTAATGTTACATACATATATGTATTTACACATATATTTCTAAATACATAAATACAGCCTGATCAGTCTACATAATGTTACTTGTATGTATATTTTCAGGGCTGGCTATTTGGTATTGGTAACCAATTGGTATGCTCTGGATAAGACAATTTTCCCTGTTCTCAGCAATCAATCCTTACTTGTCTGTAGTTCTTTGTGTAGGGTTGAAGCCTTGGTCTCCTCCCCATCCCCCCTGCCATGTCTGTTGTTTTTGTTCAGCTGCTTTGAAGTGATTGCTCTTTAAAGGGTTGTTACAAGCCACAGGTTGCTTAGGAACTCAGCTATTGAATGTTTTATGCAGTAAGTTTAAGTCCTTCAGCAGAGACAGTGTGATATGTAAATATGTGTTTATGTTCACTTTAGACTCAAGGAGAAGTTTAACACCTGAAGTACTATAATCACACATTCACACTTGACAGATGACTGACACGTGAGATGAACCTTGTTCAGGATGGCATTTCTGCAAGACCTTCAGACACATCTAAATCTGTGATTATGGAGTTTTGAAGGGAGAATTTTAAGGCCATTTTCAATGGTAAATGAAGGATATGTTTCCAACCTTGATGAACCACCCCTTGCCATGCTGGAGAATGTTACAAAGGCCATTGCTCAGGAAAGAGCAGTATATAACTATAACTTAGAACCTGTACTCTATGTTTCCCCTAGGAGTGGTTTCTTCTTTGTTCAATTACAATAATATTTTTTTATTTTCCTGAGAACCAGGCTGGTTGTCATATTTGTCCACATCTTGGTGTAAGATATAGCTACATGACAGGTTGTGGGAAGAGCTCTGTCTCTGGGATTTCACATCCTGGAGGGGCCCAGGTCACATGACCATCTAGCCTGGGTTACTAAAAATACCTTTTCACTCCAAATACTGTCCAAGTTTGGATGATAAACTCTATGCTCACTCCTTTTTTTTTGTCATTTGTTTTTGGGGTGCAAGGATCCAACCAAGGTCCTCACACCTGCTAAACAAGTGCTGTGCCCTGAGCTCCCAGAAGCCCTCTTTTGTAGTATTTTAAAAATCCATCCATCATTTCTTTTTTGCTATTCTTCCCTTTAGGAACCAGAAGCTAGTTTCCTATTCTTCAGGTATGCTCTGGATCTGGTGGCAGGCATCTTGCAATAGAGTAAGAGGAAAATGACCTTGGATGACTTGGACTATGTCATAAAACACACTCCATCTCTATTTTGGAACTCTTACTCTCAGAGGAGCCAGCTTCCATGTTGAGAAGGCACCCAAATATTCCCTGAGGAGAAGCTACAAGGCAAAAACTACAGTCTTGCCAACAGTCCAGGAGACAGCCCATTTTAGAAGTACCACAACTGTGAGACACAGCCCAACCCATGGCTTCACTACAGCCTACAAGAATCCTTGGACTAGACCCACCAGCTAAGCTCCCCCTTGCTTCCTAAGCTAGATCCACCACTGGGCCACTGCCTCTTGTCTGGGGACGTTATGGAGACCCTTCTCAATGTAGCAGAAGATGGACAATATTGCTAACCATAACTTTTATCAGGTTCCCATTTTTAACCTTCATTAAGCACTGGAGAGTTAACTCAGCAGTTAAGAACATGTGTTGCTCTTCCAGAAGATCAGAGTTCAATTCTCAGCAACCATGTGGTTCCATGTGTGTAAAATAATATTAATAGACTTTATTGGTATTCACCAGAGAGATCTAAGGGAAAATGATCAAACTGCTTTTGGACCGATTGAACCCAAATCCTCTCAATATGTTTGGATTCAGCATGGTGCAGCAGAAATCACACAGTAAATTACCTTTAAAGGTAGTAAGTCTCTCCAGGCGTTCAGTCTCTACCAGAAAAGGACACCCTGTGGGATTGTCTGGTGTACTCAGGGTTAAACTCCGCGGAAGGTTGTTAGCTGATAAGGGGCAGCCAAAGAGCCAGCCAGGCAGTGTGGAGGTAGCTCTCACCTAAGCCTCCCTGCCTCCAAAGCCCATTCTCCACCAAACTTACAAGCACCCTCTGCCACTCCACAAAACTGAATCCAGGAAAAGATACAATGGAAATCTCAGCAAAGACACAGACACAGACACAGACGGACTTTGTCTGGAAGAGAAAGTAAGTATAAGGCTTTATATCTTGCTCTTGAGTCATTTTTCTTACGGAGTAGTTGATCCATTCTCACAGCTCAAAAGACAAAAAACGCAGTTCTGTGAAATCTCTAATTGCTCTCCCTAAGCACTTGGTGCCGCTTCCTGCTATTTCCATATCTCTATGGAGCTATTTTATTCATGTTCAGGGCTAAGCATACATGTGGCCTCAACCTTCACCGTTTTCTTCCGTGGCTGGCAGCATAGGGTACTGTTGGCAGCTCCTGTCTTACCTAGCAATGAATTTTAAAGGGTCAGCGTGTCCTCGCCTGATTGCTTTCTCAATACCTGCACCACCTTTTAGTGAACTGTGTGCTGTTTTACAGAATGAATACCATGTTAATAACTGGTTTATTCATTTTTTAATTCTCTTCTACTTCAGTAAAATGTTGCCATGAATGACCTTATCTGTTGTAAGGAGACCACTTGTTTGTTTTCCAGCCGCCAGGCAGCTCAGACCCGAAATAATCACACGGAAACTATATATTTAAATCATTGCTTGGCCCATTAGCTCTATCTTCTTATTGGCTAACTCTTATATCTTAATTTAACCCGTTTCTAGTAATCTGTATATCCCCACAAGGCTCTGCCTTACCGGTTAAAGTTCTGGCGTCTGTGTCTGGCAAGGTTACATGACTTTTCCCTTGACTCTGCCTCCTTTCTCCCAGCATTCAGTTTAGTTTTTCCTGCCTAGCTCTGTTCTACCCTATCAGGCCAAGCCAGTTTTCTTTATTCATTAACCAATGGTATTCACAGCATACAGAGGGGAATTCCACATTACTTCTTCATCATTTCTAGATACAAGGACAGAGGGTGATAATCAACTCCACCTTGCTGATTTGCATTCTGAAACCCATTCTGAACTACTTATTATCATTAATTACTGGTCCAAAATCAAAGTCTATGAGGCTGTCATAGGATATTTAATGATATTCTTTTCTTCTAAGCATCTGTCCAAGCTGTTGGCAGAAGGATAAAAATAAGAAGATTAAATCAATAGTCAAACTTTAAAAACTAGTCAGGCTCCTTATTAGACCCCATTTTTGTGTCATTTCTACTTTAGACTAGAGTTCAGGCTAATTTGCCTTTCTTACACCTAATATTGTTACCATAAGCTTTTTGTCCTGGGATTCCAAAATCTTAAACCCTGATTCTGTTGAATAGTGTTGGTACAACACTGCCAAGGCATTTTTACTAGAAAATGTGATGACCTTTCCTGCAAAAATGTTTAATAATTGATCTTCTAAAGCAGAGTGCTATAAAGAAGGATCTCAGGGTCAATTCTATCTATAATTTTAATTGATTTTGCTTGTTGTTTTGACTTGGTCATGACATTCCTGTTGAGTGTGGACATAAACCAAGATAGTTACACTCTAGAACAGTCCCAACTAGAGAGAGAAGAGGTCACAGTGTGTTCAAGAGGACACAGTAAAACTTAAAGTACATGAAACAGAAGCAATATATTTCTTGCATAATTCAAATGGATCCTGGTGCTAACAGGAGGCTGGAGGGAAGTTTGGGGAAAACGTGGGATGTGACAGGAAGCAGAGGGGAGGGAGCAAGAGAGAATGGAACTGCTGGACCCATCCTTTACCAGGTCCTCTAAGTTACCCTCTGGCTTCCCAAGAGGCTTGTGGACAGGCTCCCTTAGAAAAATCAGGTGAGAAGGAGGAACTTCCAGTTCTTTGGGGTTGGTCATCAGGTTTTATCATGGCTGGAAGCTTTAGGAAGGATTTGGGGTTACAGGGTGAGCAACATGTGCGGTATATTGTAAACCACACAGACAGGAGGGTGGAGAGCCTAGGTTCAAATAATTGTTAGGTCCCCAAGAAGATGTCAAGGTAGCCAATATATCAAGCAAACTCACGATGATACTGAAACTCCTGGTCTCCTTTTCTACCATTCTGGGTATGGGGTGAATGCAAAAGAGCACAGCCATTTTTTTTTCTGAAATAAGTTGATAGATTTTTATCTTAACCCACTTTACCATAAAATAGCCAATGACCTGATTTATATCTGGTAGATTTATTCCTTTTGGTATTTATCAAATTCTCATTAGTGCAATCAAGGAAGAGCTGGCTACTTTTTGATATACAAATTTTCCTCAAACTTGTTCCATCCTCTCTGGTCTTAGGACCCACCGCTTCCTCTTTGGTGTTGGATACCTAACCGACCGACCACTTTTGATGGAGTTTACCCTGCTCCTTGCCCCCTCCTGCATTGTAGTTAATGGTCAGAAGAGCCAGAAGTGGTCTCAGATACTCATTTTGGATGCCAGGACAATGGGGAGGCAGAAGCTCTTCTCAAGCTAAGACAGCATGCTATACTCAGAGCAGCTGCTCAAGGGACCGAGTCTCTTCCTCCCACATGTGCCCTAGCTTACTCAACTTCCCATGGGTGTAGGGTTTCTGTTTGTTTGACTGCCGGCATTCCTAGACAAGTTCTGTAAACAGCATCCTCCCAGTATATAAAAAGGAAGGGTACAAGGGCATGGTTTCCTCCACTGGAACACAGACCTCACTCCACACTTCCAGCAGGGCACCCTGCCACAGTTATATCTCTGTGGGGAGACAGAGAACAGAGAGCTCTTGAAATCTCTCCCTCGATGGCCTAGTCCAGTGGTTTTTTTTTTTTAACCTTTCCATTAATAAAATCTTCTTTCTAAACCTCTACTGTAGTATGTTAAGGAATTTGTCCTGACCCTAATATAAATGGTAACCATAAAGGCACCCATCTTGCATGACAGGTGTCAATCTCCTATCCCACTTCATCATGTAAGAACAGTTTAGTGAAGGGTGGACTTTGTGGGAAAATGAAGTGATTGTCTGACTTCCCCTCATACCTGCACTGGGGATTAATCCCTGACCAGCTCGGGAAGACATCTAAGACAAGGTCTGTGAACTTTCAGATCATCACCACAAGCTAAAAAGTCCAGTCTAGCTGACAGCTACAGAGCAAAGGAGACAGAGTTACAGCCACAGCCATAACCCACCTGCCTGGCCTCGAGGAGACCAACATGCACAACGGCACCCTCAGATAGGACCCCATTGCCCTACACCAGCATCCTCACAGCATCTCCGTGGAAACAGAGCATCTAAGGCAAGAAGCACTGCCCTGTTCCAGATAAACCTGCCCGCCCAGCAGATCTCCATAATTCAAGGAACCAGTCAAAGAAATCAAAAGGTGTTTCAGGCTGAGTGCCAGACGAGACTTCTTCACTGTACCACGCATTTCCACCCCAGCTTCGGGGGTGGACAAAAGAGAGAAGGATGAAGCTCAATTCCTGCATGTGCCATAGGACCTCTGCAATCAGCAAGGCTGGCATGTCACGTCTGCTCCGTGTTCTTTCGTTTGCCAAGGGAGCAAAGAGGATGTCACTGACTGGCTTGGCCAGGCACAGGTCTCCAGAACATCAGCTGCCCACACGTCGAGGTCGCTTGGTACTTTAGACAGAGAAGCTGAGCTCCAGGTCAGTTCAGGCACGGCCCGAGTCTGGAAAAAATTTGCATCTTAATTTGCCAATAAAACCTTTTATCAATGTGAATTCTCAACTGAATGAGGAGCCTAAGTCATTCAGAGAGGCATTAAGTCTTTATCTTGGGTTCACAGTACCTGCCAACAGTTTATAGAAGGGTTTCTAGTCAACTAGGGAAATCTCTTGAAGGGGAACTTCAAGGATGATGTGTCAAGCATGACCCTCTGCCACCTGACAGAAAGAAGAAGACAAATCCTCCTCTCCCACACTGCTGACACAAAGCAGCAGATGGGTGGTGGACAGGAAAGGCAGTCTGACTGCGCTACTGCTTGTAAGAAGTGTTGTAGGATATTTACCAGAGAAGACGGCTCGGACTTGGGTCTAAGCCAAATGCTTTACCAGCCAGCCGCTCTGCTGGGTGTTTGGGGTACCAGTGTAGCCCCTAGTCTTTCTCATACTGAGCTTTGAAGCACAGAACTATGTTCTGGGAGGCTACTTCAATGAACAGCTAGCCAGAAGCAGAACTACAAAAGCCAAAAAAAAAAAAAAAGTTAGTACATTTAGAGACTTTCCCAGAAACGTGGACTTTCACAGATTAGGCCTTTGTTTTAGTTTTGGCAGGTGGTGCTGTCTACTTGCTGAGTTTTACAGCCTGGATGGTACTTCCACCATGGAAGCAGTTGTGCTATGGTTTGGGGGCCTACTAAAATCTGGGCCTGCTACAGGAAGAGCATGAAAAGTCCACTCTTTACAATGTGATTTCTTACAGGAAGTACACTGGAAGTCAATCCTTTTGCAAAATTAGCATACTCTTATTCGATTTGTTCCTAGACACAGAGAAAGGCACTGCCTAATGGGAACCCTGAAAATTATAATTTTAGCCTACCTTCTAAAAATAGCCCAGAGAGGAAAAAAAAAGTGGCATTCTTTTGTTTTTGGCTTTCTCTAATCTGAAGGCTACAGTTAGTGTCTACTTTGGAAGATCCAGAAGCGAGTATAACAGCGTCAGTCTTTGGGGCAGTCAAAACTCACAGAAAGCACAGTGGCTTCAAGGAACACAAACAAGGGTGTATGTTAGGTCTGTAATTAAAGCATGTCATTACATTTTTCTTACACTGCTTAAGAGTGTTTCCATTATTGCAGTGAGGGCCCCACACTGAGTATCTGTTCTGACCGGCTTTATGCAAATGTAAGGCTAGAAGTTACACACTTCAAAGTTCTGAGTGTAAGAAGTTACTTCCCACTTCCTGTTGTTTGCATGGGGTTATCTTTTTTCTTTTTTCTTTTTTTTTTTCAGAGTATTTGGAAGGAAACCCAGAACCCTGGGATGACTTTGCCATTCAGCTGTGTGTCTCAGCTTCAGAGTCTCTGCAAGCTTTGCAGGCTGGCCTTGAACTCACTCCACAGTCCCGGCAAGCCTCAGCTGCCAGAGTAGCTGTAGTTTTAACCTGGTCCCACTGGGCCCAGACGAGCTTTTTACAGTGCCCATGGGACTTTTGCATAGATTTTTATTCATCTTTGTACATATGCAGATGTGTAGAACCTCTGTGCATCTTTCAGAGGAAGCTCCAGTCTGCAATGGCGAGAAAGGTAAGTTCACTGCACATGGGTTCTCAAACTGATCATAAGGGACCCCAGGTTCTCCATTCACCTCCTGTCCCCCATATCCTCCCCTCATCTCTGCCACGGCCTCCACATAAGGAAACGAATCAAAGTAAGCAAGTAAGCAAACAAAGGAAAAACCAAACAAACAAAAAACCCAAAGCAAAACAAAAACCATAACAAAAAAATCTCTTTGCTTCTTTTTTTTTCTACTTCTCCAACACCTCTTCATTTGTCCTGGTGGCAATGGAGGCCTCTGTCCCATCAGTTTTACTGGCAAATGTCTATTGCAATGAGTCACTGGTCTGGTTCAAGGCCTCTGGTTTCTGGTACACCATCATCACTGGATCCTAACCGGAACTCCTCTGGGAGAGCTTGTGGCTGCTGTGAGTCTTGGAGATCTTCTGGGTATTGTCCTAGATGGGGTAGATGCTAGGGTGGGTGAACTCAAGACCTGACTGTGAGCCTGGATTGTAACCACGCTGGTCAGTCTGGGCCCCTGGGGCCACCCACCTCGGGCAAGAGGGTGGAGTCAGCTCCCCCACACACTTGTCCTCAGGGTGGGTTTACCCTGGCCTGTGGTGAGGGATGGGGGCCATCTCTCCAGCTTGCAAGGGCCAGTTTTCTTGCTGTGGTTTCCAGTGAGAGGCAAGGCCAGCTTTCCCAGGGCCAGTGAAGTGTGTGGCCAGCTCAGCCTGGTCCTCTGATCTCATTTTGCATGGTTCCTAGGGCTTCCTGAAGTGACACAGGGCACAGACATCAACATAGTTCCCAGCTGTAGCTGGACCACAAACCCAGACATGGCCCTTGGCAGCAGCTTGAACCTGGTTGACATCCTGGCTCTGGGTAGACGGTTGTGGTCTAACCTTAGGCGTCTATGTGATCTTCAGTATCAGTGCAGGACCTGGACTTAAGCACAGACCCCAGCCATGGTAGAACCATGGACCCCACCATAGTCCTCGACAGTGGCTGGGTCTGGATGTCACCACTGCCCCAGCGGCAGTATGGCCCTGAGACACCAACACGTCCCTTGATCTCTGTTGTCTACACTGACTTCGATAATAACAGGTGCATCGGACATCACACAGACCCTGACTGCAGTAGGGTCACCTTGGCATGGGCCTCAGCTGCAGCTCTGGCCCGGAGGACATCATGACCTTGAGTAGCAGGCACTCAGATCGGGATGCATCCTGGCCCTTGAAAATCTACCTGGACTCAGGCGGCTGTGCATCCTTGTGGCACTTAGTGGTAACAGGAGCCCAATCCATTGGACTTTTAATGGGTATGTTTTTAAATTATGTAGGCTTTTAATTAGCCTGTGTCATTTAGGTTTGTATAATGTATTATATCTGCCCCCCCCCACCGTGTGTGTGTGTGTGTGTGTGTGTGTGTGTTTGTAAGTAGAGGCAAAGGGTGTCTTTCTTAGACATTCACCTTTTTGGAGGGAGGGGGAAGGCTCTCTTTTTGATCCTTGGGCTCACCAGCTTGGGCGGGCAGACTGGTGGTCAACTCCAGGGATCCTCTTGTCTCTGCTTCCCAGCATTAGTCTGACAGATGTGTACCAATGTGTGCCAATGTGTGCCAACGTGTGCCAATGTGTGTACCAGTGTGTGTAATGTGTACCAATGTGTGTACCAATGTGTGTATCAATGTGTGTACCAATGTGTGCCAATGTGTACCGATGTGTGCCAATGTGTGCCAATGTGTACCGATGTGTGCCAGCGTGTGCCAACGTGTGCCGACGTGTGCCGACGTGTGCCGACGTGTGCCGATGTGTACCAATGTGTACCAATGTGTGCCAAACTAGGGACCTGAACTCAAGTCCTCATGTTTGTGTAGCAAGGGCTTCACCCACTGAGCCATCTCCACAGCCCCATACCTGGGTGAAAATCTCCATAATCCTGCAACTCTTACATTCCAGTGACTATAAAAATAGCACCTAGGAATGACACCAAGCGCTTGTGCCTGCTCACACTGTAGCTGCAGTGGCTTCTGCATGCTCAGGCAGCTGAGCCTGGAAAACACTTCCTTGGGCAGCCTTTGAGAGCCTGCAAAGGTCTCTCTAATCGCTGCAGTTTACCAAAGACACCTTCCTTATTGTGTGAATTCTTTGGCTTTCTGTTAATAGCACAAATCTCTCCAACAGTAAAATCCTCTGTCACTTTAAATGAGTGCCCTTTGTGGTCAGATTTTATATATATATACATACATACATATTCATGCTCCATGTTTTACTCCAAATCCTAACTGTAAATCAGCTAAAGGATGTTGGAGCCCACAAGACTATACAGTAAATGCGCAGATGAGAGAAGGGCATTTTAGACAGGAGAGAGGGCTCCAACAGAAGGCTGCCAACAATAACCACCACACTCCACTCCGTTATGCTGTCTTGAAATCTGCTCTGCCAAATTAGTTAATCTATTACCTTAAAATTCAGCCTCACTCAAGCTTTCAGGACCTTGGCAAAATGGAGACAAAGTCCTTGGCAGAATGTAAAGTCTGATTCCTAGTGCAGCTTTTGCTGCCGTCTGAAGCCCCGCGCGCACAGAGTTGTCCACACCTCCCGCACCACTCTGTTCCGAGTTTCCACCTGACTCCTCCACTGAGTTCTGTCCAGCGGGCTAGGACTTCTCCAGTCCACACTGCAGACCTTTCTGAAGTCTCTGGCAAGCCAGTTCCAAAATGCGAAGAGCCACAAGGTTGGTCACGTTTAGTCACAGCATCAATGCCATTTCTCCGGTACCACCTTTTTATGTTAATTATCTTTTGCCTGTATCATCAAAATATCTGACAGAAACGAGGGAGGAGCGATCTTCAGCCCATGAACAGTGAGGAAGGCAAGGTGTCAGAAACTGTTCACTTGGCAGTGTGGACCAGGTACATCCTACAAAGATCCGCCCCTAGTAACAGACTTCAGCCCCACCTCTTAAAGGTACCACACACTCCCCAACAGTCCCACCCACAGGAGAACAAGTGCTCAAAACACGAGCCTGTCAGAGACAGTCAGATTCAAATCAAGCTTCCTGGATGAGATAAAATCTACACTGTGTACATTACATGGTCTCTCCTCCCTGGTCTCCTAGATTCCAGTTCCTTCTGTGCACTGTCCACAGTGGATTCACTGCAATGTAGATGTGGCCTCAACGTCATGTCAACTCCCCAGTTGTGCACGCCTTTAATCCCAGCACTTGGGAGGCAGAGGCAGGCGGATCTCTGTGAGTTCGAGACCAGCCTGGTCTACAGAGCTAGTTCCAGGACAGGCTCCAAAACCACAGAGAAACCCTGTCTCGAAAAAAACAAAAACAAAAAACAAACAAACAAAAAAAAGAAATCGTCCCCAGCTGTAACTAGAGAGAATATTAACAATCTCTCTAAATGCCCAAGGCACTCCCCATTAAAATCCAACTTCTGGGGTAATTGTCTCTTTAAAGTGATCATAATGGTCTATTTTTTCACCACATGGATATTGTTTGATACAGAAAACATCTAGAAACATGAACAACTACTCTTTTTACTACATCTGCTTTTTAATATTTTGGCCTATGTATCTCTGGATTTGGAAAATTAGATCCATTATTGTTTGCTTACCTTCACTGTTTTAGGGAACACAATGATATGAAACTGTTAATATATTTGTATTTTTGCCTCTGGCTTATCAGATGGAATATTTTCACATAAACACTCTCTACATTGATATAAAATCTTTGTAAGCTTTTAGCAGCTGATACTAAACTTTTTGCCCTTTAGGGGAATACCGCCAATTTCTGCTTTTTAAACATCCGGTCCCACGTAAAGAAGGCTGGAAACAAAATGTACCCAGTCCTGATGACCTCCTTCATTTCCTGCCCAACTGGAAATTCAAGGCCCAGAATTATTTTTATCTTCTGGACTCTCCAAATCCTTCATTTGTCAAAACCACTTCTCAATGCAGTTCTGAGTATTAAGTAAGATCCTTGGCAGCAAATTCCTTCATATTTGTGCAGATGAGCAGCTCTCCAGTGAGGTAAGTAAGCATCCTTCCCTTTACCAGGACTCCTTCACAGCCAAGCAAGAGCCAGCCTGTCCTGGGAACCAGATCAGTGCGGGAACCAAGGACTGGTCAGGCAAACCTTTGCTCAACTGCCTGGCTTAGGAGGGCAACAGAAGTAGGGGCCTCTTCTCTAGCCTCCAAATGGCATTTCTTTTCTAAGCTGCTATTTAAATTTAAACGAACATGGATTTTTCAATCACTAAAGCTTTCACAGTTGAGAGCCTTATAAGAGAATTTTTAATAAGCACCTATGGTTCCAGTACTGAAATGGTGAATTATTTTCTACTTACACAAAACTTCTCTTCAGAGACAGACAGTAAGGAACAGGCAAGAGTGGAATAGGAAGGGGCCCAAGAAAAAAGCCTCCTGTGCTCTTCAGTCGACCCATCCCACTTCTGTTTAGGGTTGTATAATTGAAGCAGGAAAATTATGAGCTATTCTATACCTGCTTGGCAGAGACTGGGTCAGGGGACCCAAGGGAAGTCTTTGCATAAGTCATTCTGTGTTGTATGGAGGCTGCTTGTTCGTTTCCCAGCCGCCCGGACTCCTGAAATAATCACACAGAAACTGTATTATTTGTAATACTATTTGGCCAATAGCTTAAACGTATTTCTGGCTAACTCATATCCTAAACTAACCCATCTCCATTAATCTGTGTATCGCCATGTGGCTGTGGCTTACTGGGTAAAGTTCTGTCCAGAGGGGACTACATGACTTCTCCTCTGACTCTGCCTTCTTTTTCCCAGAATTCAATTTAGTTTTCCCTGCCTAACTCTGTTCTACCCTATCACAGGCCCAAAACAGCTTCTTTATTAAACAATGATATTCATAGCATATAGAGGGGAATCGCACATCAATTCTGGCTTTTTCCAGGCTTCGAGTTACCTTTTCCCTTTTACCAGGTTGCAAAGCTGATAGAATCCAGGACAGTCAGCTGATCCTGTCTACCTAAGACTTGGCCAGATTCCATAAGTCATACTAACACGGCAGCTTTTCCACCCGCTGTGCCTCCTGGACACACTTGGGCATGTTCCTGCTGGCCTGTGAGTCTCGATAGCACTTTCAGAGAGGTGCTGACTGCAAGCAGCACTTAGGGTTTATTTGAGATTTCAGAGGTCAAGGAGGTACAGCACAACAATGGCTATGCTAAGAGGCAGGACCTTGGGCCAGAACTACTGCATCGCTTGGGACCTTCATTTCTTCAACTCTAAAGACTGTCCCCGGACTCTTATTAAAGCAGTTACCCTTAAGAACGGAGCAGGATTAATAGTTAGAAGGATGTGGCAAGAAAGTTCAGGGCCATTGCCAGAACCATCTTCACATCTTAGGGGGTTCCAGTTCCTTCTCTAGCTGCTCTGGTCTGTCCCCTCCCTCCCTTAGCTTCCATCTTGCACCTTGTATGTAGCCCTGCTTGTGCATGGGCTCATCATGTCACTCTCCTGGGAATCCCTAACCACTGAAGTCCCACATATGCTTCTTGTTTGAGTTCCAAAAAGAAAAACAGTATTGGGGGTTTAACTGTGTCCCTCAAAAAACACATGTTCAATTTCTAACCCCTGGGGATAATAAGCCAGACATATCTGGAAATCAGATTGTTGTAGATGTAATCAAATGATGATGAGGTCATACTACATTAGAGTGGGTGCTCAATCTAATAGGACCAGTGTCTTTACAAGAAGAAATCACATTCTATCATAGAAAAAAGACACATAAGGAGAATGCCATGCAACATGAGAGAACATGGCTGAAATGCAGAGCCCACAAGCTCAAGGGCATGAGGGATTCAGGGCCATTGCCAGATGCTAAAAGAAACAAGATCATTTCTAGTGTGTCTGGAGGCATCAGGTCCTGCCGACACCTTGATCTTGAATTTCAGAATAAATTCTGGTTGTTCTAAATCATTCACTTTATGGCGCTTTGCTGCAACTGTCCTGGAAAATTAATCTATGCAGCTTATCTTACGATGCCAAGCCAGCCCATCTGTAGGCAGCTCGACTCGCTGTTCTGTTCTACCCAGTCAGACATGGCTAGAGTTGAGCAATGTGATCCAGTTGCAGTCCCTTAGGCAGTGAGGCTAGATACAGAGCAATATCCTTACAGAGAAGCAGGAGCCTGGGAGATGTCTTCTGCAAGCCCCATCGCCAATGAAGTGGTTTTAAATTTGCTTCCTTCCTAAAAACACACACTACCTAGGGGCCCCTGCCAAATCTGGCCATGTTCCACTCCAAGCAATATTTTTTGTTATTGTTTTGCTTGCCAAAGCATTCTTTTTATTGTAAATGATTTTCCCATCCACAGTTTCCTAGACATTGTTCCACTAAATAAAAAGCATGTTGGTTACTGTGTGAACATACCCCTGTTCGCAGATAGATGATACAGGACGGGAAGTAAAATGCATCTGGACTGACCTTGAACACCTCACACATCCAGAGGCAAAAGATCTTAAGGGGAACCGATGATCTCACCCAGAAAGTTAAAGACATCCATGCCAAGCGATGTAAAGAAAGAAAAATGATGCATCGCCTGTGGCTCTGTAGACTTGATGGACACGGGTGGCAAAATAAGAAAGAACACAGTGTTAAGTCAAGACCATAATGATGAGTGTGTGCAAGAATCTCTCTCGTGTCCCATGGCGTGTGATTCCAGGTTAAAACAGTTTTTGTTTTTCAGCATGTGATAGGCAGCTTATGACTCTACTCCATGGCATTTTTTTTATGTGTGGAATTAACTTTTTTATTACAATTATTCTTTGTGTGTATATGTGTTTATATGCCACACACAACACACATGTGGAAGTCAGAGAACAACCTGAAGGCATCGATTCTTTATTTCTTTCCACTATGTGGGTCTTAGGGATTGAACTTAGGTTGTCAGGCGTGGTGGCAAGTGCCTTAACCTCTTGAGGCATGTTGTCCGTCCAAATTAACTTTTCATCATGGGGACACCATTTCTCTCATATGTTAGAATTCTACATTGTGGTAACAGCAATGAATATTAACTATTGAGATAGTAATAGGACCAAGCACTGTAAGTTACTGACAGGCTTGCTGGAGTGGAACCTGCTACTTAGTGGGATGTAACTTCCCTTGTGCATTTAAAAGCACTTATTTCCATTCGTATGATAGAGCACCCTTACTCTAGGAAGATGGGGACTCATTGACATTTATGTCAGGTCTGATGCCAACAATGGCTGAGGACTAGATCTTTCAGTTAGATCCCCTGTCAGGATCTGGGCTCTCACCTCTGTGGGCATCTTTGCAGAGGAGATCGTGGTTGCCTTTTTTTTTCAACTCTTTAGGGGCTCACCTCCTGGCTCCCAAATAAATGCACAGAGACTTGTTCTTACCTATGAGTGCCTGGATTAAGCTGAACTTGTTTCTAGCCAACTTTTTAAATTTATATTATCCCATTTCTCTTTATCCACATTTGGGTGTTCTTTCTTTTCTTTTTTTTATTCTATATACCTTTCTTTCCTTCTTACTCTGTGACTGATTGTATGGCTGGGTGGCTGACCCCTGACATCCTCTCCCTCTTTTCTCTCTTCTCTCTTCTCTCTCCCTCCCTATCTCTCTCTCTATTTTCACTCTTATTCTCTCTGCCTGGCAACCCCAAGTAATGATGGAGGAGGGTCAACTGTCTATCTGTTGCTTTCATTGGTTAATTAATAAAGAAACTGCTTGGCCTGATAGGTCAGAACATAGGTGGGTGGAGTAGACAGAACAGAATGCTGGGAGGAAGGGAAGTGATGCAGATACCATGGAGCCAGCTGCCAGGTCAGACATGCTGAATCTTTCCCGGTAAGCCACCACCTTGTGGTGCTACACACATGAAGAGAAATGGGCTAAGCACGATATGAGGCTAGATATAATGGGCCAAGCAGTGTTTAAATGAATACAATTTGTGTATTGTTATTTCAGGTGTAAAGCTAACCATGCAGGAGCCGGGCGGGTCAAAAAGCAGGCCTGCCCCACTGCTCCTCTCCTGCCTAGCTATTGGTTGTTCAGCTCTTTATTGGACCAATAAGCTATTTTAGACAAAGTAACACAGATTCTCAAAGTTAAACAAATACAATGTAAAAGGATGCAACACATCTTTGCAGCATTAAACAAATAGCCCACAGCATAAACAAATGTAACACATCTTAAACTAATATTAGACAACAGAGGGTTGCTTACCTTGGCTCTTCTACTTGGACAACATTTTGCAGGCTGGCAAATGTTGCCCATGCATAGACAGCTCGACTCTCTGGCACTCAAAGGATCGCTGGTGTGCAGTCATCCTAAGAGGCAGGCAAGGGCAGGAAACACTAGCACCAATCAGACAGTAAACAAGGGGCTTGCAGAGTACACTAAGATAATCCGTTGTGAAAGGATTGGTCCTGACTGGGGGCGCTGTCCTGCTGAGAGGACCCTCTGCATAAGCAGAGGGTGAGGTGAAGGCAAACAGAGGCACGGGAAATCGGCAGTGTGGTTTCAGTGACATTTAAAAGGTGGGAGAACAAGAGTGGGAGAGAAATACACAGATGATAGATAGATAGATAGATAGATAGATAGATAGATAGATAGATAGAT
>JABTXL010008822.1:5388230-5418480 GCA_025134845.1 Neodon shergylaensis
AGATAGATGATAGATAGATAGATAGATAGATAGATAGATAGATAGATAGATGATAGATACATAGATGATAGATAGATAGAAGATAGATAGATAGATAGATAGATAGATGATAGATAGGTAGATAGATAGAAGATAGAAGATAGATAGATAGATAGATGATAGATAGATAGATAGATAGATAGATAGATAATAGATAGACAGATAGATAGATAGATAGATGATAGATGATAGATAGGTAGATAGATAGATAGATAGATAGATAGATAGATAGATAGATAGAAGATAGATAGATAGATAGATAGATAGATAGATAGATAGATGATAAACAGATAGGAAATAGATAGATGATAGATAAATAGATAGATGATAGAGAGATAGAGAGATAGACAGACATTCAGTATGCATGAGCAGGATGAGGGATGGCTTCATGTTGTGAGTGATGACATAACCAACCTTAGCTCAACAGCACCAGGAAACGATAGCAACAAGATACCTATAGACCTAGATCTGCTTTAATTCCAACAGAGTATAAAAATCATAATATTGTAAGGAATTAATCAAGGATGAAACAGTTAATTGTAAAAAGCTCAGGAACTGGTTTTTGGACCTTAACAAAAGGGAGACAATACAAAAAATTTTCATGTGTACTGATAATTAGCAACTATATAGCTTCCTTACCCATTATTCTAAATTTCCTTTGACAGAGAGAGAGAGATACCCTTCTCACATGGGTACATGATTTAGGGACATATTGTAAATTAAATTGTACATGTGCAGAATACCTTAGAAACACTAGTCTATGGTGTCCTAATCCTCTCTTGATCTGCCATGGAAAAAGGTGAAACATGTGCTTTCTTTCTTTAGAGATTAGTTTATGTGATGTGTCTATGTGCGTGCCCAAGTGCACTATGTGTGTCAGGTGTTCGCAGATGTCCACAGAGGTCAGAAGAGGACAGCAGATGCTCTGGAACTGGAATTATAGTTGAAATTGCAACAGGGAGTTCTGGGAACTGAACCCGTGTCCTCCACAAGAGCAGTGAATGAGCTTAGCCGTGGAACCATCCTGCCCACCCTGTCCCCTGTCAGACATCTGCTTCCTAAGAAAAATTCCTTGTCTCACGACCTTGCTCTCTCGCCTCATTCATTCCTCTCCCATGTGTCATATAGTCCTTTCTGTTGCTTCTGCTCCTTCTCTACACACTCCAGCTTTTCTTTTTCTAGACCCTACTGTCCTACTGACTCACCCCATGACAACTCACACGCCCTTCCCCATCACTCATGGAAAGAATACTTCCCAGTTTCTGCATATGTCTGCACAAAGCTTTTGTAATTCTTCTATCGTACCTGGTTTCCCCCACTTTTATCCTGTCCCTCCTTGGGTTCTGTCTGTGTGAGCTGTCTTATTTACTCTTACGGCAAGGCAACCTTGACCTGTCTTGGGAACACATTCTGAACATAAGCCTTTCCTCAAACCCATAGGACCACTCTTCCTCAAGTTACAAAACCAAATCTACCACTGTACTCCAGTTATGACTCCTGTCCTCTGCACTCGCTGGGCTCTTCAATTGGATGGCTGAGAATGAGGACATTGTGAGAGAAGAAGCTCCACCTCCTTCCTACTGAGATCTAAGTAGTCTGCCTCTAAAAAGTCTAGAGAGTTCTTTCTTGCTCATTTGCAGCCAATCCACAGTCCCATCTGTTCCCTGTCTCCATCATCTTGCCTTTTCTAGAAAGTTTAGGCAAATAGGACCACTCACAATATGTAGTTGTCAAGTCTGGTGTCTTTTACTTAGCATATTGTTTTGGAATTGATACATGTTATAATATAATATCTCGTTCTTTTCATAGCAGAGCAGCATTCCACACAGAGACACTGTGCAGTTTCTTTCTCCATTTGCCTAATGCTGGGACGTTTGATTACTTCCAGTTCAGGGCTACCATGAATGATGTCATGAACTTTGCTGTGCACACCTAGTGAAGATGTGCTGTAACATCCTCGGCTCCTTGCCTGGGCGTGAATTTGCAGATGCTGTGCTCAGTCTATGCTTCACTTAAAAATTATTAGTATGTTTTTCTGAAGTGGCTACAATACTTTACATCCTAACATTTGTTCCAATTCAGCCACATTCCAATCCAGTTTCTCCATGTCCTTGCCAACAGCTGGTACTGAAAGTCATTTTCACTATGGCAAGTCCCATGAATATGAAGCCGATTCTTGTGATTCTGAATTGCACTTTCTGTTGGATAATGATATCAACTATATTTTTATGTGATTTTTACACAAGTAGATACCTTCTGTAATGAAATGTAATTTTCTCATTTTTAAAACTATATTGTCTGCTAGTCTACAGAAACACAACCAACTTTTATAAATTGACCTGCTATTCTATAATAATGACAAACTTCATGGGAATGGATTTTCTGGATTCCTTAGGATGTCCTCTACCAACGATCACAATAATCTTTCCAGTTCCTTTCCCACTGCATCTTCACATTGCTTTTCTTCTCTTTTGTCCCAGTTGATAGCTCCAGGCAAAGCAGCTGCAGCCTTGTTCCTGTTCTTCCAGGAGACTCATCTGGCCTCTCCCAGCTGCTGGCTGTCACCTGTAGTTGTCCGGTCTGTACTCTCTCTCAGAGTAAGGCATCACCTTCTATTCTTAGTGTGCTTACGCTTAATCAAGAATAGAGTTCCAATTTCATGCTGTTGCTGGGAAGAAACACTTTGACCAAATGTAACTTAGGGAGGAAAGGCTTTGTTTTCTTACACCCCCAGGTCACAGTCAGAGGACTCAGAGCAGGAAGTGGAGATGGGAATGAAGCTGGAGACGAGAACCATGGAGGAACACCCTTGCCCTTTGGATTGCTCAGTGGTTCATGATTAGCTAGCTTTTATAACCAGCCCAGGACCACCTGCCTAAAGGATAGTGCTACTTACAGTGGGCCAGGGCTTCCTGCACCAACTAACAGTTCAAACCCTCCCCGACAGAAAACCACAGGGCAGTCTGATGTAGACATCCCTCATTGGAAGCTTTATTAGTTATTTGGTAACTCTGGGCTTGCTCAAGTTGACAGTTAAAGAAAACGGGCACAAATGGTCCTTCGATTTCCTGCTTCTACTGGGATGGTGATTGTTTCATCTCCTTTACTCTATTAATATAACGTATCCTGTTTATTGCCATGGTCTGCCTTGTATTCTTGGATATGTTGCTCTTGTTTAAGATGTATATTGTCACATTTTGCTGTTTGTTTTGTAGTATTTTATTAAAGTTCTCTGCACCTATGTTCACGAACCTAGTTTTATATTTTTACGATGCTTGCATCTGGTTAGGCGTCAATAGGATGCTGACCTCTTGAAAGGAGTTGGGAAGGATGAGCCCCTTCTGTTTTCTGAAAGAGCTTGTTTAGTATTGGTGTCATTGCTTTCTCAAAAGTTTGGGAAGTTAACAAATATAACCATCTGGTCCTGGTTTAATTACAAATTAATTTTTTTTATAGATCTAAACTATACCTCCTCTTCCTCATCTTCTCTCGTTTTCTCTTCCTCCTGTTTTTCCTTGAGGCCCAGTTTCTCCATATAGACTAAACTGGCTGCAAACTCACAGTACCCTGCTTCGGTTTCCCAGGTGTACACCACCAGGCCCAGCTTCTTTGCTCTTGACTCAGACTGGGTAATTTATATCTTTCTATGTTTGTGATTCTACCGTAGAAATGAGCTGCTGCGCTGTTCTGTATAATTTGGGAGATTCTCTTGAAAATGGCAGAGCTGAGTTGGTGAATTTGCATTGATGGCTTTGGCAACAGATGGAGCATAGTGGATGGGCCTCTAGAAGAGGCTACCGCTCTAACCCTGGGAAAGACTGAGGAGAGAGAGAGAGAGAGAGAGAGAGAGAGAGAGAGAGAGAGAGAGAGGAGAGAGAGAGAGAGAGAGAGAGAGAGAGAGAGAGAGGGAGAGAGAGAGAGTCAATAGCAACCTACCTTCTGTAAGGTCATGTGGTACCACACCTAGGGGCAGCGGAGAGCAGGCCCAGCCTGGCGGCTTCTGTTTGATTCCTCACAGTTGTCCTAGTCTTCAGCCAACTTTTCAACCCTCTGCCTGCTTTCCATGTGGTTTGGAGAGTTGGAAAAGGGCCTGGGTGGGAAGAAAGGAGGATTATTTGTTTGTTTGCTTGTTTAAGGCAACAGCAGAGAAGCCAGCTAGTAGATATCCAGAGCTGACTTCTGGGCCTAGCACACCCTCGCTTCAGAAGAGGACAGAGGTGACAACTGTGCCGTCAGCTAAATAGATAACCTCAATAGTTTCTAGAGATTTCTTTGAGAAGCCATAAAACTGTCTCATCTAAGGAATCAAGATTGTGGGCTGTGTAATAAGGGGAACAGAAAAGAAATTAAAAGTATCTTTATTTGACAGCCACTGAAGCAGCAAAACCAGGGTCTACCAGTCACATGCTGTAATATATTTCCAGCAGTGAAGACCCTCATCCCATAGGGAGTGGTATTAGGATGCTAGATGCCTCTCTCAAACTGAAACCATGCAGATAAAGTCCCTCCCTCCCTCCCTTTCTCCCTGTCTCTCTCTCTCTCTCTCTCTCTCTCTCTCTCTCTCTCTCATACACACACAAAATTCCTCTTATTGAACAGTATTTGCCTGTTAAGTGTATCTATCAGCTCACCCAGCAGTATCATTTGCTATAAAGAAATAGCTGTCAACTATAGAACTCCTGATCACATGACAAATAGGTAGAGATAGAGATTTGGAGGTCATTTGGTGTAAACTTTTGGACCACTTAGATCACACATGCAGATCACACTGCAATGTGTTTATCATACATGAAGTTTCATACATACGCTTCATTGTTTTTGGTTTGTTTGTTTGAGACTGAGTCTCTCTATGTAGCCCTGGCTATCCTGTCTATTTAAATCAGACTGGCCTCAAACTCATAGAGATTCACCTGCCTCTGCCTCCTGAGTGCTGGGATTAAAGATTTGCTCCACTACACGGGGCCATAAATCTCATCGTGAATCAAGCGGAACAGCCAGCCAGGCAAGCCTAGAGGAGTCTGTGAAAGAGTATTTAATTGCTATTGTTAGAACTTCAAGCACTATATTGAACAGGTATGGAGAGAGTGGACAGGTTACAAGCAGTGGACAGCGTACAAGAACTTCCCTCTTCAGGTTTTCCTTGGAGTAGGGAGTGGCCCAGCTGTTGTCTGGAAGGTCACATGGACAGAGTTGTCCCTCCTTCCAAGCTTCCAGGACCTCCTATCCTAAACCTTCAAGATGCTGATATGTTTGTTCTTGCTTTTAAGCAAGATGTAGGCTTCAAATGGAAGTCATTAAAAAGGCCTTAACTCCAGTAGACAGACTTTGAAACTTACTAAAGGAAGTTCCCCTGGTAGGTAAAGAGGAAGATGCAGAGGTAAGGAGCTCATTAGGAAGGCCAGGGGAGGCTGACAGGAGGTATAAGGAGTAGGGAGAAGGCAACAGCTCAATAGGGGTGTCCCCAACAGGAGCATCAGGAAAAAACAACCAACACTGAGGAGTCGCTCTGCCTACCTTGCCCATCTGTGGAAACCAAGGCCAAGCAGGGGAAAAGATGAGAGGAGACAGAGAGGAAGAGGAAGGGAGAGAGGGAAAGGGAAATAGAGGAATTCAGAGAAGAAGGGGATAGTATTGACTGGGCTGAAGCCCATCCATCGTTCCTATATGGGCCATGGGAAGATGCCCTTGCCCATTCCCACCAGCATACGGGCCTGGACTGCAGACACTGGTGGACAGAGATGCTACTGGGGTTGTATGGATGCTGGAACTGGAATGAGATTGCTATAACAATTGAAAACTTGGGAAGCTGGGTCAGGAATGGCTGAGGGGCTGTTGCTTAGGACAGCACAGTTAGCAGAGGCTTTTAGGAAACAAAAATTAAGTTTTAATTATGTGCCAAGGAATTGATCCATTTTTTATTGCCTTGTTATCTATATCCACCAATTAATTAAGAGCTTATATGTCAGACAAATACTCTCCCAGTTTGTCATTATTTGTGCCATCCATTTGCCATTAATTTCTTTACTGCAGCATGCAATTTTATGTAAATTAACTTGTAATTTTCTTTGTGGACTCTGGTGTTTATAGTCTTGCTAAGAACTTTTCTTACCCTGAAACAATAGTAAATCATATTTGTTGCATTGACTTCTTCTATACTTTCTTTTTATATCTGAGAATCTGAGGAAGCCTTTAGAAACATGCCCTGCACTGTGGCTCTTGGGACCCCTTCCCTTTACCCCTGTCATCAATATCTGAAGTTGCCACAGATCCTAAGCCTTTCAAGGTTTCCTTGAACACTGCCACCTGGATAATTGTTCTTCTCTTGCTTTGCCAGCCTGGTTTGGCATGCTGGTTCTTGACCTGTGTGTACCCTTTGGCCCATCCTTCTGCCATTTGCCAGGCTCAGGCTGATGCTCAGGTCAACATCAACAGCAGCCCCGGACACCATAAAGCAGTCTTGACATTTCTTTGGTTTAAACATGGATTATGTTTTCAACTTCATTTTGAAGACAAAATCTAGATCTTGGAAAAAATACAAAAGCCTAGATCTTGGAAAAAATACAAAATTTGGAAGTAAACTTCTATTAAAAAATCTCAAAAATCTTTTTATGACTGATTTCTTAAAATGTATTGTCCCCTCCATTAGGAATTCACAGACTCACCAGAGAATTTTTGGTTATGTATCTGCTATGCAACACACACTTAACTAGTTATTTTTGTGGTTGCTGAGACAAAGTATCTGAGGAAAGAAGGAAGGGCAGGGTTTATTTCTGCTCAGAATTTGAAGACCCAGTCCATCATCCTTGAAGGTGTAGTGGCAGGGGTTTGTGGTGGCTGGTCACATTGTATCCACAGTGACAGGCAGAGAAATATAGGCTGGTGATCCGCTTACTTTTAACTTGTTCCAGACCCCACTTCATTAGATGGTGTTGCCCACATTGAGGGGGGTCTTTCTCTCCAGCTAATCCTTTCTAGAAACACCCTTCTAGAGTCAATCAGAGTCCTGTTTCCATAGGATTCTAAATCTTGCCAAATTAGTAAAGAAAATTAACCACCACAAGGGCTAAGGGTAAAATATTGAAAAATGCCCAAATTCTTGCTTTTATGGAGCAGACAAACTCATGGAGACAGACTGACAGAAAAAAATCTAAATTAATCACTGCATACCATGATGGCAGATATAGTCACTATGAAAACAATATTTGTATACCTATGAAAAGTTATTTTATCATATTTATGTATGCATATTTCTACCTCTGTTTAAGACATTTTGTATATTGATATAATTTTAGGATATATTTATCATATTTCACTATACATTTCTACCTCTGATCAAGACACTTATACATTATTTACATTTTGTTGAGGTCATTGTCCTTATTGTCTAATATTTTAATATGGAGCTGTAGTCTTTAGCTATATAGGTATTAATAATTATAGGTTAATAGTCATCCATGATTGTCATAGTTAGACTAATCAGGTTTTTTCAGATACATAGAGACTGCATTCCACATAGATAGGTAATCTTCAACTACTTCAAAAAGCTGTAGAATATGGCATTTAAACAACTTAGGATTCTGTAGATGTGAGACACAATTGCTCCTGGCAGCATCATTGTACTCCTGAAAGAATGTTGAGCACTGAAGATACTCCACTTGAAGTTTGTTTTCTCCTTGGCAAAACTGGCTTTTGGGCAAAGCACTGCCCATGCCTTGACCACTGGCAAAATGCACGGTGACCACTAAACAAGCAGGATACAAGAAAAAAGACTGCCATTCTTTGCCAAGACAGGGTAAAATGGTTTTGAAAATATTCCTGCCTCTGAATTATAACATTTAACAGTAAACATAGGTGCATTTAAGTTACACGTATGCACACACACAACCCCCCCACACACACTCTATTATGATTCTAATCAATCAGCATGGCTGGCACTTCTGGGTTCCAGGGCCGTGCATGTGCCAATAAGCCCTAAGGCAAAATATTTAGCCACCCCGGGAACCTTAAAAGGCCCTGCATGACCCATGTACAGCATGGTTGTATCATCTATATGATGCAGCTACGTAAGCCCTTGTGTGCATGTGTGAACTGTGTCATCTGTGTATGATGTAGCTATGTCATCAACCTGTGCACATGTGCTAGGCAGCCTTTAAAAGCTGGAGCGCCATCTTCAGCTCTCTCTTTCTGTACACTGACTTCACCAGGCCTGTACACATCTCTGCTAATAAACTCCTAAGCTGGAAAACGAAAAGAAAAGGTTCCTGCCTCTGCCTCTGAAAATGATCTGTCAGTTACTCTAGGCCTTATCCAAAGTTGGTCGCTCCAACTTTGCAAATGAGACTTTGGGTGATTGCCCAAGTAGCCATTGTCTCTATCATTTATTGCACATTTGGAAGTTGCTTGATTACACTTCCTGTTTACTCAAGTAGTATTATTTCCCTTCTCAGATCTTCAATGGAGTTAAAGACTAGATAGTTGTAGTTGCTTTTCTCTCATGACTTGGACAAGCCATTTCTAATACAAGATTTAGACTCCTAAGATAGAATAATTATTGAAACATTTATCACATGTTTCTTGCTTAATATTGTTTATGCTGGTTGTAATTCTAATTTTTATACTTGATAACTGTTCTTGTATAAAGTTTTGTATTGGGTTTTGAGCTCTCTTATTTAAACAAAAAGGGGAGGTTCTGGCAGAACTCTTTCAGACAATGACCTTTGATATGCTGGACCATGCTGGGCGTGGCCTTCAGTGTTAGGAACGTGTATGCTCTCTCTCTTGGCTGCTGGATTCGGTTCCTGTTCCCCACTCATGTAGAGGACTGTTCTGTGAGTCTACCTCCAAATAAAGAACCCTTTATTATACCCCATTCTGAGCTAGCATGGGATTGCTTTATTGTGTTCATTTACATCTTTTTTTGTTTCCCGTGCTTAATAGTGGAATAACAAGAACATATTTCATAGGGAATGGGTATAGTAAACACAGAGAGAATGAGTTCCAGTTTCATTTAACCTAGTTGCTCAATCAGAGTGGAAGCTGGCCTCTGTGGGTGCGAAGTCGATGTTTTGAGGTACCTTTTTCTAGCAGACAGACTTTACTGAAAAGGGTTCGTCTCCACAGGGGCGATCACAATAGTAAGCATGCCTGCAACATGAGGGCATGGCACAGCAGTCCAAGGTGGCAAGAGAGGCTTCGGAGAGGAGTGGATGTCGTCAGAGAGCAGCCTTGCCATAGCCTGGCTTCTCCAAAGGTCTGTCAAAATCTTAGGTCTAGATGTGATCTGTAGTCCACTTGCTGAGGCCAGTAACTCGTGAACATAGTCTGATGAGGCAAGCATGCTTAGCACTTCCATGGGAGGGGCATTACACTCTATATTCTTATTGTGGAGCATGCTCATCAGCCAACTATGGAAGCTGCACACGAAGGACGCCTCATTTCTCCTTTAAAAGGCTTGCTCTGTCTGCAGCATGAAGAATTGACTATAAGAAGAATGTTCCATAAAAGACTGTAGAACTGAATAGCAAAGGCTGCAGAAGAATGGCCTGGGTTGATAGTATATACTCAGGAAACTGAGGCAGGAGAATCCTGAGTTCAAAGCCAGCCTGAGCTACACAGTAAGATCCCATCTCACAAGACACAAACCAAAAGGAGAACAAGAATGGATGCAGAGAGGCTAGGTGTGGGTTAGTTATATCTATATGAAATGGCTTAAAGAAATGGTCATTCTCAAACGAGGAAGCCAAGAGATGATTTTCTCGAAACTGATGGGAAAATAAATACACATGAAGGGGGAGTTATTTGCTCTCCAAGGACAGTGAAACTTAGTCTCCCCATTGCCTTAAGCTGTTCCCCACAGTTCTTCCCTGTGCACAGTTCTCCTCATGCACCTGGAGGCAACTATCCACAGTTTGTTCTCTGCATGTTGCCTATTGTTGCTTCCTTAGAGAAGCACATTCAACTCAGAATGGCATGGCTCTACCACGTGTGAACAGATCTGGCCAGGGGACAAGAAAACCCCAACCAACAAAATAAACAAAAACAAAACAAAACAATCACACAATGAAGAGTTCTGGAAAATTCTTTCCTGTAAAGCACACGGGCAGCTAAGACGACATGGAATGAAAGTCAGATGGGTGGACCCTGAGTTGTTTACACCAAGACCTGATTAGACACCAGAATCAGGCAAGATGATATTAACACGTGAACAGCTCCTGAACAATAGAGTAAATGTGGGGTTCCTGAGTACGTGATAGGGTGACCTTTAAAATGATTGGCTGGCTCCTTTCCCACCCCTCCCCTATGGTCCTGCAGTTTTTTGCTTTAAAAGATGTTTACTGCACAAAAGTAAATTAGTTCCTGCTTGATGTAACTCCCCACTGCGGCTGGGGATTGAGGGTGGCTGTGGAACAGGTGAGCAGTGCACTTTCCTTTCCTCGGACCCAGCTCATCCTCATCCCCTTGGGCTAAGACCCAGCACCTGGTACCCAATGTGGGGCTGAAGAACATTTCAGTCGAGGCTAAGCAGTCTCTCGGGGTAAGTGAAACCCTTAGTATGGGTAATTCTATTTCACCTAAAGATGAGCTGGCCTTGAGACCTCACAGCTCATGCTTAAGTCCAGAGGCCTTGAATTATCCAATAGTAATGCTTTCAAGACCGGGGACACTATTGCTACCCTGGTCCCCTGGGCCCCCAGCTCCAACCTTTTCTCCTGGACTACCTGGGCCTGGGTGGAGAAGTTAGACAAAGGAAGGAAAAAACATTTGGTATTGCACCACCCCTGGAGTTCCATCTCACCATCACTGCCCTTAGAAGGACCTTCCGCCTGGATACAAACCCCCCCACACATACCCCACCCCTCATGGAGGTTAAGAAAGAAGCAAAAGTCACTCCTCCTGATTCTTCCTCCCAAAAGGGTTCTGGGCCCCCACCTTATGCTCCTGGGACTGGAGAGGGAGCATTGCCCTATGCGGCCTTGCAGAGGGACATGCAAGACCTGGATTCCTATGACCGGCCTTCGACCAAGGGGCGGGGGGGGGGGGGAGGAACGACCCATGCAGAGGCTTATCTTTTTAAGGGGACGCGGGAGGGGACTCAAATCTTGGACCATGTGGCTCGCCCTCCTCCCCCCAAGCTTTTCTATTTAACCTGGCCCCAGGAGCTGGTAGGCCTTTAGAATGATACCCATGGGAAGCTAAAATCTCAAAGAGCTCCGTAAAGCAGTAACCAAGAGTGGTTCAAACTCTCCTTGGGCCCAGACCCTACTGCAGGACATTGCCTACCATTCATGTGTCCCAAGTCCTCCATAGCTGGAGTGAGGGAGAAACCTGGTCAGTCTTTGCGAGACTTCATAGACCGGGTCCAGCTGAGCGTCCACCAAACTGCCAGCGGGAGACCTCAGGGACTAATTTGTGAAGTTGTTAGTTTGGGAAGGTATGAATGCAGACCACCGCACGGCCTGTGCAGGACTGATGGAAGGCTCCCTGAGCAGATGGGTAGTGGCCTCCCAGGATGGGGGTACACAACAACGTCCATCTCAATCACTCGCTCTGTCCCTACAAGCCCAGACATCAGCGATGACTGAGGCACGTGATGATGACCCAGGCATTAGCGGTCCAAGGTCAAGGAACTTCAAAGCCTTCAGGGAGAGGGACCTGGTTCAAATGTGGGCAGGAGAGGCATTTTAAGAGAAAACGCCAACAACACTCTCCCACCAATCGGCCCAGGGTATCCAAGCCACCCTCACCCCCTGCCCTAGAGGCAGAAAGGGGTATTATTGGAAAAAAGAACTGTCGGTCCAAATTTGAACTAGAGGGAAAGCCTTTAAACTAGAAGAGGGGCATTCTCCAGTCCTGTCAACTCAAGCAGGAACCTCCTCCAAAAGGAGGGCAAGAGCACCCCATACCAGGGTGACCCAGGCTAACTGGACTCTTCCCCTGGTGGAGGGACTCCATCCTGAAATGAGTGTCTTCATAGGAAAAAAAAAAAAGTTCCACTGTCTAATTGACTCGGGGGCATATAGAACAGTACTCCGAGAGGAGGCGGTGCCTCCTGACTGGGAGCTTGTGGCTGGACCCCCAATATTGGGGGTGGGAGGCAACTCCAAGTCCAAGGAAACAGTCACCTTCATGAGGTGGACTAGCCCAGATGGGGATCAAGGAAAGAACATCCATTGGTGGTCAAAAACCTCACAGCCAACCTCTTGGGACAGGACATGCTAGGACAAATGGATGCTGTGGTCACCACAAATCACAGGGCCTTTTACGAGGACATTTCAGATGAGAAAGAAGAAGAGCCTTTGGTCAAGCTGCTTGAGAATTCTTTAAAGTTTACTTCGTCTGTAAACTATGAGTCAGAAGATCCAACCCCTATTCTTCCTTGGTACCTGCACATTATTTTTATTCCAAGTTATAATTTTTCTTGATGATCAGAAAATTCAAACTTTCCTACCTATGCTGCTTCAAGTAAATGTGAATGGAATGTGTCCCCAGGTCTAGATTAGATCAAGGGGGTGAGGAAAAAATCCACAAGCTGCAACAAGGATGCTCTACAAAACATGACATACTAAAATAGAACATATTGTAGCTTTTAATGACCACTCGGTAAAGGAAGAAAACACCAGAACAAAAATTTCAGTTGTAAACGGAGGCTCTATACATTTAAAGACCTAGAAAAATAGGTCAAAGGTTTGGATGCTTTGTCTAAGTGCAGTTTGCAGAAACTGTATTAATAATAACTAGAGATGCTAGAAGCCCAGCAGCACCTGAGAATAGGGGGGTTTGTGTAGGTCAACTTTTGTGGGTGGAAACAGCCTCGAACCTGTTCCAGATCAGCAGGGTTAACCACGGAGAGGGAAGTGTGTGTGAGAGAGTTCACATGTGAGTATGCATAAGTGTGCGGGGCTGGAAGAAGAAAAGTAGAAACCAGAAGTCTAAGAAGAAGGGAAGAAAAGACGCTAATCTCTCAAGGATAATGGCACTCAAGAATTGTCTACACTGAAAATCATATCTAAAGTTGATTTCAGGGGCAGGAGACTCGACTCTATGGTTAGAGGGTTACACAAGGTAACTTGAAAGGCAGAAGAGCAGCCTCAGCCCAGCAAAGAATGACCTAAGTCAACCCCAGTGTTTGCTTTTGCCCAACCCAAGACAAGGTTGGGCCTTTATCTCAGCCCATCCTCATTAGTACCTTGAGAAGCAGGCTAAACAAAGGCAGGGCTGCTGTCTGAGGTGTAACCAAACACTCTTATCTTTGAGGAGGTTCAGGCCCCCATCCTGAAGCTCAGCTTCAGCTCCAGTGTTGACTCCCTCCTTGTCAAGGCCCCTCTGACCTATAGGTGAGCAGCCTCCATTTGCTATAGCCTGATAGATTCTACTCTCTTACTTGCTTCTGTGGGAAATGAGAATGTGCCTCCCCAAGGGGTGAAGGAATATTGCACTGCAGGTAATTTAGAAGAAATGGACATAGGAGTGGTCACTATCTCCTCTGCTTTTGTCACACAATAGGACTTAGATTTATAAAGATGGACTTTGACCTTGTCTGGCTCCATCTTTAGCTAGAGAAACAAAGGTTAACCCTGGAGATAGATTTTGACCCTCAGGGTCTGGTGATGGTATCGGGAATTTACATCACCCAGGTACTAACCAGCCTTTTTTTTTTTTTGCCTTTTTTTATTTGCCTTCCTTGAAGCTGTCACTATGATCTCATAACCTTATTACTTCCTTATAATCACCCTGTTCTTTTCTGATGAGTAGGATCCAAAGCAATCTAGAGGATTGCTTATTTCCGTCTCATGTGTGTATGAAACACATGACATACTGTGTTAATAAACTCCTGTCTCCTCTTGTTGAACTGTCTGTAGTAATTAGTTCTATTTCAACTTAGTGCAGTTTTTTTGTTACTGTTTTGCTTGTTTGTTCCCTGCTTTCCAACATTTTTTTAAATGGTCCTTGTTTTATTGTTGTTGTTGTTTTGTTTTTCTTTAAGGGTTTGTTCTTGTCATAGAATAAAAATGGTCATGTCTTAGAAGTGTGTATGTGTGTGTGTGTGTGCGCACACACGCACGCATGTGAGTGTGTGTGTTTGTGTGTGTGAGCACAAGCACACAAATACCGTGACACTCCTGATGTAAGTCTTTGCCTTTCTTTTCCCTTGAGACACGCTCTCTTTTTTCTGCCCAGTGCTGTAACTTCAGGAGATCTGGCCCACACGCTTCCAGGGACTCTCCTGTCTCTCTCTCCAGTCTCCCTGCAAGAGCACTGGAATTAGTTACAGATGCCTATTACTGAGTTCTGAGGCTTCAAACTCAGGTCCTCACTCTTGGTCATGAGCATTTTATCCACTGGACCATTTCCCAGCCTCCTCTTGGGACTTCCTGTATCTGTAAAGGACAACTGCTTGGTTAGACTTCAGTCCTAAGCAGGATTATGGGTACTGGGGAACTGGGAGTCCCAAGACCTGGACTGTGCAGTTGATGGAATCCAGCGGCTGCTTCTTGTAGTTCTTCATCCACAGCTGCTTACATTCGGAAAAGTAAATCCCAGGAGACAACATCTTAACTCACAAGAATGACTGCACAATGCCTTTCGATAAAGCAATACATAGATATGATGGATATTTTAAAGTCACAGAGACTTTCCAAGCCTTCATTGTTTAAGAATGCACAGACCTCAGGACACAATAGCCCAAATACGTTATCTTGGCATTAAGAACAGAGCAGAAGCAAGAAGCTCATCCTTCACGGTTATCAGGTGCAAAGGGTAGAGCATTCTCCCCTCAAACGAGAAGACCCACTGAATCAGTCCAATACGGAGTCCAAGCCCAGCTCAGCCGGAACTATGGAAGGATTCCTAGTAGTTGGAGAAAAGCTAACATTCCTCGGAAACTTGCAAGACTGGTTCTCATCTGCCAAAAGAAGGCATTTCCCCTACCTCTGGCAGAGAGGCTCCATCACTATCTACCTGTGGCTACGTGTGTCTTCTGGGCTTCCTCAGTCCCTGCTCACAAGTACTTGTACATTTCAAAGCCTCCCCAAACCTCCAGTCTCTTGGTCCTTCTCTCCCCACAGCTACTCACCTTCCTTCTAGCCAGACATCTACCATTTAACACTTACTCTCTGTTATTCTCTTTCTCTCCTGCTTCTCTTGCTGTGCTCTGTCTGTGCTCTTCCACTCCCGCTTCCCTAGCCCTGGCCATGTCAATCTGGTTTACTTGCTCGCTGCAGATGCTTCCAGATGCCTCTGAACATTGTCTCTGATAACGGAGCGGTCACGTCAGCAGTTTGCGTTCTCCTACACGCTTCATAAACCAGAGGATGATCATGGCCAGTTCCCCTGAGCCTCATGGGATGCCAAAGTTGATGGGAAAAGCCCACAAGACCTCAATATACAAAGAATGCAGGCCACTGAGGAAAGCTGGGAGTGGGACGGGTGCTCTTCTAAGGGAAGAGCACATGAATTGGTTGTTCAGTGCAGAATGTCAGCCCTGAAAACATACATACAAGTAGCGTTACGTGGACCGAGCAGATTATATTTAGAAATATGTGTGTGTGTATGCATATATATACATATATACATGTAGCAACAATTAGTGAAAAGAGAGGGCATGAATATGAAGGAGAGTGTGCAGGGGTGTATAAGAAAGAGGGTTTGGACGTAGGAAAGGGAAGAGAGAAGTGAAATCATACTATAATCTCAGAAATTAAAAAAAAATCTAAAAATTAAAAGAGGAAGAACTTTATGTGAAATGTTTCCTGGAGGAAAGGAACTAAGAGCAGCGATGCAGAAATGTCAAGAGGAGTCCAGCTAAGCGTCCCTGTTTATGAGTCAAAGGCTCCCTAGTTATTTTTCACCAAATTCAGTGCAGGTTGAGAAGGCTTAAACCAAAAGTACAAAATCTGAATGCACCTAAATCCAAAACATTATTAACACTAACATGCTGTCACAGTGGGAAATTCCACACCTCAAAACCTTGTTTCATGTATAAAACCATTTTAAATTGCTTTCAGACTATGTGTATAAGGTATATACTAACTGTAAACTACTGTCATGTTTAGACTTATCTCTGGGGTATTTTATTTTATTATTTTACATTCCTATACTTCACAACCAAAAAATAATCTGAAATTCAAAATACTTCTGATCCCAAGTATTCTAGAATAGGAACACCCAAGCCTCATAAAATATACCTAGGTTTACCTGGGCTTGGGGTGTATGTTCATTTCCTGATGCCTTTGTACTCATTGTCTCTTGTGACAGGGGCTGTACCTGTGAGCCTAGGATGGATGGAGAAAAGCATTCTATCTGCCACAGAACCTTGGGAGTGCTTCATTGTGCTTGAAATCCACAATTGTTGTCACTGGCTTATCCATCACTAAAGGTATTAAAGACATTAGAAATGAGGAGCAGCATGACTCACAGGCAGGAGGATGAGGAAGAAGCCTTTCTGAGTTACTTACATGAATTAGGACTGTAGACCCTCTGCCTTTTCAACCTATCACCCACCTCCCAAGATAATTTTTCACTCATACTGAAAGACCCGGATAAAGCTGGACCCCTCTAGCAGAAAAAATAGAGCCAAAGATCTAGCAGAAAAAATAGAGGCAAAAATCTAAGCAGGGAGAGAAGAATCAAAAATCTAGATTAGACGGTTCAGTGACTCTGTTTCAGGAACTAGCTGAAGATAAAGTTAGATTATAATCTTGAGAAACAGGGAGTTACCCCCTTGTGATGATCACTGGTATTTTTGGAATTTTCCAATGATGCCCTCCCTACTCCCTTTAGATTACTGGGTTGTGGTTTCTTCCCTTAAATACCCTCTCTCCCAGCTACTCGGGATTGAACTCTCTACCCCTGCGTGGGAAATGAGTTTTGGCCCCAGTGCACTGGTTCCTGTCCTGTCAATAAATCTTGTGTGATTGTAGCAAGGACAGTCTCTCGTGAGTTCCGGGGGTGGGTTGTGTTATCCTGAGACTTGAGTAAGAGTCTCCTCTCTCCAGAGGTCTTTCAATACAATCAACTCATACATCTCACTGGGACACTTTTGTACACATGGCATACTATGCTGGCTTCTGGGAATATAGTGAGCAAGACATATAAGGCACTGGACCTTGGAAGAGGTGACCAAATATAAACAAACAGTGTGGGAAAGAGGCACTGTGAGAAAGATGATTGTGGATAGCGAGACCAGGAGATACCACAACACTTAAGTGGAGAAGAGCAGACCAGCCCCTCAAGTGGCTGAGAAAGAGTCTCCTAGTTGAGGGAGGAGAAGGGGTAATGACGCTGAGACAAGAAGGGGCATTGTCGGTGGAGTGACAGAAACGATGAGAAAGGACAAGGGGGATGGAGGGAGAGGTATTAGCACTGTGTCACGCTGTGCCCTGTCTTATACATTTAATGAGAGGTCATTGGATGTGGTTAAGTATCAGAGAATGGCTAGATATCTTAGATTAACAAAGACCACAGAGGCAGCCACAGAGGGACATGCCCTATGCTGAGGCTGGAGGGAAGGGAGTTGAGGATGATCAGGGAAGAACAAGGCATTCTTCCACAGTCGTGTGGTACAGCACTTAGCTGTCACAGACAGAGCTACAGTTTTGCGAGGAATGGTGCAATCCCTGTCTGGAGCCCTTTGCCAAGTTTCCAGAGAACTTCGATGTTCCCCCCAGTGGTCCCTGTGTCCCTTCTGCTCGGTCTCTGTGGCCATAAAGTCACACCTGCAGCCATCTGGACACTCACATCGCTCCTCCTCCTGGTGCTGCTCTCTGCTCTTCAGCTGATGCTCTGAGTATCCAGGGACAGGTTTGAGATTTTGGCATTCTGCTGTTGATTGTTCTGCCTGTGCTTTTGTGAGTGCCTCCAGTCAAGCAACATGAATTTCAGCCTAACAACTGACAATTTGGGTTTGCCTCAGCAGCTGCCTGTGCACAGAACCTTTTCTCCTGTGCTCAAGCCACCATCAGGGTTCTTACGCTAGACTCTGCTCATCAATATCTGTGATGCTGCTCCCGAGACAGTAACCCGAGCTTCTCCTGGCTTGGCTTGCTCCCTCCCACATTCCTGTCAAACTGCTTCACTGGGTCCTGCTTTCTTGGAAATGCTTTAGGACATTCCTGGGTGCATTCTCTGCCCACTCCTAGATATGTCACCATTTGATTCAAAGTTATTTTTGTCCTTTCTCCCAAGAAAGTCAGAGAAGGTTCCCTTTCAGATTAGGCTCATGTCTGCCCTGGTACTGGAGAGTTCCCAGAGCAGGCATGAAAGTGAGGGCTGCTCGTGACCTTTCTTCAGCATATATAAAATTATGTGTGAGAACCTACGGCTTGCAAAAGCCTTCTTATTTCTCTGTAATTACTCTTCAGATACCACTAATTGCTGCATGCTTTCATCTTGAACATGAAAGATTACTCAATTAACCACAGAAATGAATGGGAAGATTTCATCACATTTGGGTCAGCCACGCAACTTATGTAACTCGAATGATGAGGTTCATGCTCTGCTCTTTCTGCCTCTCTGGACATCCTTGTCTTGAAAGCGTTGAGATTAGAGCGGACACTGGCTGAGAAATAGCCCTCACTACTTGCTCTCCTCTAAAAACTATACCAGCAGGCTTCTTTTTGTCAGTCTGAGAGAATCTAATAATATGATTTAAAGAACTAGATTCAGCAGAAATAAGAATGTCAGTCTTGCATTTTAAGAGGCCAGATGTTTGACAGGCTTCCCCATATGTAAAGAGAGAATGGAAATCCCACCCCCACCCCCCAAAATAAGTCAGACTTCTTTTGTAGAATGCAAGGGAACTCAGGCTTTCCAAGCTCACAGTTTTAGAGGAGTTGAAGAAAACTGAATTTATAGCAGTATAGCTGAAGGAGTGCGAGGGAAGTAGAAATGAAAAATCAGATGAGAAGCTCGAGCACATAAAATGAACAAACCCCAGAGCATCAAAGATGGACGCATGCCCTTTTCTCAGAGCAAGTGGACACCATGTTTCCATGTACTTCCCATGCGGGATGCTGTACAAAATCTGCGTGTGTTGGGAGCCCTGCTCTCTCAGCTTCCGCAACACTGAAGAACTGCCTGGGGGTGGCACCCAGGTCCATAAAGGCAGACTGGGAAGATCCGTGTGCAAGAGGACCTGGAATGAGTGCTCTGTGAGGGCAAAGGGCAGCAAGCCTCTGTGTGAACTTTCCCCCAAGGAGATCTAAGACCCGAGAGTAAGCCAGTGTTCTGAGTGTGGATCAGTCAACACAGGTAATGCTTGGACTAACCTAAAAACTGAGCCCTACTCCAAGTAGTGACAGCACTGATACGCTTTTGCTGCTCAGAGAGCTAAGCCTCGTCTCCCCCCCATCCTACCCCCGTGGCAAGCCCTTGTTTTTTCTAAGACAAGCCTTCTCAAGAAACATCTCACACAAACAAAAGTAGGCTTCTGGTACAGCATTGCATCCCAGCAGAAAGTACAAAAATCTTTGTAATCCAGGACAGAGGCATCTGATAGGGTGGTGGCCACCTGGAGCAGAAGGGGATGGTTGGACGTCAGACATCTCTGGGCTAATGGGAGGCCAGAACTCTGGCATGCCTAGGAGTGGTCCCCACAGAGGAGGCTGGCCGAAGGCAAATCCATTGCCATGGCTGCGCTGCAGCTCCCCATGCCTTAAGTGGGCCAGGAGATTGGCGTTAAGTGAGAATGCCCTGTTCCTGGTACTTGTGCCAGCATCTGGAGAACACTCATCAATTATGTGAATCACATATGAAGGTGTTTGGTCCCATTCTGTGAGATTTCATTTTCTCTCCCTGACATCAGAGTGCTACCCTCTAATCTAATTCTGAAGGCGTGTGAAATGACTGCCGAATTAGAAGGACATGCATTGTGAAAATCACAGGTGAGCTGCAGTGTTAACGTAAAGGGGGAACTGGTGGTTTACAAACAACAGTCAACAGTAATTGCAAAACAATCATGTAGAACAGGATGCATGGAGATATGCATAAATCTTGATGAAACCTGCCCTGGATCCCTCCTGAACTGCAGTCTCCCTCCGGAGAGCAGACGGTTGGGAAGGGCCCATGCTGACAGCTGAGGCAAGTGGGACCCTGCTAGTCTTGCACTGTACACACACCCCTAACAGTGCACTCAGCAACCTGAGATCCTTGTCTGCAGGTATGACTTACTTATGCCCCTCTATGACAACTCACCTAGCACCTGTTAACAACCTTAGGGCCCTACATCCTTTGAGCTGTATAAAGACCCCACTCTGAACAGTGGACCAAGTCTCTCCTATTAGGAACCAGCAAACCTAGACAAATTCGATTCTCTTCCAATTCATCTGGGAATTTTGTACAATGGGCCGGTGTGATCAGACTGGTTTTGAGTGGAAGAATAATAAAGAAAACTCTCCTCTAATTGAAATGTTAGGGAGAACCCTGTATTTACCATTTTATGTAAAATTGGGTACGCAATATAATTAAGACCGGCTGCATTATGGGAAGGGATATGGTTGCTAAAAATGATTATATAACCTAATCTATCAATCAAAATAGAGAAACGCTGTCACTATGTCCCTTAGCAATCAAACTCTTCATCTTGAACCCACAAAGGGAAGCCCCAAACACTGATTGGAGGAGCCCTTGAGTACTCTGGCTCGTGTAGCCCGCGGCTCTCTTGCACATACTTTGACTCACGTAAACTTTCCCTGCTACTTTGCAGGTCTCCGTGTGCTTACTTCAATACTTTGGACAAGATGTCAAGAACTAGAGACACCAGGCTCAGACGCTGACCACTTGTAACACTGCAGCATTGTGGGAGAGGAAGTTAGGAGTTTGGTTATGTGTAGAATCTTAAAATTCTTGACTGGGCCACAGTCAAGGTCTAGGAAACACACTCAAGAGAATCTTTAATGCCCTTTTCCCAAACCCACGCTGCAGTGCAGGCAGCCACTGCTCACTCATGTATAATGTCTTTCCCTGTGGAAAGAAGTCAAGTATCTGTTCTAGCAACTGGCCCTCCTGGCGCCAAACACACTGCAGAGCTGAGTCATAGCTGGCCAACCCTTCTGGATACCTGTGACCCACGTGTGACCCAGACCTAGAAAGGCTAGAGATTCCTGCTTTCTCACTGATAGACCCTGGGGCCTTAACAAACCACAGAGGAAATGGTTCCTGAGCCTGGGTCAGATCTGGAGCAACATTTGAGAGTGGTTTGAGAAAGATTCTGAGCATGTCAGTTGGCCCATGTCCAGACACTCTAGGTAACAGTGTGGGCAATGAATCAAACGGCAATGTGTTCCCTCCTGTTAGAGTCTTTCAAAGTAGTAACGTCACTGACTAACTAGTATGACCAGCTAGATTAACCAGAGTGACATGAGAAAATGATCCCGCCTCCAAGAACTGAGCGTGACATTCATAAAATAAAAGCCTTCTACTCGGCTGAACCGGTAAACCATGAACTTCTGTCTGTCAGGATTTATGATAGAAAACACAGATTTTACATAGTTTAGGATATAAATATTAAAACAGAAAGTCTAAGTCTTGATTTTTCTAGAATTCCCAAACCATATTTTCCAAAGAACCCCATTAAAACTACTTTAGTTAAAAGATGTCTGACTGGCACAGCGTCCTAATAATAGGCTAACTACACTTTATTAAATCTCTAATATTATTTAAGTTAAAATAAAATTTCAATATCAGATAAAGCTTAGACTATAAGAATGATCCTTTTGCACAGAACCTGACAACCCCTAAGTATGATTATGCTATGAAATACTATAAATGATTTTCTGTCTCTGTGTGGATTTATTCTTATTGTCTTTTTAAGCATATGGCTTCAACAGGGGTGTGATTTCTTCCTTCTTCATCCCAATAATATGTAATTCATTGCTCTAAATGTAGTTAGCATTGAGCAATTTTGTTATTGACTGAATTCAGGCAATCAGGTAGAAAAAAAAAAGGACATGTCACGTGCTGTGCTTGATCTGCCCCTCTGATTAAATGTCACTTCTGCCTCACCAGCTAATCAGTCAGTAAGCTAAGCTTGAAGCACACCTGATGTTCCCACTTAAAGAAGGTCACTGGTTGAAAATGAGATCCAGGGGCACACATCTGGGAAATTAGTCTGTGTGCTACAATGGGGACATTAAAAGACCAGGCCCCTGCTGAGAGCTGCACTAGAAGTCTTAATGTTTCTAGAGCAGCCCCAACATCCATCCCCCCCCCAAAAAAAACACACTGTCAGTTCTCAACTCTGTTAGATATTGTGTTTCCAGGAAGCGGAGGCAGAGGGAGAGGAGAGAGAGGGAGGGAGAGAGAGGGAGAGGAGGGACAAAGATTGATTTTAAAGAACCGGTTCACAGCTCGAAAACCAGGCATCTACAGAGCTGAAGACCCAGCGAAGAGTCAGCAAGCTATGGCTTTGAAGGCAGTCTGGAAGGAATTCAGTTATTTTTATTACAGACAACAGTTCTTTGGATGAAGCCCACTCACATCACAGAAGGTAATCTGTTTGACCCTAGGTCTACTAATTTAAATATTAATCACATCTGTTCACACAAGTAGGCCAGAATGGCTGAGGCCAGAACATCTGGGCACCGGAGCCTCCTCAGACCCAGACAAAGCATTAACCACTTTGCATACTAAAACAGAAAACTTTTGACCTTCCTGGTTCTCTTCCTGGTTCTCTGACTTCATTAGCCACTTTAAATCTTCGAATAACAAATAGGGTGTGTACGCTGATGATTTTTCTAATTTTTAGAGGAACAAACTTTTTCTTGCTTTTCGTTGCCTCCCCCCGACAAATCCTGCTTCTGGCTCTGTTCATCTTTCCCATAGCTCTGTTCAGGAGAGACACAGAAGAGACAGTTTTCAAACTCAAAGGCCCTTTAACGCGAAAGAAGATGAGCATATGCACCATTGCTGTGTTAGCTAGCACTTGTGGTACCTGCATACGAAAGTGCTCCCCACACTCCCTAACACTGCCCACTACATATTCTCAATGCACAGTGGTTAGAAATCAAATGTCTGGGAGCTGAGTCTGAGGGGACATGACCAAGCTGTGAACCCATAATCCCATGGGAAAATTTTTTACACCCTGAAAAATTTCTCTGCCGACACATTAATCCAAATCAGACCAAATTAGAAAAAGCCCAGGTTTAATGGATACCAGTGCTTCCAGGCCCTCAGAGAGGAGATGAGGAAGGAAGACTGGAAAACCATGTGTTTGTTCTCTGGGGAGAAGTTTACATACCCTGTGGGTATGAGCATCTCTGAGAAGGAGTCACCATTTGGTGGTCTTTCTAGGAGGTAGATAGAGCCTGGACTGAGGCAACTCTCAGAGAAGGGGGCTTGGGATGAAACTTTCCACCCAAACATTCCAAACTCTTTGGATATAAGGATGCCAAGAGCTGAGGTGAAGCCTTAACCCAAACATTCCAGACTCTTCTGGTATATGGATGTCAAGGGCTGGGGTGACACTTTTAACCAAACATCATTTACCCTTTGGGCATAGGGGTGCCATCTCAAGTCTGGCTACTTCCTGAGGGCATGGGGCAATGTGGGAGAGGGGAGAGTTGGGAGTTGGTGGGCTCACGCTCAGCAGGAGGTGTGGGTGGAGGGGCATCTGGTTTACTGCCATCCTGGAGACCTCCGGCATCTGTTTTTTGAGGGAGATGAGAAGGCACGTTGCAATGGTGAAGTCCCAGGAGCTGGTGCACATTCTGCCGCTGCCTGGAAGGCCCTCTGTAAATTGGTCTTGGCCCAGACAGCAGGAGTAAACTATAAAATATGCTTGAAAATGGGTGGGATTAAAACAGGCTATGGACACTGTTAGTTTTCACCAGACCTGATTTTTGATACAGCAGCAGGAACCTGCAGGTATCTGTAAGACAACTGGAACAGATTTACATCTTACCAAAGATGGCGCTGAGCTAAAAAAATGGCAGCTACCCATGTGTTTTCTTCCAGACCTGTTGTAATCTGGAGTTACAAGTTTTATAGATTTTAAAACAAGCAAATGATGGAGGAGGGTCATCTTTCTATTTGATGCTTTCATTGGTTACTTAATAAAGAAACTGCTTGGCCTTTGATAGGACAGAAAATTAGGTAGGCAGAGTAAACAGAACAGAATGCTGGGAGAAAGAAGCCGAGTCAGGCAGTCGCCATGATTCTCCCACTCCAGACAGATGCAGGTTAAGATCTTTCCTGGTAAGCCAGCTCCTGGTGCTACACAGAATATTAGAAATGGGTTAGATCAACATGTAAGAGCTAACCAATAAGAGGTTAAAACTAATGGGCCAAGCAGTGTTTAAAAGAATACAGTTTCCGTTTAATTATTTCGGGTATAAAGCTAGCCGTGTGGGTGGCCGGGTGCCAGGAACGTAGCCTGCAGCTCCTCTCACAACAAGCAAATATTCACAAACAGACATAAAACAAGCATAGTGTGGCCACGTTATTTTAACAGACAGACAAAACTTTTTTAGGAACCTGTGTTAGATGACCAATTTAAAATTTCAGTGTAGGTGACAGAAGCCAGGGAAGCACACAGGTGGTCCCATTAAGGACCAGATTAGCAGACCCTGTAAGGAAGAACAAAAACCTATGTGGTTTTAGAGTGGAAGGAGGGGGGAAACAAATTCATTGTAGAGAGAGAGTCCCAGCATGACCAGATTAATGCCAGGAATGCAGACAAACAATATACTGAAAGAAGGAGGAGGGGAGTGGGGGAGGTGGAGCAGGAGCACAGCATCCAGAAACCATGGGCATATGGGGGGCTTGTTTACATGTTAGCGAAACTTTTAGGTGATAAGGGATGTAAGGTGTCAGATAGCCCCAATTTAAAAGGATTTTTTATGTAAGAAGCAGCCCAAGAGTGTTTGAGAATCTGGCTTTGAATTGCACCAGTCTATGCCGAGACTCAGAAATCAAAGCCTAGCACAATGTGTCCACTGTGATAGACTTTCGAGTCAAAAACAGAGAGGTATGGGAATTCCTTGAAAGTATGGCTCCTCATGAAGGAACCCACCAGAACAAGGCAGGTCCCTGTCCAGTCAGGACTTCAATAGACAGCCTGACAGAAGAAGTAAGAGGCCCTGGGCCTTAAGGGCAGTGACTTGGAAATGGGAATTTACCCAGACTAAGTCAATAGTAGCCTGGCGGAATGCAGATGTAGGAGGGTGGGAAAAACAACCTCCTTGGTGGAACCTCAAGATGGAAAGTTTTTATGTCCCAATAAACCTCTCTGCTGACGCAATAATCCAAATCAGACCAAATCAAACCGAATTAGAAAAAGCCCAGGTTTAATGGATACTAGTGCTCCTGAGTGGCCTCCCAGGCCCTCAGAGAAGAGATGAGGAACGAAGACCAGGAAACCACATGTTTGTTCTCTGGGGTACAATTTAAATACCCTATGGGAGTGGTCTTAAGCATCTCTGAGGAGGGGTCACCATTTGGTGGGCTTTCTTGGAGGTGGAGTCTAGACTGAGTCAACTCCCAGAGGAGGGGGCTTGGGATGGAACTTTCCACCCACACATTCCAGACTTATTGGGTATATGGATGCCAGGGGCTGGGGTGAGGGTTTAACCCAAACACCTAAACAACAGGAAGTGAATTCTAGGAACTGGTAAGCACACAAATAGACCTCCTGGAATTTTGTGGTTTGGACAGAGGTTCTGGTAGGCTTTCCTTCTCTTCCTTGTCCCAGTAGGAGAAAGGACAAAGAGCTAGGAACAAGAGAAAGGAAGAGAGGGTCTTTGATGGAGACTGAGGACTTTCAGAGATTTTTTAGTTTAGGTCTCAGAACCTTCTGCTTTCTGGCCCTGAGTCCTAGACATTGCTCCAGGAACAGGGAAAGCGGCTACCTGTTGAATCCATGCGGATTCTGTCCTGTGCCAACTCAAAATACTCCAACCACTTTTCTTTGCTTTTCTTGGCTTCTGGGCACAAGCCCCATTCATTTTTTTTATCAAGGATACAAAGGTTGAGAAATTCTTTATTCCACCCAAAATATGAAGGGCTCTGAGTTTTAGATGCCAGACATGTCTATAATTGCTTTCTCAATTATTGGGAACAGTAAACAGACATACATTTCTCAGTTATTCACTTCATATTCTCAAAATTTCGGAGCAACATTGGATGCTAGAGTGTTTCAAAGTGAGAGTACCTAAGAAAACAGGATTATTAAAAAGCAAAGCCAGAGGCATATACCACTTAATAAAGCTGCAAAACAGTCTCAGCGTGGAAAAAAATGGTTTGTGCTAGGCCTATTCTCCTGCTTTTTAAGATGGTTCTCATGCTCTCTTATATATTGTAAAATTAAATGATATTTTTCCAATTTAGATGACTTCTGCATATAAGCTAGTTCGGAGTGTTACTCTGGGGCAAGTTTTACATTTCTTCACCTGTGTTCTGTTTTCCTAGCCCCACAGAGAAATTACATCAGCTCAAGTCTTTAAAAGAATCACAGACATGAAAATTCTCCATCTTTCCTATCATTTAGTAGGCAAAAAAAAAAAAAAAAACCAAAAAAATCAGATCTACTTCATGGCTCTTAGGAAGATATCTCGAGAATCATAATTAGAAGGCTGTATCCAGATTCTGAATCGGAGCAGGTAGATTTAGCGGGATGCTGTAAACATCTGTCAGGCTATATGAGAGCTGATACGTCTGTCAACAGAAGAGGTGGCTTGGGGCACCAGACAGGACAAGGAGTTAGTGGTTCACTCACCTTCTGCCAGGACAGGATGGGTACAATTGTATTCAGTTTTTTTAGGTTAGATTTTTAATTAGTTTATCTTGCAAATATTTGAGAATTATAGAGTTCTCTAGAATTAAGAAAATTTTACAAAGCCATGTCAAGTGGTTTTTTCCGATTCAATATCAGTTTATCGCCAAAATTTTGTTTGATGCTGATGCAACTGCCTCATCTCATTAGGACTGATGGAACTGCTGTAAGTGGTAGCATATACAGGAACATTAAACTCTGGGAGGAAGAGAAAAGGGAAATGGCAGAAATTGAGATAGAGTAAAAAAGTAGAGTTGGAGGCAGTGAACTCCCCAGGAGCAGGACTGAGCCAGTGGCAAAATCCACAGAGGCAGATACAAGGGAGCAACCCCTGAGGGAATGGGTTAGAGACAGAGACTTCTGTGGGTTCAGGCATGAGTCTGGGACCTTCAAGGTAGTAGACCTGAGCCAGGATTCCTGGAGGTCCAGACTTAAGACTGGGACCTCCGAGGAACTAGGCCTGAGCCAGGACCTCTGTGGGCCTGGGAAGGAGTCTGAGATCTTTTGAAGAAATGCAGGAAAACTCAAACAAATAATCAGAGGAAATGAGTAAATCCCTAAAAGAAATTTAAAAAAATACAAATAAATAATCCAAATAAATAATCAGAGTAAATACCCAAAGGAAATTCAAAAAAATACAAACAAAAACGTGGAAGGAAATGAATAAATTTGTTCAAGACCTGAAAATGGAAATAGAATCAAAAAGAAAAACACAAAGTGAAGGAATTCTAGGAGTGAAAAATTTAGGAATTCAAACAGGACCACAGAAGCACATTCAACAGAATACAAGAGATGGAAAAAAGAATCTCAGGTATTGAAGATATGATAGAAGAAATTAATACAATTGGTCAAGGAAAACATTAAATCTAAAAAAATTCCTGACACAAAGCCTCTAGGAAGTTTGGGAAACTGTGAAAAGACCAAACCTAAGCATAATAGAAATAGAAAGGGAAGAATATCAGCTCAAAGGCCCAAAAAATATTTCCACCAAAATCATAGAAGAAAACTTTCTTAATCTAAATAAGGAAATTTCTATAAAGGTACAAGAAGCTAGAGAACACCAAATAGATTGAACCAGAAAAAGAAATCTCCTCACCACATAATAATCAAAATACTAAGCATACAGAACAAAGAAAGAATATTAAAAAGCTGCAAGGGAAAAAGATCAAGTAATATATAAAGACAGACCATACCCAACTTCTCAGTGGAGACTCTAAAATCCAGAAGGGCCTGGGCAGATGTCCTGTAGACTCTAAGAGACCATAGATGCCAGCCTACACTAATATACCCAGGAAAACTTTCAACCACCATTGATGGAGAAAATAAGCTTTTCCATGATAAAGTCAAATTAAACAACTGTCTATCTACAAACCCAGTCCATAAAAGGTACTAGAAGGAAAAGTCCAATCTAAGGAGGTTAACTATACCCACAAAAATACAGGAAATAAATATTCTCAAACCAGCAAAACCAAAAGAAGTGAAGCATGTGCATACATGTATACACACACATGCACACATGCACACACGCACACATGTCCACACACACACACACACACACACTATCACCACCACCACCACCACAAAATAACAGGAATTAACAACCATTGATTCCTGATATCTCTCAATGTCAGTGGACTCAATTCACTAATAAACACACACAGGCTAGCAGAAAGGATGAGAATACAAGATCCATTCTTCTGCTGCATACAAAAAGCACACATCAACATCAATGATACACATTACTTCAGAGTAAAGTTTTGGAAAAACATTTCCCAAGTGAATGAACCTAAGAAGCAAGCTGGTGAAGCTATCTTAATATTTAACAAAGCAGACTATCAACCAAAATTAATCAAAAGAAATGGGGGTGCACTTCATACTTATCAAAGGAAAAATCCACCAAGATGATGTTTCAATTGTTAACATCTCTGTCCCAAACACAAGGGTACCCACGTAGCTTAAGTCACACATTGATCTTTACACATTAATAAGGGGAGATTTTAACACCTCACTCTCATCAATGGACAGATTATTAATTAGAGAACCTTTGAGGTCCAGATCCAAGGCCCTCTAAGGGTTAACAGAGAATGCAGCAGCCAGCAGAGGATTTGGGATATCTGATGGCAAATAATCTCTCACTATGTGCTTTTCTGCATCCGTTTCTTTTTTTGTTCTGCATCTATTCTAATTCTCCTGTCCTACTTCTAATTCCTCCTAGCTTCTTCCCCTAGCTTCTTCTCTCCAAGCCTAAAAACTCTCTTCCTCCCAAGAGTCTTGAAGCAATAAAGAAATTACAACAGTTACTTCTCATTGATCAAAAGCACGTTTCTAAGATAAGCGATAAGGAGTTGAGCCATTGCCACGGCAACACAAGGGTTTCAAGGTTTCAGGAGTAAAACTGTAACCAGACTGGGGGAGAGGGCACACAGAGTGCCCAGTGGCAAACTTTGAGACATAGGTTTATTGTTAGCAGACTGGCAAGAGAAGAATTGACATGCTTTTCTTTAGTAACCTTGGTTGGACATCTGTGACTCTGACCTTGTGCATAGCTGTAAAGTTTCAAACTAATGATCTATTTACAAAAAGCCTTTAGTCTAGTTTGAATTTGTTTTGAGGTGAAAGTGAGCTAATTTTGTACAGTTAGTCTAAGCAATAGAACAAAGCCAGTTTTTAAGTATCTACGGTCCACATGGAACAAGTTATGAAGCCTGTCCTAAAATATATTCCATGTGACAAAATTAATCAGCCAAATGCAAAGCCATCTTCCTGACCATCCACAGATATATGTGCCTTTAAAGTTGAGATGTTGTTCTAACTATATGTCAGCACGTAGAAGAATGGCAATAGATCCGTATCTATCACTCTTCACAAAACTCAAGTCCAAGTGAATCAATGACCTCAGCATGAAACTAGACACACCGAACCTAATAGAAGAGAAAGTGGGGAATAACCTTGAATGCACTGACCCAGGAGACAACTTCCTGAACAAAACACCAATAATACAGGCCCTAAGATGAACAATTAAGAAATGAGACCACCTGAAACCGAAAAGCTTCTGTAAGGCAAAGGACACCATCAACAGGACAAAACAGCCGCCTACAGAATGGGGAAAAGATCTTCACCAGCCCCATTATCTTATGGAGGGCTAATAACCAAAATATATATTAAAAAAACCTCCAGAAACTAGACATTAACAAACCAAATAATCCACAAATAGGGTACATTATAAACGGAGAATTTTCAACAGAGGAAGGTGTTTTTCCTTGGCCCTTTTCACCCTACATTTATGCAAGTGAAGATAACCATACCAGGGAATTACATTAACCTAAGAAAGACAAGTGTCATGTTTAGTCTCATTTGTGAATCGTAGGTCATGTGTGCTGCTTGCATGTGCATGCACAGATGTGTGTGTGTGTGTGTGTGCGTGTGTGTGCGTGTGTGTGTGTGCGT
>JABTXL010008822.1:5418880-5452493 GCA_025134845.1 Neodon shergylaensis
TTTTTCCCATCCATCATCCAGGGTGATGGGTTAGCAATGTCCACCAATCCTCTGTGTCCTCCCCCAAATGCTGGGCTTATGGGAGAATGCTGCTACACCTACTTTGGGGATGGGCTTGGTGTTGGGGATTAAAACGCACACCCCATGGTTATATAGCAAGTTCTTGTACCCACTGAGCTATTTCTCCAACACTATCCTAAATTTTATATAGACACATAAAATCATATATATATATATGATTTTACATGATTCATATATAGGCTTCATAATGACATTTTCTAATATATGTGCACATATGTATACTATACATACACACATATACACATATACAATGTGATGAATATGTACCAATTAAGATACTACTAATAAAAAGATTAAGGTTTTTAATGACATTATGAAGAGAGTGAACGGGCAATCCATAGGACAGACAAGACTTCTGACATAGCCATAATAAATACAGATATAAAATACAGAATATCCGAAAGTCAACTAAAAAGCACATTGTTCTGAAGAGTAAATGGCAGCACGAGTGAAGGGTAAGATCTGGCACATAACAGGCAGTTGATGAGTTATGAGCAGTGGTGACCTGAACGAAGTTCCGGGGCCTCCCTGCTTTCAATCCCTGTCTCTCTTCACCCAGGGTTCAGATGTTTAGTTTGGAAAGTAGAAATAATAACAAAACATCAGTAAAGTGAACCTATAAATTAAAACAATGTATGACTTAACAACTAGGGAGAGAATATTCCTTTTCCCCATAACTCAGCATCTGTTACTGCCTTCCGATGCTGTGCAATCTGAGTTCAACACGAGCTGAAAAGGGAAAAGCATGGGGCTGGCTGTTTCCTATTTCCTTATCCCTCCCTGAGCTGCCGTGCCTCACAAGCTTCCTCGGCCTTTCCAAACCCCTAGGGGCTGACAGGACCTCTGAGCTTAGAGCCTTCCCTGAGCTCTATCACAGCAACCTGAAGCTGACTCCTTCCAGATGAGGCCATGTGTCCCATCAACTTTATATCCGCCCTCTGGCAAATCCTGCCAAAGAAAGACCCCTCTGCAACTTCACATTCAGCAAAGACCCTCAAGGCTCAGATCCTCTTGTGGTGCAAGTCACCATGATCCATGTCTCTCATCAGCCCTGCTTTGGTCGAGGAAGTCACAGAACGAGGTGAAATCCCCTCCAGAATGCTGGCCATGGGAGCTGTTGGGTTCTTTCCTCTGCAGCTACACTTTCTCATAGCCCTGCTTTGACTTTGTCATAATTAGAGAAGCAACCATGCCTCTGAAGTAATAAGTTTAGGCATTAGACCATCACACACAAGCGTCATGCTTGCAGTTTTTCTTTATCTGTTTCCATGACGTTGACTCTTTACCTTAATAAAAGATGCGAGTGACTGAATCCTTTTGTTTCCCAATTAGCACCAATTTTGAAAGGAACAGGTACAGCATTCTGTCATACAGACGCCCAGGGTTCACTATATTGGGAATGGGATGGACCCATTAATAGGAGCTACAGCTTTGTCACCAGGTACAGTGGTAGGTACAACAAATGAGGGCCATTTTTTGCAACAATGAAACAAAAGTTGGCTTTTTATTGTGTGAGAACTTCATACATTCATGTGTGTTTTGACCAAAACCACCCCTCCTTCCTTCCTATCTACTGCCACCACTTTCCCCTTACAACTTCATGTAGTTTTTCTTCTAAAACTCCCCGAGAACACTCAGTGTTGCCTGTGTGCATTGAGTGTAGGACCATCTGTTAGGCATGGGTGGCCTCCTGGGGCCCACATCCCCGAAGAAAACTGGCTCTTCCTCCTGCTGTAGCCATCAGTGGCCAATAGCTTCTCAGATGGGGCGGGACTTCATATGCCTTTCCCACATCCATGCTGAGAATTTGGTGGCCTTAGTATTGTACATCATGTATATGCAGTCATAGTCACTGGGGGTTCATGTGTGCAGAGGCCCACTCATGACTGGCAAATACTGCCATGGCAGATGTCCACTGCCTGTGGATTATACATTCTTTCTGCTACCCCTTCATCTACGATCCTGAGCCTGGGGGAAAGGAGTGTGCTATAGATGTCCCACTGGGAACTGAACTCTATGCAGTCCCTACTAGCCCACACATTTGCTAGCTATGGGTATCTGTATTGATTGTAACTACTGCAGAAAGAAGCTTCTTTGATGAGAGTTGATAAATTCGTGTATCTGTGGGTATTAAATAAACTCGGGTAGCAGTTTATCACTGTAACTATTTGTTTTATTCTGATGGGATGGATTGTTGTGGCATATTTTATATGTACTCTGACACGCCCAAGACTACCAGTACTGTTAAACTTTGAATCATGGGGTAGAGCCAGTAACTAGCTGACTGGAATTAGCCATAGAGAACCAGGTATTTGGATAGAGAAGACATAAAGGACAAAAAGGCGAGGCTATAGTTTGGCAAGTTTTATTTTTGGTTTCGGGACAAAGAAGAGACCTGGCTATTGTTGTGTCTCTGGACAAAAAGCAAAGTCAGTTGGTTGCTTATTGGCTTCTCTGATCCAGCTGGTTTTCCACATCTGACTTCCTAGTCTTAGCTGGTAAATAGGATGATAGAGACTTAGTTTAGACCTACATCTCAAGGTCACAGGAGAGCTAAGATACATACAGGACCAGAAGGTACTCCAGGCTGCGGCTGACGTGGCCAGTGGGGTACTGACTGAGGGTGGGAGAGATGGGGCCACAGGTAGTAATTAAAATATCAGGAGATTCATTTGCAGCTGCTAAGCTGACAGGAAAATTACAATAGACTTATTCATATCTAAGAAAGGAGTTTGTGTAAGATAGAGGATGGAAGAGATCATTGAAAGAAGGAAGTTCCTAAGGTGGAAGAAGAGCACAAGTTACTCAATGGAAGATGAAGATGAAGAAGTCAGTCAGCTTCTTTACCATGTGGGAAGGAGGAAGGCTGAGTGGAGAGCAGAGTGTATCCTGACCTGTTAGGAAGAGACTAAGTTTGTTGTCTGAGGGCTCCTTTTCAGTAAGAGGAGGAAATCAAAATGATTTGTCAAGAGTTGTTGGGGGTCCAGGCTTGATGGGTTTGCACAGTCCAAGGTAGGGGTAGGCGGATTAGAAACATTAGGCAGACAGAACAGATATACAAAAGAAATAGAGACATAAAATAGAGTCAGGAGGGCAATCCAGTGAATACTGAATTTGCTAGCTTTATTTTTCCATATGTTTATATACCCCAATCCAGAAGGGGTGTGGGGAAGAAGGCAAAAGACTGCTTTAACTTGATACAAAGCACAAACAGAGCAATTGCCTCTTTAATACCTGAAGCATCAAGCAACTACCTGAGTTAGGCATTCTGTTGTTTAGGTAGGATACTCAGCGACCACACCTTAGGTCCTATAGGCAGCCACTCCCTAAGTCAAACCTTCTGCTCCTTGAAGGAGCAGGAATAGGCTTGAACTCTCTGACATTTAGTCAAGGTGGAATGGATCCACCTCTTTGGGACATCTTAATACCCAAAACACCAAGTAACCACACCCTAGGTCAAGATATCTTGTTAGTAGCCACACCTTAAGTCAAACCTCTTACCAATAACCTCAGCAATGAATAGACCTAGTGAAGAATGTAGAACCCTGGTTGAGGTCTGAGGCAAGACTCTAATGTTTCATCAGATTGCAGGCTTTTAAAATCTTTCTCAGGCACATTCCATGAACAATAGCATGAACATGATCCACTGTTATATTGACCAAGGTTTGAATTTTGCCAGGCCAATGAACTGAACTGGAAGAGTAAGGAGGCAGAGGAGGGGTGACTCACGAGACATGGATCAGACAGCAGAACACGCATGGAAGGCAGGCACACTGGTTCCTCTGCCCGCTGGGGAACATATTCCATACAAACCAGGAAACAACAGACCTACGTTTTCCTGTATTTCTACAGCCTCTGTGAAAAGCCAGTCTTTCTGCAGGCTTTATTTCTTTTGAGGCTTCTCTCCTTGGCCTCCCCAGTACACACGTCGTAATTTCTTCATTTTCGCCTGTGTGTGCGGGTGCATACCTGTGTGTAGAAGCGAGACGGCAACCTCAACTGGTATTTTTTACGTGCTGTCCACACACTTCTTTTCTATTTTTGAGACCGAATCTTATAGAAATCAAGAGGTCTCACAGACTTCTGCTCTACTCTTGATGCCTGGCATTGTCTCATGAACTAGTGAGGGATGATGAGAGAAACTTGGCCCGTTCAGTTCAATCCATGGAAAATCGATTTTCAAAACTGCGAATCAGGTCCTTGTAGGTACTCAGCCCGCAGTCAGTCCCCAGATGCAAGAGTTCAGCAAGGCTCAGAGTCACAAACCATCTAGCTCACTCTCAGCATCTTAGTAATCCTGTGCTTGTTTTACAGCCCTAGAGTTTGGTTTCTTTTCCTCCTTAATTTTCAGCTAAATTTCTAGATAAAACACCCAGTTCTTGTTATTTTCTATGAAGTTTCTATGCACCTCTATTCTGCACAAGCCTTTACAGTCCTTTGAGAGTGTTTCTTTCCAAGATCTTCTGTTACATCGTTCAATACAATGAACACTATGTGTGCGCGCATGTGTGTGTGTGTGCACTAGTGTGCAGTTGAACATATGTCAGAGGAATGAATAGCTTCTCAGTGGACAGCAGATACCAAAAGACCATACACATACTCCACCATACCATGCTTACCAGCTTAAAAACTTGTCATTGTTTTACGGACTTTAGTCCTTCTTTAAAACTTCAGCTAATCCCATGCTGCATTTCTTTCTATTATTTTCCCTGCTTCGTTTTCTTTCTTCATATTTTAAAAATTATTTTATTCTTTCTGAATGCCAGAAAATGTCCTTTGAATTATCTTCCAGCTTCCCCTCTTCCTTTGTATATGATATGTCATCAGCATGTTATTTTGACAGCAAAGCGCTGAGTATGTTTACAGACAACTAAATACTTTGGTGAAGTATGTAGTCCTATGGGTTTTGACGAAACAGGATATAGACTATTATAATACACAACAAGGTATAGCCAGTCCGTCTGAAATGCCTCCTATTTGCATAGTGTAACTCCTTGTCTTTGTATGCTTAGTCTATTCTTTCTCTGTGTTTGCAATAATTTCCTTCACATAGCATGTCTTCTTTGGAGATCTAGTCTGAGATTTATTTTTGCTTTGTGATTATATTATTTTATTTAATATCTTATATATGTGTTTGGATATATGACTGTCACTTGGACACCTTTGCTAATTATCTGACTCATTGAGATTTTGTTGTATTTTTTCTTTTCTTGCCTTATTTTTGTGTTATTCAAATGCTTTTAAGTATTCCATAGATATCCTCTACTGAATTTTGTTCTATATTTGCACATTTTATTAGGCAGTTTTCTAACTATATCAACCTACTTATACTAAATATTAAGTTACTTTAGATAAAATTATAAATTGGTCTGGAGGGGTAGCTCTGTGGTTAAGAGCACCTACAGCCCTGGCAAAGGACCCAAGTTCAGTTCCCAGCACCCAAGTCAGACAGCTTACAACTGTCTATAACTCCAGTCACACAAGCTCTGACGCCCTCTTCTGGACTCTGGGGGCACCTGCAGTCATGTGTATCTAACCCCATTCAGCCACACACAGTTGCACATAATTTAAAAGCAGTGTAATGCATCTTTAAATACACATTCACACACACACACTCACACACACACACTCACACACACACAAACTTTGCAACAATATAATTTTGTTACCCCTCCCATCCATCTTTGCCATTCTTTGTGCTATTTATCATATATATTACAACTGTATAGGAAACATTCCAAAATTACAGAGAAGTAATTTCTAAGTCATCTTATACTTTTAAATGCATTAAGAATAGCAATAGAATATATATGTTTTATACAATATAATTTAGAGAATAAAAAATATTCCATATTAAAAGTCATATTACATTTTTCTATTAAAAAAAGCAAAAAAAAACTTCCTTTGATAAAAGTGAAAACTGAAAATAAAAACAAGTACTGGAAGCCTGTTCATGACTCTTAATCATTTCTAATGTCTGTTATTTCTCTTATAATTCAAATTACCATCTCGCATGATTTCCCATCAGGTAGAAAATTTCCTTTGCCACTTCTTATAATGCACATACAATGAAAATAAATTATTTTTTAACTTATTGCATCTTATTTAGTCTTCATTTTAAATAGTAGTTTCACTAGGCACAGCATTCTATACTGCCAGGGGTCTTCCTTTTTTTTCTTTTCAAATCCCATTTACTTACGTATTGTGTGTGTGAACACAGCGTGGCATGTGTGTGGAGGTGTGAAGACAGTTGTCAGGAGCTGGCTCTTCTCTTCCATTGTATGGATCTCTGAGACTGAACTCAAAACACCAAGTTTAGTGGCAAATCACTTTACCCACCAAGCTGCCTCGACAGCCCAGGCATGAAACTCACTGCATAGCCAAACAAGGGCTAGAGGTACCAGGCATATGCTACCAGGTCCAATTTATTTGGTATAGGAGGTGAGGTCTAAACATTCTACCATTTGATCTACACCTATAGCCCAGATGTTTTTCCTTTAGCATTTTGAAGATGAGATACCATTTTTTGGTCTTCGTGTCTTTGCTGAGAGCTGGCTAACCACATTGCTGTCCCCCGCGTGCTGTAACTGCTTCTTTAGTCATTTTCTAGACTTTCCCTTCACTGCTGGTCACCAGCTCTGTGTGTGTGTGTGTGTGTGTGTGTGTGTGTGTGTGTGTGTGTGTGTGATTGTTTGCTTTATTCTGTATTCATTGTGTCTGAGGTCCACTAGTGTCTTAAGGCTGGAAGTTTTCTTTTTCACTAGTTCGAGGTTATCCTGTTTTTCAAATATAGACTATTTTTATAGCAGTAGAGACTCCTTCGTGTCCTCCCGCTGGTGGTGTGGGAAGTCCTTTTGTACGTGTGTTGCTTTTATTGGTTAATGAATAAAGAAGCTTCATGCAGTTAATGGCTTGGCAGAGTGGAGCCAGGCAGGGAAAACTAAACTGAATGCTGGGAAAAGAAGGTGGAGTCAGGAAGAAGCCCTGTAGCCCTGCCAGAACTTTACTCCGTAAGCCACAGCCTCATGGCAATACACAGATTAATGGAGATGGGTTAGCCAGAAATACACTTATTAGCCAAACATTAAGGCAAATAGTATGGTTTCTGTGTGATTATTTCAGGGCTGAGCAGCTGGGAACAAACAAGCAGACTCCTACAACATGCTGGCATCATTCCCATAGTACAGAGATTTTGCTTCAATGCTATGCCCCACTGTGTCTATACCTTCAGCTTTGTTTTCCTCTTCAGAGCTGCTAAATCAAAACAGAGGACACTACTCAGTCAAGTGTTTGCTGGCAACAGGGGCCCCCAAGATCTAGTGATCACTTCGGCTCCTCTCGTCCCCTCAGATTTCAGCCCTACCATCTTTCCTATTATTAGCTGATTTTAAGAAACTCATTAATATCAAAAATATATTTTAAGAAAGATATTCTGCTGTCTCCAAAAAGATAGTTTTCATCGTATATATTTTCCAAGTAAAATAGCCTGGCATATTGAAAAGTACAGAAGTGTCCATTTCAAATAAATTTAAAATACCTTCAGTTAATAAATAAGAGCTTATATTAATCAAAGAGATCCTCCAAAAGGACCTGTATTCTTTCTAAAATGTTGGTCATCTAGAGCCAAGAATGGGTCTATTCGAAAGCCATACGATGTTATTCGGATTGAAAAGAGAACAAAGACTCCCACTGTAGAAGTGCAACTTCAAGGAAACCAACAGAAAGATGTGGAAATGGACCTCGGGCTTTTAGCACGTTCACATCTGTTTTGTAGAAATCAAGTGATACCATCCACTTCGCTGTTTTAAGCTGATTTGAGAGGCTTTCCTCAAAATGTAACAATGAAAACTCCATTTATTGTGGATGCTCATTTAAGCTTTTCACAAAACAAAAATGGCCTGTAGGAGAAACAGTATTCATATCTGGGAATGCATGAGAGAGATAGTCTTGGATTTGAAAGTGACAGCTACAGGAGAAAGGCAGATAAGAAATACATCACTGTAAAAATCCTTTCCACTTCTTTCTACCAAAAGGTGCTTGCTAGAGTCTACTGATAGTGGGACTATTAACATTATCTACAATAGGAAGTGTAAAAGCTTTCGAACCTTAATATACTGAATTTTTGTTTTTCTTTATCAAACAAACCAGGTAAGGCACTTGTAAACATTGAAGGAGATATGGAACCTGCCTCCGCATCTATGTTTTTATGTCAGGTTGCTGACAGACTTTGATTTAAATGAGTCACAATGTCCACATTAGCAAAAAGAATAACTAAAATTCAGAAGGTCTTTAGACACACTGGCCACGCATCCTTATAACTGCTCCTCTTGTCTCTGATACACAAACTTCAATTTAAAATGTGTGGTCTTTTTCTGAGTCTATTGTCTTCTTGCTACCCAGGTGAGTTAATAACTGAAAGATTCTAAATATATGAAGACACAGTTCTTTCCCCCGCTTATGTCAATTCTAAAAAAGATCCCCAACTTCTCTTATACTTTGTTCCTCTGTTTCTAAAACTGTTCTTAGCAGGAAAGGGACCACCGCAGCCTCCAATGGAAGCAGCCGTCCTCCCCCTGATACTCCCTTTTGTATTTGATTTCTCCCAGTTCATTGCTGCAGGAATCTAAGTCCACTGCTTCAGGCTGCAGTTAGTTTGACTTGTGTCATTGAAGTGACTTCTGGAGAACCTCTTAGAGCATCCTGAGGTGTGTATCCTCAGGAGATACATTGACATCTTGCTGACCTTGGAGATGTACGTAGCTGAGCATCTCAAATACATTGGCCACTTATTTTCAAGTTGCTTTAGTGGAGGCTCCAGTTAGGACTAACAATGATCTGTTTCTTAAGCCAGGGGCAGATACACAAGTTCTTATAACAGTAGCTTGATATAAACCAACTTCCACATAACAGATATTCAAATATTCTGTACTATTATAAATGAAAATGGGGATAATACAGATTATAACTGAAGAAAATTCCATCTTCAATCACCAGATGCACAAAAGTTAATTAGGAGAAAACCAGGCATGCTCATAAGTTAGGAATGTTAAGTTGGGTACACTTTCACCAGGACAAATGACATATCCATCAAAATTGCATCCTTTTGTCCTTACAATTTCTCTTTATAAATATGTACAGGCAGACCTAGCCAAAGGCCAGGGATACTTGGTAAAATTTTGGCAAGATATTGGAACATATTTGGATGTCCACCAAAGGAGGTGATGGAATAAAAGCAATAGTTCTGAGGCTCTTAAAAACAATGAGGCAGTTCTTAACCTGCGGATAGGAGACAGATTCCATGATGTGGAAAGGAGATAGGCCATGTACTGAAAGGGAAAGACAGAAGGAGGAAAGGACGGAAGAGTGGACGATACCAAACAACACTCTTGAAAAGTAGCAAAGAGTTCAGCAGAATAAAATTGAAAAGTACTCGTAAGGATACAGAAGGAGAGGAACTGAACATATAAACAGTAGTACCCCACATTTTGAAGAAAACAGCCAGTGGAACACTTTAAGGACGAAAATGACTGGATTCAAGTCACTGGACCTTCACAGCACTTAGTGACTACAGATTCCAAGCGATGATAAGATTGGAAATGAGGGTGCCAAATGTGATGTCAGCAGCAAAGACTACTACCCAGGAGAGAGAGGAAGAGCTAAGCTAGACTAGATCCCTTGAGCAATGAGGTCCGAGACATGAGGAAGAGAGAGTCGGGATGTTTCTCAATGATAACATGAGGTCACTTACTATGCCATTCATATAGAAATGGACTGCTGAGAAATTTCTTGTTTGTCATTGTTAAGGAGTGAGGCACAAAGCAACATAATAGGTTTTGTCAAGTTCTACCATAGGGAAAAACCAGGATAGTACCCCAGCATTTGGAGAAGTACCATTTAAGCTGATTTTATTGCGTTTTTTAATTTTTATGATAGTAAAGCAGTAATAAACAACAGAGAAAATCTATACTAATGCCAAATATTTATTTCATTAAAGATGAGATGAAACAATTACATAAAGGAGAGTTGGTTTTGTTTCCCAGTACAGACGTGTTCTGACTTTTGTTATCTCTGCTTTTTATAGCGGAAGGCGTTTCTGACGGTGATTTATTCATAATAGAATCAGTTTGAGAAAAACGCCAAGTTGCAGACACGGCAAACCATAGTGCTCCCCATTAATATGCAAGAGAAGAAAATGGCCAAATGATAAATTTAACACAGCACCAAACTAACAATATGTCAAGGAGGAAATTGCTGGAGAATCACATTAGTATTTAAAATAGAATGTCAGGAAACTACGAGTGTGGCACTTAAGGCCACGTTTGAAGGACGATGGAAATAAAACGGGAACCTCCGGTTTATTTTAGAGGGAACAGGAAAAGAAGCCTTTGCAGCGCGCAACTCCTGCTTGGTACTTCAGAGTTCCTTCCTTAGGGCTGTCCTGCGATTGCTTAGCATGAGCGAGCCCCGAGTTCGATACCCAGCACTGAAAACAAACAACAAAACAAAAAACTTTCTTATCATGTAATCTGTTTCTGCTTACATGATGGAGGGGAATTTTCCTGTCTTCTTCCAGTGCGGCAGCCATTTGGGTAACTGGGTAACTTGTTCCTGTCCTGTTCTAGCTGCTCAGAAATCACTCAGCCCCTCAGAAGATGAGGACAAGCTCAGAATTACAGAAGGGACCGGGGAGAGCCACGGACACGGAAGTGTCTAGTGTAGCCAGAATGAAAGAGGAGAGCTTGTCTGTCCTAAAATAACAACACAATCACAATGATGGTTCTACCAGGTCAGAGCAGGAGTGTGGAATCGTCAGACGCAGGGAGGCAATGGGACGTGAGGAATGCTGCTTCAGAAGGACACGGTGCCCCAGCAGAAGCCTGATCCCATCAGTTCCTCACAGTGTTTCATCTACAGCTTACAGCACTAGGAGAGATATGGGATCTAAGGATTTTTGATTAATCTATGAGCCCTTATTTCTGAACCCAATTTAAACAAGATTTAACCATTACTAATTTTTTGAGCCTAAAGTAATTTTAAATGAATTAATTTAAGGCTTTCTCCCCAGGATGACAAATTTATGTTAAATGATAAGGTATTGTAGGAACTGCGGGGCTGTGTCCCTGGCACCCGGCCACCCACGCGGCTAGCTTATGCCCCGAAATAATTACACGGAAACTGTATTCTTTTAAACACTGCCTGACCCATTAGTTCCAGCCTCTTATTGGCTAGCTCTTACATATTGTTCTAACCCATTTCTAATATTCTGTGTAGCCCACGAGGTGGCTTATCAGGGAGGATCTTAACCTGCGTCTGTCTGGAGTGGGAGAATCATGGCGACTCCCTGACTCAGCTTCTTTCTCCCAGCATTCTGTTCTGTTTACTCCACCTATCTAAATTCTACCCTATCAGAGGCCAAGCAGTTTCTTTATTACTTAACCAATGAAACAACAGATAGAAAGATGAACCTCCTCCATCAATAAGGAATGATCAGTGTTTTAAAAATCCAAATCAGTCTAATATTTTTGAAAATTGAAATGCTAGGAATTTATATGTGAAATAGGAGTTGGGGCTGTTCTAGTTTTAACAGCCACACACGTTTCTGGGCTATTCTGGGCATCTTCTTTTTGTGGCATTTCCTTTAAAGAGACCGTAAGAAAGGGAAAATCTTTACATTGCTTTTACTGAACATGTTGGATTACAGATCTGTAAGGGAAAGTTAGCTAAACATCGAATGTCCCAGGGCAGCTGGACTCTCTCAAGAGGCACCCCTGGTGATTCTCAGCAAGGGGCCTTGGCAGAATCACCTGTCCTCCTGAATTTTCACCAAGTTCCTGCCCTTCAGCCCCTTCTGAGACTCCTTTTGGTGTCTTTCCATATGTTTATTGCACATTATATTTGAATTACTGAGTTTTTTTTTATTTCCTAGATTTCTTTTAAAATTCTTTTATTTATAGGATCTCTGGGTTTTTCAGACACATGATAAAAAAAAATCTGTTACAGTTTTTCCTTCATTATCCCAAATTACTTATTTCTGTGTTCAAGATAAAGAGTGAAGTAAAGAAACCTAATTGTCGTCTCATAAATTTAACATGGAATTTGTAACGAGTCTTTCTCTGTCCTGCCAGCCAGCTCCCAAATAATGACAGGGAGACTTCTTAGTAATAATAAAAGCTCATCCTGTAGCCTAAGCTTGTTCCTACCTAGTTCTTCTAGTTCTTTTATTTTGGGGGGGGGGTTCGAGACAGGGTTTCTCCGTAGCTTTTGGAGCCTGTCCTGGAACTAGCTCTGTAGACCAGGCTGGCCTCGGACTCCCAGAGATCCGCCTGCCTCTGCCTCCCGAGTGCTGGGATTAAAGGAGTGCGCCACCATCGCCCGGCTCCTACCTAGTTCTTTTAACTTAAATTAACCCATTCATATTAATCCACATTCTGCCACGTGCCTGGTGGCTATTACTGTTCTTCCTGCATCTGTTTCGTCCATGTCTGGCCAGAGGCTCTGCCTTTCTTCTTCCCAGTGTTCTCTCTGCCTGGAAGTCCCATCTTTATCTCCTACCTAGCTATTGGCTGTTCAGCTTTTTATTACACCAGTTACAGTAGTACATCATCATACAGTTAACAAATATCCCACAACAGGAATTCAGATACCTGAGGAGATTTTTATGTAGTTAGTGAAGCTGAAGTTCCCACTAAATAACCAGCATGACAGACATGGTGGTGTAAGATGGTTTAGCCGATTAGAAATGCTCCCATCAAGTGTGTGGTGAGTGTGTGAAAATGAAATTATAAACCATCATCCTCTTTTCCATAATCAATTATCAGATCGTTGATCTGCTTTGAACCAAAATCTATTCAGACAACAAACCCTGTGGCTTTCCCTTCAGTTGCTATGATGAAGTGGGAGGCTTTTGCGTGTCAACATGGATCTGAGGAGAATAGTTTCACACTGGTATATTCTCTGCTAAAAATTCATGTGAGCTCCTCAGGATCTTTTTTTAGTCCTCTTGCAAACAATCATTTTTAAAACGACTTTTGTAAAATTGAATCTAATTTTCTTTTAAACTTACTGAGCTCTTCCAACTTGTGAGGGACTAAAGGTCCAGGGAGGAATGATACGTGCTGTCCTCACTTCTGAAGAGCTCAGACAGTAGAAGAGAGAGGCAGTAAAGCACGCAGCAGAATTGTCTCAGAGATGTCCACTCCTCTATCCTCAGAAGGTGTGAATGCCACCTCACTTGGCAGAGACACTTGGTAGACATGAGCAAGGTAAAGGACCATGTGGTGAGAAGATAACTTTGGATTATTCAAATGGACACTATCTGATCGCAAGCCTTGAAAAACAATTACTGGGCCCAAGCTAGCAACCTCCTCAGGAGCAGGCCCGAGTCAGCGACCTCTGCAGGTACAGGTATGAGGGAGCAACCACCAAAGGAGTGGGCCCCAGCCAGAGACCTCTGCGGGACTTGGCTGAGCCAGGGACCTCTGTGGGAGCAAGCCTGAGCCAGGGATACCCTCTGCAACAGGATCTAGCCAGCGACCTCCACAAGGAGCAGGCCCGAGTCAGCAACTTCAACAGGAACAGGCCCAAGTAAGCAACCTACATGGGAACAGGTCTGAACAACCATTGGATTTAAAGATGTGACCCCCCCAACCCAGGAGTGCAAAGCAAACTCAGGGAACGCCAAGTGACCTCTGGGGTAACTGAAAACATGGCCCCTACTGCACCACAAGGAGCAACCATCTGAGCTTTGGCTCTCCTGACATCTGGAAGACTGATCACCAGAGACACAGACAGCCTCAAGTACACCAATCAGAGGAAAAGATAGCTAGACAAGGTAAGAACACACTCAACACCACAAAGAGCAACACAACATCAACAAAAACTAGTGGCTCTACAACAGCAAGACTTGAACATTCCATTATAGATGAAGCAGAAGAAAATGACGTAAAAATAACTTTAGAAGACTGTTTGAGGCCCTGCAGGAGGAAATAAAAAATTTCCGCAAAGAAATAAAAGAAAAGATAAACAAAAATGGAAGAAATCAAAAAATGCCTAAAAGAAAATCAAGAAAAATCAATCAAACAGATGAAACAAATAATTCCAGACTTGAAAACCGAAATAGGCACAATAAAGAAAACATAGACTGAGGGAATTCTGAAAATGGAAATTATGAGAAAATGATCAGGGACCACAAATGCAAACATAAACACACACTACAAGAAAGGGAAGAGAGAAAATCAAGTGCTGAAGATACAATAGAGGAAATAGACTCATCGGTCAACAAAAACATTAAATTTAACAAAAACTTAACACAAAATATCCAAGTAATATGGGACACAATGAAAAGACCAAACCTGAGAATAATAGGAATAGAAGAGGAAGAAGTCCAACTCAAAAGCACAGAAAATATATTCAACAAAATCATAAAAAAAAACTTTTCCAACCAAAAGAAAGATATACATATGAAGATACAAGAAGCTTACAGAATACCAAATAGACTGGACCAAAAAAAACAAACAAAAAAACCAGTCCCCTCACCATATAATAATCAAAACACTAAACATACAAAGTACAGCATAAAGAAAGAATATTAAGAGTTGCAAAGGAAAAAGGCCAAGTAATATATAAAGGCAGAACTATCAGAATTACACCTGACTTCTCAATGGAAACAATGAAAGCCAAAAGGTCCTAGTAAAGTGTTATGCAGACATTAAGAGACCACAGATGCCAGCCTAGACTACTATACCCAACAAATCACCATAGACAAACAGAACAAGAGTTAACCAATACCTAGCCACAAACTCAGCCCTACACAAAGTACTAGAAGGAAAACTCCAACCTGAGGAAGTTAGCTACATCCACAAAAATATAAACAATAGATGATCTCACAGCACCAAATACCAAATAAGGGAAAAACACACACAATAACATCACCAACAACGAAAATAAAATAACAGGAATTAGCAGTCACTGGTTATCAATACTCCTTAATATCAATGGACTCAACTCATATATAAAAAACACAGGCTAACAGATTGGATATGAAAATCGAATTCATCCTTCTGCTACATACAAGAAACATACTTCAATCTAAAAGACAGATATTGCCTCAGAGTAAAGGGTTGGGAAAAAATTTTCCAATCAAATGGACCTAAGAAGCAAGCTGGGGTAGCTTATCCTAATATCTAACAAAGTAGGCTTCAAACTAAAATCAATCAAAGAAGACGAAGAAGGATATTTCATATTAGTCACAGGAAAAATCCATCAAGAGGAAATCTCAATACTGTACGTTTATGCCTGAAATACAAGGGTACCCTCATATATAAAAGAAACACTTCTAAAGTTTAAATCATACATTAAACTCCACACACTAATAGTGGGAGACTTCAACACCCCACTCTCACCACTGGACAGGTCTAGCAGACAGAAAATTAACAGAGAAATAAGGGAATTAACAGATGTTATGAACTCAAATGCACTTAACAGACATCTATAATACATTCCATCCAAACATGAAAGAATATACCTTTTTCTCAGCACCTCATGGAACCTTCTCAAAAATCGACAACATATTAGATAACAAAGAAAACTTCATCAGATACAAAAAAATTGGAATAAGCCATATGTCTTATCAGATCACCATGGATTAAAATTAGAATTCAACAGCAACACTAATACCAGAAAGCCCACAAACACATGGAAATTAAACAATGCTTAACTGATAAGTCAAGGAAGAAATAAAGGAAGAAATTAAAGACTTCCTAAATTCAATGAACATGACCACATAACGTACCCAAATTTATGGGACACAATGAAAGAAGTGTCAAGAGGAAAGTTCATAGCACTAAATGCCTACATAAAGAAGCTGGAAAAAAAAATCCCACACTTGTGCGTTAACAGAACACCTGAAAACTCTAGAACAAAGAGAAGTAAACTCACCCAGGAGGAGTAGATGGCAGGGAATAATCAAATTGAGAGCTGAAATTAATAAAGTAGAAACAAAAACAATAAAAGAACCAATGAGACAAAGAGATAGTTCTTCAAGAAAATCAACAAAGTAGATAAACCTTTATCTAAAATAACTAAAAGGCAGAGAACGAATATCCAAACTAACAAAATCAGAAATGAAAAGGGGGACATAACAACAGACATGGACGAAATCCAAAGAATCATCAGGTCATACTTCGAAAACCTGTTCTCCACAAAATAGGAAAACTTAAAAGAAATGGATAATTTTCTGGATAAATGTCACTTACCAAAATTAAATCAAGACCAGATAAGCAAATTAAGTAGACCTATAACTGCTAAAGAAATAAAAACAGTCCTCAAAAGTTACCCAACCAAAAACAGCCCAGGACCAGAGGGTTTCTGCTCAGAATTCTACAAGATTTTCAAAGAAGAACTAAAATTAATAGTCCTCAAATTGTTCTACACAATAGAAACAGAAGGAACATTACCAAATTCTTTTTACGAGGCTACAATTATCCTGATATTCAAACCACACAAAGATATTACTAACAAAGAGAATTACAGTTTCACTCATGAACATTGATGCAAAAATACTCAATAAAATACTGGCAAACTGAATTCAAGAACACATCAAAAAAATCATCAAACATGATAAAGTAGGCTTCATCTCAGTGATACAAGAATGGTTCAACATATGAAAATTTGTCGATGTAATCCACCACATAAACAAACTGAAAAAAAAAATAAAACTATGATCATACAACATCCCTTCATGATAAAGATCATGGAGAGAGAAGGGATACAAGGAACATACCTAAACATAATAAAGGCAATATACAGCAAACCAACAGCCAACATCAAATAAAATGGAGAGAAACTCAACATGATCCCACTGAAATCAGGAACAGGTTTTTCACTCTTTCTCCATATCTATTTAATATAGTGCTTGAGAATCTAGCTAGAGCAATAAGACAACAAAAAGAGATCAAGGGGATATAAATTGGGAAAAAGATGTCAAACTTTCATTATTTCTGATGATACAATAGTTTACATAAGTGACCCCAAAAATTCTACCAAGGAAACCTACAACTCATAAACACCTTCAGTAATATAGCAGGATACAAGATTAACTCAAAAAAATCAGTAGCCCCCTTTCACACAGATGATAAAAGGGCTGAGAAAGAAATCAGGGAAACATCACCCTTCACTATAGTCACAAATAATATAAAATATCCTGAGTAATTCTAACCAAACAAGTGGAAGACCCATATAAAGAAAACTTTAAATCTTTGAATAAAGAAATTAAAGAAGACACCAGAAAATGGAAAGATCTCCCATGCTCTTGGGTAGCTAGAATTAACATAGTAAAAATGGCAATCTTACCAAAAGCAATCTACAGATTCAATGCAATGCCTATCAAAATCCCAGCAAAATTCTTCACAGACCTTGAAAGAATGATACTCAAATTCTTATGGAAAAGCAAAAAACTCAGGATAGCCAAAATAATCCTGTACAATAAAAGAACTTCTGGAGGCATCACAATCCCTTACTTCAAACTCTACTACAGAGCTACAGTACTGAAAACAGCCTAGTATTAACATAAAAACAGACAAGAGGACCAATGGAACTGAATCAACGAATTGGACATCAATCCACATACCTACAAACACCTGATTTTTGACAAAGAAGCAAAAAATATCAAATGGAAAATAAAAAGCATATTTAACAAATGTTGCTGGCATAACTAGATATCAACATGTAGAACAATGAAAATAGATCCATATCTATCACCATGCACAAAACTCAAGTCCAAATAGATCAAAGACCTCAACATAAAGTCAGTCACACTGAATCTCATAGAAGAAAAAGTGGGAAGTACAGGAGACCACTTCCTAAATAGAACCCCAGTAGCACAGACACTGAGAGAAACAATTAATAAATGAGACCTCATGAAATCAAGAAGCTTCTGTAAAGCAAAGGACACAGTCAATAAGACAAAACAACAGCCTACTGAATGGGAAAAGATCTTCAGTAACCCCACATAGGACAGAGGTCTGATCTCCAAAATATACACAGTACTCAAGAAATTGGTCATCAAAAGAATAAATAATCCAATTTAAAAAAATTGGGTAGAGACCTAAATAGAGAACTCCAAACAGCAGAATCTATAATGGCTGAAAGACACTTAAGGAAATGTTCAACATCCTTAGCCATCAGAGAAATGCAAATCAAAATGACTCTTATACCTATAAGAATGGCTAAGATCAAAAACAATGATGACAGCTTATGCTGGAGAGGTTTTGGAGTAAAGGGAATATTCTTCCATTGCTGATGGGAATGCAAGATGGTAGAGCTGCTTTGAAAAATCAGTATGGCAATTTCTCAGAAAATTAGGAAACAACCTACCTCAAGACCCAGCAATACCACTTTTGTGTATATACCCAAAGGATGCTCAATTGTATCACAAGGACAGTCCTCAACTATGTTCATAGCAGCATTATTTGTCATAGCCAGAACCTGGAAACTACCTAAATGCCCCTCACCCAAAACATGAATAAAGAAGATGTGGTACCTTTATACAATGGATAACTACATAATGACATCTTTAAATTTGCGGGCAATGGATGGATCTAGAAAACATCATACTGAGTGAGGTAACTGAGACCCAGAAAGAGAAATATAAAAATGTACTCACCCATAAATGACTTTTAGACATAAAGCAAAGAAAACCAGCCCACAAATCACAATTCCAGAGAACCTAGACAACAATGAGGACCTTAAGAGAGACATACATGGATCTAATCTACATGGGAAGTAGAAAAAGAGAAAATCTCCTGAGTAAATTCGGAGCATGGGAATCATGGAAGAGAATAAAATTTGAGGGGGGAAGAAAATATATACCTTGATAAAAACAATTAAAAAGAAATGAAAACAATTGCTCGTTCCCAGTCAAATATCCAGAAAGATGGCAGTAGGAGAGATATCTACCAATACTGCTGATCTTGAGAACAGAGGGAGGAGCTGGAAGTGGCGGTGCACAATCATAATCCCAACACTGGGAAGGCTGAGGCAGGAGAATCACCATGAGTGTTATGCCACCGTTGTCTAAGTAATAAGTCCCTATCTTAGCTGGAATAAAACCACACAGTATAAAATTAAAAAATTAAAAGAAAAGAAAACAGTAACGAAGTCTCATATGCATGCCTTCCATCCTAGCACTTCGAAGGGAAAGCAGGACCATACAAAGTGCTGGCTACAGAGTATGATCTTGTCTTCATAAACAGAAAGAGGGGAGGGTAGGGAAGGAATGAAGAAGAGACACAGAGACAGGTGGGGAAGACAGAGGCAGACAAACAGACAGAGATGGGACCCTTGCCAGTGAATATAAATGACCCTTCTATGTTGTGAAAGAGAAATGGTTCTCCCTCGGGTTCTCAGAAGAAACTCAGTCTGGACACTAGACATGCTAGTTTTAGTTCATGAGATTTGAATCCATGTAACCATACATTAACACATTTTTGTTATTGAAGCCACTGAAGCTGTGTAAGAAGCAGATGTGTCCCACAATGTGCAAGGTATTTGAGCTTGTTTGTGGTCACTGTGAAGAGAGGAGAAGATAGAAGGTAGGTGTGTGGGTCTTCAGTGGTGGACATGGGTGACAGGCTTAAGAAGACAGCACAAAGGGGTGGTTTGCGCATTGTCCTGAAAGTCTTAGGACTCTGTCCAGAAGGAGGAAAAGGATGCCCAGACAAAAGAAGAAATCCACATCAACACAACACATCTGCTTTTCAGCTTTCTGTGGGAGTAAAGTCATGAAAAGCTTGAAAGGAGAATATAAATACTTTTGTTCCTGTCAAAACTGCAGTGAGACATTCTGAAATCCTTTGACTTTCCCAACAGCATATGGTGACTAATACACACTTTATAATGCATTGCTAGGCTTTCGAAGGACCAGGAGCAGCTCAAAGCCCTTAATTCCACCACAACAGAAGAAGAGAAAGGTGATAGAGCCATTACCTTCCTGTCCAAGCTCAGACCTTCATTCAAAGTCAACTGAGGAAGATGAAGGACAAAAGCTGATGCTACTCTGAAACCACCCAAAAGCTACAGGAAGGTAAGGAATTGATCACAGGCACAAAGGTGGGACTAGAGAGATGCTGCTAACACTTGCTGATTTCTGGTCCTGGAAGTCTTTGCCCCAGAAGAGATGGCCGAGAAGCTGAATAGTACAAAATAAATTGATAAACTTCACTGCACTCAAAATTAAAACAGAAGCTGGGCAGTGGTGGTGTATGGCTCAAATTCCAGCACTCTGGAGGCAGAAGCAGGTCAATCTCTGTGAGTTCAAGGCCAGCCTCGTCTATAGAGCAAGTTCCAGGACAGTCAGGATTATACAGAGAAATCCTGTCTCAAAATGGAAAAAAGAAAAAGAAAACAGAAAACAACACCAAAAAATGAGAGAGAATGATGTGGGAGGGTCTTCTGTTTTGAGTTGATTTCATTGGTTAATAAAGAAATTGCCTTGGCCCTTTGATAGGACAGAAAATTAGGTAGGCAGAGTAAACAGAACAGAATGCTGGGAGGAAGTGAGGCAATTGCCATGCCTCTCCTCTCTGGTCAGACACGATGGAGCCAGCCGCCAGGTCACACATGCTGAATCTTTCCCAGTAAGCTACCACCTCGTCGTGCTACACAGATCATTAGAAATGGGTTAATCAAGATGTGAGAGTTAGCCAAGAAGAAACTAGAGCTAATGGGCCAAGCAGTGTTTAAATGAATACAGTTTGTGTGTTGTTATTTCAGGTGTAAAGCTAACCATGCAGGTGCTGGGACGAAAAGCAGGCCTGCTCACCTCATCACTACAAGAGAAGAGCAGGAAGGAAAGGAGACAGGGAGAAAGGAGGGCAGGCTGTACACATGTTAGCAATATAAACACAAAGCAAAATAGAACTCAATATATACAAGGACTCCAAGAACTCAATAAAGAAAACAGTTCAGTCTAATAAAAACAATCTTCCCTGGTTATAAAAAGGCATTTCCCAGAAGCAGGAGCACAGGAGGTAATGAAGCTGTCTAAGGTGTATCCTAGAACATTGAACACAACATGCTGCTTTGCAGTCATCTAAGCCAAAGGAAGCAGCATTAAGTAGCAAATGGTGGCATATTTGACATGAGTTAGACATCAGTACCTCTGACACACCTGTAGGAACTTACAAGAAACTGGCTCACTTCGGGGAGAAAACTGGCATGATACACGCTCATTTGGAATCTATACACACATCAGAAATTCCAGCTAGGGTATACACCCTTGAGAAATGGGAACATGTGTGTCCAGAGACACAACTATGAAAATGGGTGATGGTGGTGGAATAATGAAAAAATAAAAGTAGAAACAGCTCAATTGATATCGGCCAAAGCAATGATTAAATATGATTTTTAAATAAATTGTTATATGTTCTCATCGATATTTCACAAGCATGGCATTCATATAAATGTATGCACATGAATTATGATGTCATCTAGCAAATCACAGAGAAGTACGTATTTCAATAAATGTTGTCTCTAGCATCTATGTAATAAATTATTTGGGAACATATTTATTTATGGTAAAACATGGGTTAATTATAAAGTTAAATTAAAATATGAAGTTGTAGATGTCTAAAATACATTCTTACAAAGCTATAAGCTATGCAAGACTAACTATATATTGTTTAAGTATCCATAGAGGTAAGAGTAGTCTTACATGTAAAATTACATAGAAATGCCAATAATGACACAAAGCAGGCAGTAGGATATGCCTGGGATAGAAGGGTAGCAAGGGAGAGGCAAATCAGGATCCAGAGAGTCAGCACTTTGATCTAATTGGTAGGTGATGTGGTTACTGCCGGTCTCATCCTGTTTTAAAACTGACAGACATGTTGTATGTATTCTTTTTTAATAAAAATATTACATAATACAATTTTAATTACACCATGGAAACCTCTGTTATGTTGCTTTTGCCAGTGTGGCTATTTTTCCATTTCCTTAGTCGGGAGCATTTTGGTGTCCAGCTTGAATGAGAATAGCAGACTGGGGAGAGGACAGCACCTTGTAGATGTGTTAAAATGCCATCTCAGAATGTTCAGCCTTCTCACACTGGGTGCAACAAAATCATTACAAAATTCTCATTCCCTCACCGTAAAATTGAGCCTCATTCACATGATTTTAAAGGAAACCTGTAAAACCTGCTTTATTTTTTTTTTTTACATAGTTTAAGGATACAGAAGGCTTTGATACCAAGGCGGAATGGAAGTGTCCGTTTGCCATAGGATCTTTCTTCACTCCGTCCTCAGTTGCCATCCTCCGCCACTATCCCCGCACCCACATGTAAATTTCTCACCCCTTCAGATGCTCCAACCAAAGTCCTTCCCATCACAAGCCCTTCTCCACTGACTGGGCCTTGAAGGAGCTGTAAGAGCGGGGCACAGGCAGGGTGGGGTTTGAGCTGACATCGTATGTGGAATAGAATGATCAGGAATCGGGCCACGCTGAAGGCTGTGAGGCAGATAAAGCCTGTGTTCTAAAGTCACTCACTGAGTCCAGATCCCTAGTACTTCCACCCGTCAGCTGGGTGACAGCTGAGACGCCACTAACATCATGAGAGCCTTAGCCTTCTCCCCTGAGTGAGCAGTTAGTAACATTATATCCTGTATTATACATTATAGGTGGTGGTTGTGAGTAGTCTATACACTTATGAACTATCACTACTTAGTGTACGCGCTGACATGCACGGTTTGTGTTGGGCTCTTTCTAAACCGCCGCTTGAAGCAGGCTAGTGCCCTTCTTCATCATTTAATGCAGGTTTCTTGGCATTCCTTTTCACTGTGGAATCTGTTTCCGGAGCCGTTGCAGCCGCTGAACCAAAAGCGAGCACAAGAGTTGACCTGTTTGTCATAATACCACCGAACTACATAGTCTCCACAGTTTCCGGGTTTCAGGGCTTCCCCGCATCTTGGGTCTAGGGAGAAAAGGGGGTGGAGGTTACTAGATGGGATTCTCTCGCTGCAGACATCAGGGAAAACAGAAAACAAAAGCTTTATGCAGTGAAGCAGTATAAACTTCTAATTCTTTATACATAGTAACAGCCAGTTGAGAAACATGTGTCTGAGTTATTGAAGGGAGGGTTCTATATTACCCCAAATATTCTGCCCACCACAGCTATCCATCCCTCAATTTCATCTTTATGAAACTCCATTAAACTGCACATTTCCAAGAAGGTATAAGTGACAATCCATTAACTAATATCTCTGGGGAATCAGCTGACAGGAGAAGACAGATTTTTAAAAACAGTCTCACTAGGTAGCCCAAGCTACTCTCCTCTTCCTAAGGGCTGGTATTACAAATGTGTACTATTGTGTCCATCACAGGACTTCTGTCTTTTACTTTACATAACACACAAGCACCAAAGGGCAGTTGATATTACAGTTCTCTTTTTAAAAGACAACTGTTGCAGGACCCAAAAAGACAAGGCATGACCATCTCACACCAGTTACTATGAACTTCAGGAGTGCACTCTTATAGGAAAGTCAAAATAATAAGTCCATATTCTGTTAATTTAATCAGAGCCTCCAATTTTTTAAATCCCTTTTTATTAATCTACAATGCGGAGTGCCTTGATTCTTATTTTCTACCGGACGAAATTATTCCAAGGTAAGAAAAGTCAGACAGGGCTGGAGAGATGGCTCAGCGGTTAAGAGCATTGCCCGCTCTTCCAAAGGTCCTGAGTTCAATTCCTAGCAACCACATGGTGGCTCACAACCATCTGTAATGAGATCTGGTGCCCTCTTCTGGCCTGCAGACATACACACAGACAGAATATTGTATACATAATAAATAAATAAATAAATAAATAAATATTTAAAAAAAAAAAGAAAGAAAAGTCAGACAAACAGAAACCAGTTGCTATGACTTGCTCTCTTGGAGATGGTTCACACATCTATAACAATGCCAGTCTTCACTCCAACTCCACCCACTTCTCGCGTTTGGAGTGTGTCTTAGCATATTTTTAAAAACTGTGCTCTAAATCGGCTTCTGCTATGAAAACTCCTTACACCTAACAGAAAAGAACAGATTTACACAACCCCTACCTCAAGAACTTAAAGAACATGTCCTGGAACCTGTTTTCAAGTTCATCTAAGCTTCTGTTGGACCTGGATATTGTCATTTTTTTTTGTATGTGGCAAAACATACATAGTGTTTCTCTCTGCATATATAGTAACTCATAGAAAATCTGCTGCTGGATCAGAATCTGAGTTATACAACCAGGGATCAAAACCCCAAATATCTACATTTGAGAAGAACATAGAGCAGGTGAGGCCGAGGCAAACAGGGAAAAAAATCTAAATCTAAATGTTCAGGTTAAACTCTGTGCTGTATCATTTCAATAATGACACTTCCTCCCCAGACAGCTGCCTCTCAAGTTCCATATGACTCAGTCAGAGCTGGCGTTGTCTTCCCTGTTAAGTTAGAGCATTTCCTCAGAGGACATTCTAGAGACCACTCTCGTGTGCCTCCCTCACGTTGTGGATACAGCAGCTGTGTGGCAGATGTCTCTTACCTTTGTACAAAGACTTTTCTGACTGTAAAATCAAATTGGGATTTCTGATTTCCATTCCCTGGGGTCTGATGAACAATGGCTCAAATGTGGTGGTCTCAGGTGGGGTAGGGACAGCCAAGTTACCAGCCTCAGTCAATGCGGAAGGTTCAATCTCTTCATTTTGGCCTCTAGAGACATTAAACTACACACACACACACACACACACACACACACAAGAAAGAAGAAAAAACATAACATTACATTTTTTTTGTTTCTGATAATGTCAACTCAACAAGGCTAACTGATTTCTTGGAAAATGTAGAAAAGGTTTATCATTGTGTGTCACCCCAGCTGTCCAATACTGACTATCTCAAGTCAAGCTCACAAATTCATGTCCCAGTTTTGATTAAAGAAAAATTGACTTTGCTGCCACTTTGTATGGGTTCTAGTGTATACACACTCTTTGCCTACATCTGGGCACAGATGTTCTGCTGAGAACTTCCAGGGAAAATTGCATGCATGTTGAGCATGAAATATGTAAGACTGGAAAGAGATAGTCTTCATTCTTCTTTTAGTTGTTGCTATGAATAAGAAAAATCAACACTAATTTAGCATTTTCTGGTCTTTTTGACTCCATTTCTCAACACTACAGATCTTGCTGAGATATTTCAAAATATCTACCCAGAACTCAACAAATTTTGAGTCAGAGAATTGGGACAACAGACAGAGGATGCAACATTTAAATGAAAGTACCACAGCAGCCCATTTGATTGCTTACACAATCCCCGCTGAAAATCTTGTGCCTTCTTCTGCTTTCGCCCAGAACCCAAATAAAGCCCTCTGTGTATGTCACTTAACTTATAAAAATTCCAAGAAACACTGATCTCTAAGGCACACAAGGTACATAAAGTTGTTTTTCTGAATCTTTTTGAAGCAGGGAGTCCAGCAGACAGTGAACAGAGCCAGCTGTCATCGTTAGACAGCCTGGTTATTTACTGCTTTACAGCACTGGTTCCCTATGCACACGCATGCGAACACATGCACACATACTCACATACCCGATCCAGCGAGCACACTTTAATCTGAGTACTAATGGATGCATGTCTCTTACTATCTTAGGATAGAACATTCTACGACTGGAAGGAAAGGGTTCAGTCCCCTATTCTCCAACGGGAAGGGAGAAAGATTCTGACCCTGGAAAGAAACACTGTTGTTCTCTTCCCATCGCCACTTTACCAAAAGCAAAGCCGCTGGCAGCCGTCTACAATGGAAACAGAGGGTCTCTGAGGGGAGTGTCCCGTGCTCTGGGCAGCATGGTTTCCTTACAGTAGTGGTTCTCAACCTTCATAATGCTGCAACCCTTTAATACAGTTCCTCATGCTGTGGTGACCCCAATCATACAATTATTTTCACTGATACTTCATAACTGCAATTTTGCTACTAACGCCTGTTATTTCCTAAATCACTTGATCATTCAGGAATTTCTACAACTGTAACATCTTACCATGTTTCAGAATAGGCACAATTAACTGTCTTCTATACACGAAAATAATTTCATCAGTCTTCTGTACAATTTGAGACTATTAAACAAATGTAGGATTGTTGCGGTTGGCAATTTAAAAATTTTCTTCCTTTTTACAGAAGCAAACATGTTTGCTGAAAGGAATTTTAGAAAATAATGGACAAGCAAAAGAACAGAATAGAAATCAGAAGCAGTTCTACTCACAGATAATTGCTGCTGATATGTTTTCTCTACTCGATTTTTTTTCCTATGTGAGCGTATTTTTAACAACAACAAAATGCAGGCTGGGACTGTAACTTGGTGTGTAACCTGACAGCCACTGTCTGAAAGCGAATCAGAAAGCATGGGCATGAAATCACAAGCCTGCCCATCCCTCTGTCCGTTTCTGCTCTGTTGCACTGTCCAAAAGCAAATGCAGAGCTGGAGAGTTGGCTCAGTAGTTAAAAGCATTTGTTCTTGCAGAGGACCTGGGTTCAACTCCCAGCACGCACATGGGCGCTCACAGCCATCTACAGCTCCAGTCACATGGAGATCCAGCATCTTCTTTTGACCTCCGCGGGCTCCAGGCACTCACATGGTACGCATACATATATGCAGGCAAAACACTCATGCACATAAAATAATAAAAGAAATAACTCTGTGGTCTGGTTGGTTTTCTTTCAAGAAAACAAGTACACAGACTGCTGTGTTCAGACTTAGCTGTTCCCAGGATGGTAGGTCACATGGTGGGTGTTGGCTCTACAGCCAACACCTTCAAGGAGCCAACACCTTCAAAGGTGCCTGTTTGACTTTACTGGATTCCTCCTAGACGAACTATCGCCGGTGGGTGGGAACTCTTCTTAGAGGTCTGTCAGCACTTACACAGTGAAAGGTATTTGTATTCCACGGTGTCCACACCACCTTGAGCTTGGGCTGCCCTTCCCCAGAATGACTGGGACTTTCACAGAGGTAGAGAACAGGGCTGTACTCAGCTGAAGGCCTCCTGTACTTCAAATCTCATTCATCATAAAGTAACACACGGAAACTTAGAAGTCTTTTTCAAAATAGGATATACATGAAATAGATATCTATATCCATATTAGAAATAATGAAATGGAAAAAACCTAAACTTTGGAGCGGAGGAAATTATGTATATTCAGCACTGAGAATACACACCAAGTTTTTTGACTCCGTGTCTGCAGTGTTTCTTCTAGGTCAGTTCTTAAGACATTTAGTTGCCCTGTTTTCTATTCTGTAGGACAGAACGCCTCACACTCAAGGATTAGTAAATCATTGTAGGGAGAAGTCCCGCCCCTTAGGGGGTGTGTTCGCCTCGGGCTAATGTTTATTTATAAATCTGGCGAGAGTGCTTGCAGAGCTTCTGCTTTCCTGGTCTCCGCAGGAACGGTGGTTCTGTAAGTCTATTTCTCAAAAAAAAAAAAAAAAAAAAAAAGTCTATTTCTCCATTAAAGCTGTATATTTTTTTTACAATCTGTCTGCATTCGTTTACGCCGTTACAAGTCATCAGCAATAGTCAGCACTTACCCAGAAATTTCATATTCTAATAATTAGCCATTCCATAGGTTTTGCTAATATTTTTACTTTCTTGCCCCAACGAGAGCATTAATTTTATTTTATAAATGAGTAAATTGGGATTTGGCCAATATAAACACATCTGTAGACATGACCGTTTAAGTATAATTAGTTCTGATTTCAGGAAATGAACTTAACTTTGCCAACATCAGAGAAACTAAAAGCAATGAGCTTGTTCTGGTGTCTCTTGACATTTTTAGTGTCCTTAATTATGGCCTTTGGATAGGGTACTTATAGTATAGTCACTATAGTAAGGTGAAGCAGCCTACAAAATTTTACTTCTATAGAACATTCAAAGAAACTACAGGTATTGTTAAACATCTCTGCATTTTTCCTTCTCTGTCATTGGGCCTGAGTAACAAGTTAACATCGGTTGTTCTGTTACATACAGGTTTCTAAAAAAAAAAAATCAGCCATACTGAATTATATGCATGTGAAATTACTCTAATTTTTTTAAGAATAAAAAATGACACTGTCAATAGATAATTAATAAGCTAGGGACAATTTAGGAAAGAGTTGGGACATAAATTATGACCATGTGGTGATATTATCAATATAAGCAAAGGAAGAGTTCTTGTTCCATGACACAGTGAGAGGAGAGTTGGTAGAATGGGCAGAGGGATATCAAGAACATTCTAGAGTCGCTCATAATTGGTTTCTAGCCATAAATAAAGGACATTGAGCCTATAATTTGTGATCCTAGAGAAGCTAAATAAGAAGGTGAACCCAAAGAAAAACATATAGTCATCTTCCTGGATATTAACCTTCATCAGGCGATGAAAGGAGACAGAGACAGAGTCCCACATTGGAGCACCAGACTGAAACCCTAAGGTCCAAATCAGGAGCAGAAGGAGAGAGAGCACGAGCAAGGAACTCAGGACCGCGAGGGGTGCACCCACACACTGAGACAATGGGGATGTTCTATTGGGAACTCACCAAGGCCAGCTGGCCTGGGTCTGAAAAAGCCTGGGATAAAACCGGACTTGCTGAACATAGCGGTCAATGAGGACTACTGAGAACTCAAGAACAATGGCAATGGGTTTTTGATCCTACTGCACGTACTGGCTTTGTGGGAGCCTAGGCAGTTTGGATGCTCACCTTACTAGACCTGGATGGAGGTGGGTGGTCCTTGGACTCCCCACAGGGCAGGGAACCCTGACTGCTCTTTGGGCTGATGAGAGAGGGGGAGTTGATTGGGGGAGGGGGTGGGAAATGGGAGGTGGTGGCGGGGAGGAGACAGAAATCTTTAATAAATAAATAAATAAATAAATAAATAAATAAATCTTAGGGGGAAAAGAAGAACATTCTAGAGAAGACAGTACTAGTGAGTGGGACCCATAAACGTGTCGGAGGTTTCCTGAGGGCTGAGTGGCTGACTGATGGGGCTGCGCCACAGAAGGGAGGCCTAAAAGAGAAACCAACGCCGGGACTGTCAGGGCTAGCCACCTGTGGAATAGCCAGAGTAAGGCACACCGAGGCCATCAGAAGGGAGACTGGGCGTCCAAGAGCAGGGTCTGAATTACAGCTGTTAAGTGTGGCAGCTGTCAGGATGTTTGCCACTGGGATACACAATGAGAGTGGAGGAGACAAAAAGCAAGTTGAAAATAAATCTCAGAAGAGAAAAAAAAGTGGAGAAAGAGCTGAGGGGGTGTCTATATGTAAGAGACGACAGAGAAAGAGGAGAGAGGAACCCCTGAGGTAACTGAAAAAGTACCAGCTGGGGGGAGGGGACTCACTTCCAGGATGCGGCTGTGGTGTCACACACAAATGAGAAATAAAGGAAGGGTGTGGCAATTAGCTGGCCCTTGGTGGCCTTCTGCAGAGGCAGGTTGGAGTCTACCCTGGCTTCAGGTGATAGGAACTACAGCGAGAGGGAAGGAGGCTGAAGTAGGAGAGAGAACGAGAAGAGAGGGAGGGGAGGAGGAAGAAAGGGAGATGGGGGAGATGGAGGGAAAGGAGGAGTAAAAGAGACAGAAACGTGCAGAGTGTAAAAAGCCAAAGGCAAGAGAAAGACAAAACAGAAGACACTAGTCTAAGAGGGATAATTTTATTATGCGCAGATAGCAGTAAATAGGATATTAACAGAAGAGCTGAGTGAATTCGGAAAGGGTTGCTTTAAATTTTCAGAATGAGTGAATCTGAAACCTACTCACTAGAAAGTGCCTGGTGGGGATGGAGAAGTCAAGTCCCAACTTGAACCAAGAAGGAAACGTTGAAGAACATGGGTGGAGGATTGAATAGTGTCACCTCAGAGCTGAGGACAGAGGCCTGGCTTGATACCGAGAGGAAGCAATATAATTAATTCCAGCATCAAGTCTGAACCTGTCCAAGGTAGCAGTTCTCTGAGGATGTTCCAGTAGAGACTAGGCATGTTGGCTCAAGTCTGTAATCGCAGCACATAGGTGGCTTAAGCAGGAGGACTGCCATAAATTTGGGATCAGCCTAGGGTACATAGTGAGCTTCAGGCCAGCTCAGACTACAAAATAAGCCCCCACCTTAAAAAATTCTCAATGGAGGCTGGTTCAGAAATGGCTTGTTTGGGTGACCTTGAGATGCACGGTGAGCACAGAGAGAGGAAGAACTGGAGACAGAAGCATTTGGCTAGTGCACATGATGGCACAGCAGATGCCAGGCCTGTGCTGATCTCTGCAATGTACATTGGTGCAGAGGAGTTCTGTAGCCTGGCTGCTAGCATTGAAGATGTCAGGATGGTATCAGCAAGAGGGTAACTCTCTTCCCTGCTTCCTCCACAACATCTTCTCTGGCTGGTAATAAAGATACCCCTGGGGCTCATCCCACACGAGTTTGGCTGTGTCAGTCATCTGGTTGCTAGGGAGCCATTATGTACAGAAACTCCACATCCTCCTCCTCCAGGGAAAGAGTGGTCTGGCTGTCAGTTATCTAAGTTATATGCAGTTGAGAAGGAATTTTTTTCAAGAGTAGATAATATTTCATTCCTTGCTACTTCTTCAAAATTAAAGAACCCTGTTAGAAACTAGTTCAAACGGATTAACACTCATGTACAGACACTAATTATTAATTCATTTAGAATCATGGAAAGTAACTTCACACAGGAAATGAAGATGCTCATGGAATTAATGGACCATTACTGGATGTAATTATTGACCTGACAAGTTGATGTTTAATTGATTTCTCTGCCTTGCTTTCATTTATACCATGAAAATCTTGACCCAACCGTCCAAGTGAAGAAAAATAAATAAACATGAAGTGTTAACATTATTAATAGCATCAAATATTTAGGAAGAAAACATCTACAGTAGAAAGTTTTCGCTGGGTGTTACCTTGGTTATTTTTCCCTCTCATATTTTCTCTTCTATCCTGTCCCCCCACCCCCACACTCCACTTAAACCTTCCTATTTCATTATTCTCCCCTAACCCTTCGTATCACTGTATTCTCTCTCCCCTACATGGGAGTTCTCTCCCACGGCCCCTCACTAATTTCCAGACCTCTGTGGCTATTCCAAATTTGGAACACGCATATCTGCAGGCTCAAAGGTCACCTACACAATGAAATAACATGTGATGTTTGTCTTTCTGAGTCTGAGTTTCCTCACTCAGAATGATAATGTCTAACTCCATCCATTTTCCTACAAACTTCATTTTCTTAACAGCTGAATAATATTCCACTGTGTGAATGCACCACATTTTTTATAATCCTATTTATCAGTTGATGATGGAAACATTTCCTGGCTATCATAAATAGGACAGCAATGTGTATAGGAGGTTTGCTGACGAGTCTTATGCCAACTTGACACACAAACTAGAGTTATATGAAAGGAAGGAACCTTAATTGAGAAATTACCTCCATAAGATCAAACAGTAAGGCATTTTCTTAATTAGTGATTAATAGGGGAGGGCCCAGCCCATTGTGGGTGTTTCCATCCCTGGGCTGGTGGTCCTGGGTTGTATAAGAAAGCAGACTGAGCAAACCATGATGAGCAATGCAGTAAGCAGCACTCCCCACAATCTTTGCATCAGCTCCTGCACCAGGTCCCTTCCCTGTTTGGGTTCTTGTGCTGATGTTCTTCAATGGTGAACAGTGTTGCAGAATTGTAAGCCGAGTAAACCCTATTCTCCCCGGTTTGCTTTTTGGTCATGATGTTTTGTCACATCAATAGAGACTCGACTAAGACAGTAGGATACAGATTTCGTTGTATAGATGTCATTGTATTGTTGAATGTATGGTAGACCTATTGTACCAATTTCCATACTGGTCACACCAGTTCATACTCACACCAGCAGCGAGCACATGTTCCCCTCTGCACATCCTATGTCAGCATTTGTCATCATTTTTAGACTTAGCTGCTCTGACTAGGGTAAGATGAAATTCAAAAGTGGTTTTTATGACTAAATATTTTGAACATTTCTTAAATGTTTCTTAGCCATTTGTGTCTCATTTTTTTTTTTGAGAACTCCTTTTTTAAATTGAGTTTTTTTTTTATTTTCTTGATGGGGCAGTACTTTGTGTATTCTAGATATTAACTGTTTAACTCTTTGTAAGATATATGGGTGGTAAAGATATTTTACTATTCTGTAGGCTGTCTCTTACCTAAATAGAATCTTTTAGTTTCACAAGTTCTCATTTATTAATTGTCAGTTTAGGTATACTGGTGCACACCTTTAGTCCCAGCACTTTGGAGGCAGAGGCAGGTGGATTTCAGTAGAGTTCAAGGACAATTTAGTATACATGAGAGTTTCAGCACAGCCAGAACTACATAGTGAGACCCTGTCTCAAAAAAACCAACCAAACAAAAAATTTGTTGGTCTTACTTCCTGAGCTACTGGGATCCTAGGATCTTTTTATGTTTGTAATTTTTATAACAGCGTAATTGGTACTTTTCACTGAAGAAAAGCTGCGGATTTTTCTTTTAGGCCAATAGCTGGTATATAGCATTTATTTCTTCTATAAGCATGACTCGAATGTCTACTAGATAAAAAACAAAGTACAATTTTAAGTCTTGTACATGTAATTAAACGAAGTTTAATTAGATGCGGAGTGCAGCCTCAAGGGATTTCAATCCAGTAGGACAATTAAGGCACATACCTGCATGCATACCTAGTTATAAATAATAAGTTACAGGTTCCCCGAGAAGAGAGATAGAGTATGCTGTGTAATCTCAGGTAGCTCCCCGAGACTGGTCTACAAGAGAAGTGGCGGAGGCCTACAAGCTATGAAGCAGGAGCCCCTCTGCTATCCTCACTTCTCAGTATACCTGCTCTCAGATATTTAGAGTACACCTCAGTCAGAACCAAGTCTCCTGCCACAGTTCAATGAATGCTTAACGGGTTAGACACCACCAACTTAGATTTCTCTCTAAAGTGTAAGTAATTCATTTCATTTCTCCCTCAAGAACAGATTTTTGTAGAAGGAAGAAGAAATGACAGTTAGAACTAAGTGTCTAAATGAAGTGATAAAAGGGACAACAAAGCAAGGAAAAAGACACAGAAAAGAAAAAGAGATGGAGCTTCTAGGAGCGTTCACCTACTACACAGCATGGCCTACAATAGACTTGGGAACAGTTTGAGAACCTAAAGCTTTTGATTGATTCACTTTATTTTAGATGCTTGGGTATGATAGCCGTACAGATAGATACTCATGCACAGAATATGACTGGGTGTTTTGAATGAAAATGCCCCTCATAGGCTCATGTGTTTAAATGCTTGGTCCTCAGTGAGTGGAACTGTTTGGGAAGAATTAGCAGATGTGGCCTTGTTTAAAGCAGTGTATCACTGGGCGTTGGCTTTGAGGGTTCAAACTCCCATCCCAGGTTCAGGTTCAGCCTGTCTGTCTGTCTGTCTCTGTCTCTCCTCTTCTCTTCTCTCCTCTTCTCTTCTTCTTCTTCTTCTTCTTCTTCTTCTTCTTCTTCTTCTTCTTC
>JABTXL010008822.1:5471923-5505978 GCA_025134845.1 Neodon shergylaensis
TGCTTTCTTAAACACCAATGGTCCTATATGTTTGATCATTGCATTAGAGTATACTCCAGCATGACTGTACCATGACTATAAAGTAGTACAGGAGACTCACAGAGGTCATGTTTTCTGCATGGCTTGATTGCATCAAATGATCATGTTAAATGACGGACCTAAACCATCTGGATTTGTGTAAGGACACTCCATAATGCATACAAAATGATGAGATCACCTCTCACCATCTCTTAGGACAGATCCCCATTGTTAGGTAGAGCATGACTAGATCATAGCCCGTAATCCACGCTTGAAGACATGTTTCAACTAGTACTGTATGGATTTGCACCAGAGAGACTTCAAAAATGCAGTTTCCCTTAGGAAGGGGCAAGGTGTGTACTGGCTAGAATACTGTAAGGGACTTGCCTCTCACTTCAAAGGACCATGAATTAGGCGATTAAGACACAATATTGGAACTCTGGTGAGTCTTTCATGGCATGTGTTTTTGTTCTTACTTTTTAATAAGGGGCTAGACTTACAGTAGGATTCTATCTGACACCTGCCCTCATTAAAACAGGCCTTGAGATAGCAGACCTATCCAAAGGAGCAGGTCATGTCTACAAACTTCTACACTTTAAGAACCATATATAGTCAACCAAAAGAATAAGCAGCTATAAATACATAAATTGGCATCACATAACTTAGAGTACATATAAATACATGTTCTCAGCTTGGCAACGCTGTGTTCCTCTGGCCATTTTGCTCAAGCTCGGCTCTTTACTTCCAGTGTCTGTGTATAACCGCTAGCCAGCGAGGAGGGGGTGAGGAAGAAGCAGATCAGCATTTGTCAGTCAAGTCACTTAGCGTGGCTGCTCGATTGCTTCCTGGACCCATACTCACTGACATGAGTTTCTATTTGACTGGCAGAAGTTAGTCTCATTTTCTAATAATAAAGCTGCCCTTGGTTTAAATTCTAATTAAATATATTGGCAGGTCATAGGATAAAAAGCACCATGGCTTTGAAGGGTTTTGCCAGCTGTTCTCAGTTGTATGTATCAATTTCTCTTGCTCTTCTGTCTAAATCTCTCCTCTCTCTCTCTCTCTCTCTCTCTCTCTCAGTTAAAATTCAAATATACTTGTACCACAGTGATAAATACAAAGAGAAAGAGTGGGTTTAATGGCAGTTGGCTATGCTAGGGACAAGGATATCTGCCACCTCCTTTTCTTGTCATCTGTACCATTCTAGTTCCCTGGCATGCGTCTCTCGAAGACTGCATATTTTTTCTGTTTGGTTTCCTTTAAAGATTTATTTTATTTTAACTATGTGCAAGCATGTGTGTGCAGGTGGCCGTGGAGGCAGAAGAGGGCACTGAATGCTCTAGAGCTGGAGTTACTAGTGGCTATGAACCCGCTGACATGGCTGTTGGGAAGCAAACTCAGGTCCTCGGCAAGAACATTGCATACTCTGAACCACCAAACTGTTTCTGCAACCTTGGCAGTTTGGTTTAGATGGCTCCAACTTTTCCTTTGATGTCCCTTGTGCTCTCAGGAGAGATGGATACCAGGTTCCTTTCTAATTGTTATCCTGAGCAACCTCGTCTGAATCTGTGATTCAGTAGTGACCCTATAAAGCTAATAATCTCTAATTCTCTAGTCTCTATAGTCATTATTATCTCTCAACTCCTGGCTTAACTTCCTGTATACCTTCTAGAGTTTTCCGTATGATAACTACTGAAGAACTAAATTTACCAAAACCAGGAACCCTACTCTGCTCTGTCTTTGTCCCTCATGCCCTCACCCCTCTTCCAGACTCCCAGGACTGCAGAATTTCTGGGTCATGACCCTGTTCTCCCTGGTCATCTTTTCCCATCTGCCCTCACTCCAGTCATAACTAGCACCCTTTATATTAACCTTTCTCATACCACGTAGGTCATAACAACTTTGGATGCTCATATCTTAACTATCCTATTTACCATAAATTTCCAAAGTAGAAGCTATTCATCCTACTTTTTTTTTACCTTCTGAGGAACATATTTTATATCCCTACACCCTATAAAGGGTGGCTATGGTAGCTGACCATCTTTTTATGAAAGCTGACTAAAGACCATACATAAACTCTAAACACCATCTTATTTAACCTCACAAACCACACAAGCATCTAGGTACCTCTAAGGTTAATTAAGGAATATTTCTTGACAAATATTTGGAGAACACTGCTCATCTATGGCATTTCGGTCTTCAGGAGGCAAAGGAATATTGGGAATGACACTCTCACTCCAAGGGAAAGGGATGACCATTCTGTGTGTTAGCCTTTGCAATAGGGCTGGAGACTGTTGGAAAGCCATGTTTCAGTATGAGTGGTGGTTCAATTACCATATGTATCCCTTTAACTTGCTCTGTTTCCGACGCCACCTGTGGTCTATATTGTTAGAATTGTTTCTTAACCCTATATTTAAAGATGGAGCTCAGTTCCATTTCCAGAGTCCCTCTCAGGTGTAGGAGAAGCTTCCTTCTACCTCTGCTCCATTCTTCAAAAGATTATCACAGTCTGAGGGAGGAGATATCCCCACTATGCAATATGAGGATACCCACACACTACCAAGAGACAGGAGAGTCTTAAGTTGTTGCTGCTGTGATAAAACACTATGCACAAAAGGTTTTCTGGTTGGTGTGACACATTGCCACAAACTCACCAGTTGAATGTGACTCAGTCTTTCATATTCTGGACCCCTTAAGTCTGAAATGAATCCTAATGTAGATAACACCATGGTTTATTTCATCCTACAGCATGTAGTTAATCATTCCCAGGAAGTCAGGGCAGGAACTCAAAACAGGGGCTTGGAGCAGGAGCTGGTGCAGAGTCCATAGACGAGTGCTGTTTTCTGACTTGCTCCTCGTGGCTTGCTCAGTCTGCTTTCTTACAGCACCAAGATGACCAGCTTGGGGGTGGCACTGCCCATGGTTAGTTGGGCCCTCCCACATAAGCATCAATCATGAAAGATGCCACACAGACTCGCCCACAAAGCCAATCCTATGGAGGCATTTCTCCAGGTGAGCTTTCCTCCTCTTGGAAACTCCAACTTGTGTCCGGGTAACAGGACAAGCCACCATGGAGAGTGGCTGCGAGGGGCGTACACCAAGGACAGGAATGGTAGGGAAGCCAAAAACGAGAAGAAAGCCTATCCTGCAAACTCTAATATACTCAAATACTCAGCTGACCGAGTCACTCTGTCCTTAAAATACTTCCAGAGAAAATATCCAAATGAAATTTACACACACACACACACACACACACAGCTGGACATGGTGGTACAGACCTTTAATCCCAGCACCTGAAAAGCCAGCCAGAGTTACATAGAGTGATCCTGTCTCAAAAAACTGAATAAGCAACAAGAACAAAACACATGTATATGCATACAAAACTAACATATGTGTGACCATAGGAGTATTATATATATAAACCAAAAGTAGAAACACACTAATATCAGTGATTCCTATACTTTGGTCACATAAGAGATATCTGTCCATCTTTGTGACAATAGGAATTACTGGGCTCCACCTCCTGAGTTACTTCTCAGAAAATGTCTTACAGAGTTCATTTTTTATGTGTTCTGGGGATTAAAGCCCTATGTATTCTTTAAATAAAGTATGAAAAGAGCCTTATGACAAGTGCTTCCTTTAGGCAATCCTCCAGCTCGTTCATCTATATGCAGTCTTCTCTCTCATTTCATCTCAACAGTCAAGAAGAGGAAACTTCTCTCTTGATTTCTCAGCAAAACGCTCCTAGATTTTCTCCATTAACTACACAGTGACAACCGACTTGTTAACCCAGAAGTTTAGATGTATGGGCAGCATGTGAGGCCAAGCAAAACAATAAAACTGTGAAAATATCCATGGAGTCAGAGTCTTTTATTAAAATAAATCCTTAAATAAAATAAAATTCATTTGTTAACTTGTGGTTCTGCTGCTTTGCACTTGCTTCAAGGGTAAATCATGGCTGGGTGGTGGTGATGCACACCTTTAATCCCAGTACTTAGGAGGCAGAGGCAGGCAGATCTCTGTGAGTTCGAGGCCAGCCTGCTCTACAAAGTGAGTTCCAGGACAGCCAGAGCTCAACAGTGAAACCCTGTCTCAAAAAATAAAAACAAAAAAATAAAAACAAGGACAATCGTGAGCTTAATAGTAAAGCAACAAATAAATGGATGATAAACTTGCATTCCCTCAAATTTTTAAAAAACACTCAAAGAATTAACAGAAAAAAATCCATGGCAGGCAGAGGGCTATCCCAGGTGAGGATAGTGCCCCCTCTGAGAATATGCCTTACAAAACAAGATAATATGGAAATCTTCACATAAGAACAAAAAAACACAAGAAGTTCTCTCTAATACTGTTAAAAGCAGGCAGGGTATATAAAATGTTACATCCATCTTACAGACAATAAAGCATACATTGATTTGGAGAGTGTCCATGTTACATTAAGTGAGAGAGGCAAATCAAGATGGAAGCCCAGGACAGAATGATTTTAGACGAGCCCACCCACCTGCATGTGAATATGCACGTCTAAGTGAAGGAAAGGAAAGGGGCCATGTGCCACGCTATGGGCAGCGATAATGTCCATGGGGCAGGACTAATGTGGGGAAGGGGAGTTTTTCACGGTTGAATGGTATGAGGCAAAAAGGGATATAAAGTGTAAGAAGGGGTAGCTACCTTATTTAAAGTAAGAAAGATTCTTGAATTTGTAATAAAGTCATTGGAAAACATACAACAAGAGAAGAAAGCTTCCATTTCCAGGAATGCCCAAACAGATAGTTATGCCCCCCAAAAATGTTGTAGAATTGTTTCTCACGTTGGGTGGTGGCAGAATGGTGGAGGGATAGAAGAAATCATTTCTGATCTGAAAGGTTAAGATACAGGAGTGACTCCTTTCTCTTTGGCATCACAAACTTGGTTCCAGGGCGATTCCCATCACAATACGACACATTGTGGTGTCTTTAGCCTTTAAAAGAAACCCCTTTCTGAATCATACACAGAGTTTCCCATTGCTCCAGCTCCACATCCTAGTTCTTAAATGTTGTCAGTATATTCCATCTTTACTTTCTTTCTTATCACTCCCAATTTTAAACATTTTAAAAATAATTTCAAACTCACAGAAAAAAATAAGGATAATACAAATATTCCCCACATTCCCTGGATCCCGATTCATCAATTAGTGGCCCCCCCTTCCCCATGAGTATGTGACAGCTCTTGTCAGGGTCACCATTGACCTCCATATTTTCAGTTCTCAAGATTTTGTTTCAGTTCTCATCTAAACAGCAACACTGACACCATTATCCTCAAACTCATCTTCACTGACTTCTGGGTGCCGTTGGGTTTCTTTCCACCACACCACTACTTTGTCTCAACTGCCCGCCTTTTCTGGATCTTCCTCCTGCTGCTGTCGTCCTCCAAATGCTCAGGGTGCTGTGCTCTGTCTACACTTGTTTTCTCATGGAGTTCAAGGATTTAAGCTGTATGTCCTGCGATGCCCCACCCTGTCCTCTCCCCTGAATCCGAGATTCCTAACCCCAATTCTTCCTGAGTAGCTCCAGGGGACATTTATCTTTATAGATCCAGAGTTAAGCCTCCCAAGTTCTTCCATCTGTCTCACAACAATTCTCCCTTCTTTGTCTCCCCAATATAGCAGTTCTGTCATTCCGTTCATCCAGGCTCCAGATCTTAATATTCCTCCATTCTTTGTGCTGTAGCCCACAACCAACTCAGACCCAGTCAGCTGTTAGCACCCACCCTGGCACCCTGGGCCAAGCTGCTCACGTCTCTTACCTCTCCTAGTATTCAAGGTCAAAACATTGATGATCCCTAAATGTGCCAGCCATGGATTCTGCTCCCAAGGCTGTATCTAAAGACTCCTCCGATTCCTTCCACCTACTGCCTGGGTTTCTACTTATAAACATACAGCACTGAGTGTCAACGATCACTTGGGGAAATGAAAATGGGCATTGCTAATGTGGAAGCATTTTGACAAAATGAGCAAAACAATTAATGCAAATGCAAAATTCTTCCAATGAGAGTTTCTTCTCTATAATTCTTGTTTTAAAACTCTACCACTATCATTATAATACATGCTTTTAATCCCAGCACTCAGGCTTAGGAAGCAGAGTTAGGTGGATCTCTGAGAGTTTAAGACCAGTCTGGTCTACAGAGCATGTGCCAGGCGAGCCAAGGCTACAGTGCTATATAGCAAGACATTGTCCAAAAAAAAAAGGGGGGGGGAATTGATTGAAAAAGTAAAAAGATTGATCAACCCAGCTGGTTACTCTGGGAAACCATTTATTTCCCACAGAGGCTGAAATGATTAAGATTAGTTCCAGTTCACAATCTCATCAGTGAAGTACCAAGGTTAAACATCAATATTATTTCCTCTTAATGGGGCTGGCTGCAATGCTGGCCCCATTTGCAATGAGAAGGGATAAATTATAAACATATGCTCTGACTCTGAAGGAATAACCTCTCTAGTGCATGGTGTAGACTCCATTTAGAAAACCTACTTTATACCCAACCTTTGAAATAAACATAGTCTACCATCGTATTAGCCTATGAAAACATGTGTGTAGCATACATCTCATATTTAAAGAAAAAGATTTTAAGTGAAGTTAGAGAATTAGACTATGTGAACTTATAATTTTCACCATGAGGTGAAAATGCTGGAACCAACTCTACCAGGTTTTAAATAAGTATCAGGTCACATACCAAATAATGTTGCCTTGTTTGGTATCTTCATGAGATTAAAAAGAAGAAATTCAATTCTATATGTCAGCTCCATTCCTTTTTCTCTTCTGATAAGTAATTGTTTTTACATTTGTGTGTGTGTGTGTGTTGTGCTGTGTTGTGTGGTGAAATACATGAATGTATGTGGAGAACAGAGGACAACTTGTAGAGGTCACCTCCTGAATCCTAGGGAACAAATTCAGTTCCTTAGTGCCAACCTTAGTGCCAAGCACCTTCATCCTCTGACACATCTTGCTGACCCCACTGTATGTTTTGATATTTTCATTTAATGAAAAGCAATGGGTTTTAGGTGTCTAGCACTTGGACCAGTAACTAGCACATAATATTCTCATTAATATTTGCTCAGAAAGATGGGCAGGATTAAAGCTTTTGAGGAAAGGTATAGCAAGGACTTCCCCTTTTTACATTGAATAAATGCTATGTCCTAGGTTTATATTAAATGTTCTAGATCTAACCGTGAACCAAGGCATCTGCTGATGTGGGATCCCCTCTGTATGCTATAAATATGTTTTATTACCATTGGTTATTAAAGAAGCTCTTTCAGCCCATGGTTTAGTTGAGTAAAGCCAGGTGGGAAATCTAAACAGAGATATAGAAGAAGTAGGCAGAGTCAGGGAGACATCATGTAGCTGCCAAAGGAAAAGGACACCAGCCACCAGCCAGAACCTTACTGGTAGGCCACAGCCTCAGGACAATACACAGATTAATAGAAATGTGTTAATCTAAGATGTAAGAGTTAACTAGAAATATGCCTAAGCTATTGGCCAAACAGTGTTATAATCAATGTATTTTCTGAGTGATTATTTCAGGTCTGGGTAGCTGGGAATGAACAAGCAGCCTCTGCCTACAAAATAGTGCCTGAACAACTGGGGCTAACATGCATGGCCAGATTATTTCAGGTCTGGGTCCTTGCTCATAGTTAGGAGAAAAGTAGCTGAAAGCATACCAGAAGCTCAGCACTCTGCCTGGGCAACTGGCCAGATTGGATCTGTAGGTGTGCATAGACAGAAGAGCATGGTGGATTCCCACTGTCATGCACAGAGATATTTCCAGACTATGCAGTGTGCTTCTTGGCAGATTTAACTTTTACTCAGATAAGAAGGGTTTATGTGCTGCATGCTCCTTTTCAGAGTTGAGGTGGTGAGTGCAACTCCTACCCAGAGGTCAGAGAGCTGGTGGTAAAGATACCTCCACCATATTGAAAGACTAAGAGAGACAGAGCCAGCATCCAGAGCTGCTGTAAACACACTGCTTACCATTTTAAAATATTCCTTGTCAGAAAAGGATTACAGATACACAATAAAAACAAATTCAAACAAAAATATACCTCTGAACAGGTCACAATGTGTTTAAAAAAATCTATGTAGGCTTTAGAGAGAGAAGAAAAGGAATATAGACAGTTATACAAAGAAATAAATAGTTTTAAAGACTAAAAGTCTTTAAAGAGACAGAGTACAGACAGTCCTAGATTAAAGGAGTAAAGAAAAGTAAGTCACGTAAAGATGGGAAATACACAGAAGTCTAGATTTTGTATATTATTATGTTTTCTTTGAATTTTTGACTGTAAATGAGCTAAGTACAGAGAGGCATTTCATTGTACAGGCTGCTAAACTAAACCAAAAAATATATTTTAAAGGTATTTTGACTTCAAAATTTGGATCTAAGGATATGTTGCTTTGCAAAAGAGGTTTTGCTTTGGTTTCCATAGAGGATAAAAAACTGTGGATTTCTTACTGGCTAATATGGTTTGATCGAACAAGACCCCCTGAAGCAATGGCCAAGATGGTCCAACTTCTATGACAGCTTCAGGACTGCTGGCTGAGATGGACCTACCACACAGGATACCCCTTGAAAGACCTGATTAATAGCACCCTTAATCAGCAGAAAGTAGTCTAGAGAACAATGCCCAAATTCCCTAAATTATTGTTTATAAATGTATGTTTACATTTAAAGGGGATATAATATAGAAATGAAAACTTTGAACTTGAATGGATCTTGATCTGTTGATACAGATTTAAGGTCAATGTTGTTACACTGTGTATATGTATTTCTGCTCTTATTTAAGATATTGTGTTTATGCAGCTCATTTAAAAATGTAATGTATAATTAACAAAAACAGATTAGTAGATAGTCACCTATAATAGTCAAATTGTATTCATGTTAGTTAGGTTTTCAAGGTGTACAGATATATATATATATATATATATATATATATATATATATATATATATTTCAGATGAATAGGTATTCTTCAAGACTTTCAAAGACCTGCAGAATATAGCATTTAAAATGTTTTAAGAACCTAGACTTTTTTTGACGGTGAGACATGTTTGCTCCTGGTAGCACCAATTACTTCAGAGAAGCTTATGCATGTGGGATCCCACATGTGACTCAGTTTCCACCTGGAGTCATTTCTGACTTAAAGAAGTCATTTGAGTTCAAGCTTGCCTGCTCTACTTTTTCCTATAACCTTGAGGGCTGTGAGAGACTTATGATTTAGCTCATAAGAAAAGAACACTCTGTCTGGTAGACAGTATGTTGCTGATGACAAAACCCAGGAACATCAAGATAGAAAATAAAAGCTGCTTCCGAGAAGCAAGCACATGTTGGAGAGGAGGCTGCTCACTCAAGGACACAAATGGTCTAGTCAGATACTAACTGTCTGTGCTATACTTTGTTCTGTTTTTGTATAAATGCAAGCTCTGAAATAAACTCTGGGCTGTTTGGTGGCTTCAGCATGACCAGGCAGACCTTTAATTCTATCCTGTCTTCTATTTCTTTCATCTGACTTTGGCCTCAAGGATTCATTTTCCAGCAACCCTAGCTGACTTTGTAGGAGTGGGCTCCTACAGATAGGCATTGTAGAAATTCATTATGGAATTTGCCTTCAATGTGACAAGGCTAGCCATTTGGGCAAACTGCTCTTGCCTGGACTGTTTGATGTTATGCTGTATGAACTAGACATGCAGGACTCACAGAAAAATGACAGCTGAAATTGCCTAAAGGTGACAATTTCAGGGTTTCTGCTTCATGAAAGAGTCTGCTAGACATTCTGCAGGACACAAAGTGACTGACAAACCACCAATAGTAGCAAAAGAGTTCTTCAAATTTCCTGCTCCATGGAAAAGTCTTTTGAATACTATGGGCCTATAGGCTGAAGATGGATGCCCCAGTGTTACAGAAGAACTTTGGGTGACTGTCCAGGCAGTAAGATGTCTCTGTCAATTCTGGAGTTTTGAAAGTTGCTTACAATGCGCTAACTTAGGTAATATTATATCCTTCTTTGATGGAGTTGATGAATTGATAGTTATGATTTTAGTTTTTCTTACATATGATAAAAGACAAAGTAGATACAAATTGTGTAACTGTAATTCTTGCTTGATACCTGTTTTGTATATCTAATTTTTTATGTTAAAGTTAAAACCTTCCTTTTCATTTAGAAAAAATGGAGAGATGCTTTTAGGATTAGATACAAATAGGATTGCCCTATGTATGCTATAAATACTGGTTATTAAAGAAGCTGTTTCAACCCATGGCTTAGTAGAGTAAAGCCAGGTGGGAAATTCAAACATAATATATCAAGTACCTAAAACGGAGCCTGGAATGTTATACACATTCAAAAACTTTTAATGAATGAACTGCTGGAATAAACCTTTGTGCAAGAAGCTGGGATTAACCAATGGGGTCAGCATCCTTTATTTTAAGCAAGAAGGAGAGGTGACTTCATAATTGCATGCAAACTGATGTTGGCTGGTGTGCAAGATGGAAGTGAGTTCCACTTTGAAAAGCATATTAAAGTGATTAATCTTGTCACTCTGGCAAAGAGTATATGTATATTATCATCTAAGTACATGCAGAACAGAAAATCACAACAAACATAATGGCTGACTTTACAAAATCTTTCCAGTAAGGTTACTTAGGAAGGGAAGAGAGATGGAGGTATGTGGAAGATTATTTTCTTTGTAAAACTAGCATAAAATCAGAAAGGGAACTATTAGCTCAACTAATTTCATTTTTCAAAATCAACAGAAGCTGGATGGGAAACTTTGAATAGAGACTAATATTCTAATAGATTGAAAAACCCATTTTTCCGCCTTGAAGGCATAGCTGCATAAGCCAGAGTAGCATTATAAAAGCTCCTATCTGTGCCAGCGCAGAGGACTATGATGAATGTGTTAGTACTGCTCTTTAAATGTCATCTCTACAAATAGGAATTTGCCCCTTCCCAAGGCCTAAACTTCCCTCAACAACCGCAAAGTCGTGAAAAAGCTAAGAAGCAGCTAGCGTTCAGTGTCTCATTTCCTTCTAATTTACTGACCTAGAATGGCCATGGAATGCATAACATAGCAGTGATCAAAAGCTCTAGACAGGCAACTGCTCTTTAATCTAGCAATGGTAAGTAAAGCATTGGCCACAGGAATCTTTATGTGTAGGGTCAATCGAGAATTTACTGGATGCATACCCTAAGAACACTGAGCAGAGCCACACTGAACATATAGATCCCATGCCCTCAGATTTATTCCTAGTAAACAAAGACACTTTTTACAACATTCGCTGTCACCCTACTACAGACATAATAGATTCTGTGACCACAGCCATACATTCAAGAAAGCTAACTCTTTCTTCTAAGAAAATATTGCCAATAGGCCAAGAGTATCTAGCCTGAGGCGCAAATTATACAATTAAACACTAGCATACAGGAAAAAGTTCACAAGTTCAAAGTCTAACTAGTGACAAAATTCTGTAATTTCTGAGTTACAGTATATCTGAATGATTTGTTTTGAGAGTCAAATAGTACAGTTTCAGGGGAAACTCTATTATCACTTAACATGTAACTTCTTTCCATATATTTACTCAAGTATTACTTCATTTATTCATCAAGTAAATATTTATCAGTTGCCAACCATATACTAGACACTGATTTAGAAGCTAGGGAATGTGAGCACAAATCAAAGGAACAAAATCCTTACTCCCATGGGTTTCTTTTTACTAGAAGACAGATAATAAATCAAATGAGACAAATAGATATCTTCAGAGAGTGATCATCCATGAAAACAATAAATCAGGATAATAGAATGACCCTGAATTCTAAAAGAAGAGAGTGTGGTCAGGGATGGTGTTGCTATGGAGATCATTCTTCAGCTAAGTCTTACATGAAGAGAAGGATCCTGTCGTGTCAAATGAATGCCAAGGGAGAAGAAACAACAGAGCAAAGACCTCTTGAGGAGGTGTGAGTTTGTTTTCATAAACAGGATAAGAAACAGGATGCTCTGATCATGTTGGGTGGAGAGACAGAGAGATGCAAGATCACAGAGGAGACAGCACCCACTCAGAACAACTACAATGGTATTCATTGTCTACATTCCCTCTAGAAATATCCTAGGCAGACAATGAAAGGAGAAAGGGTCTTAAGAGAGGAGAGTAAATTCTTTCCTTAAACAGATTTGATGCAGCTTTAAAAGAAAAAAAAAAAAGAAAAGAAAGATTTTTCCAGGGAACTAGAAAACAGACTAGAAAAATACCAGTCACAATGCAGCTCAGAAAGATGAGACAGAAAATTTAAAAAGGCACACAGGTGCAAAAGGTCTAACCACCCAAAGTTCCAGAGGGACAATTAAAAGGGGCTAAAAAGAAGGAAGGTCAGATCAAATGTATGTCTGAAGACATGACAGAGAATCTTCCAGAAATAATAAAAGATATAGTATAAAAATTAAGAATTCCATCAAATATATACCTATTAAATACAGTCTATATCCAAACAACAAATTAAAGAGAAAGAAAACTCTCCAAAAACAGAGAAAAGGACAATTACCATGAAAAAAAAACAGACTGATGACAACTTCTTCAGATCAGTAATAAATGTCAGAGAAAATTATTTGCACCGAGAGAAAAATCTACATATTTAGATTTTACACATGGAAAATATATTTTAAGAAGATATTTCAGAAGAAAGATATTTTCAAGTAAAGCATGCAGAGAGTTGTTTAGACAGACCTGTTTTTAAAGAAAGCTCTCAGTTGTAGTTGAGGTAGAAGGAGAGTGGTTCCAATTCTGAGATATAAAATGGACTAAGGAGAATGATAAATGCATGGATCAATCTAAATAAAGAGGATATTTTTCAAGAAATAAAATCTTGTCTTGATAAGAAAAAATTGATATCATCCTGAGTGATATAACCTAGACCCTGAAGACAAACACAGTATGTACTCACTCAGAAATGGATACTAGACATAAAGCAAAGGATAACCAGAATCAATCCACAGCCTCATAGAAGCTAGGTAACAAGGAGCACCTTAAGAGGGACACATGGATCACCCTGGGAAGAGGAAATAGATGAGATCTCCTGGGTAAACTGGGGGCAGGGAGGGGAGAGAATGGGGGATGGGAACATGAGGAATAGGATGGCCTTTTGTGGGGAGGAATGGAGAGACAGCAATGAAAGAAAGATCATGTTAGAGGGGGGCCATTATGGGGGAAACCTGGTGCCAGGGCAAGCTCCCAGGAAACTACAAGGATGGCCCCAACTAAGACTCCTAGCAATAGTGGAGAGGGTGCCTGAACTGGCTTTCTCCTGTAATCAGATTGATGACTACTCTAATTGTCATCATAGAACCTTCACCCAGTAACTGATGGAAGCAGATGCAGAGAGCCATAGCCAAGCACTGAGCCAATTGAAGACAGGGAGGAGGGATTGTACGAGCCAGTGGGATCAAGATCATAATGGGGAAACCCACAGAGACAGTTGACCCAAGTTCTTGGGAGCTCAGGAACTCTAGACTAACAGCTAGGGAGCCTGTATGGGACCACCTAGGGCCCTCTGCACGTGGGTGACAGCTGTGTAGCTTGGCTTGTTTGTGGGGCCCCTAGCAATGGGACCAGAATCTGTCCCTGGCATGTGAACTGCCTTTTTGGAACCTATTCCCTATGATGGGATGCCTAGCTTAGCCTCGATGCAGCAGGGAAGAGCTTGGTCCTGCTTTAACTTGATGTGTCAGACTCTGTTGATGCCCCATGGGAGGCCTTCCCTTTTCTGAGTAGTGGATAGGGGGTAGAAAAGAAGGGAGAAGAAACTGTGGTTGGTATGCAAAATAAATTTTTTAAAAATTAAGAAAGATATGAAATGACAGTGTCAGAGCAGGGTAAGGAATGAGAGCCTGCTCCCTTAGCATTGTGGGGAAAGGCAAATTTAGAGTCTCATAGGGTAGATGTAAATACCCTGTTTGTTTGATTTGGTATTTTGAGGCAGAGTTTCTCTGTGTAACCACCCTGGCTGTCCTGAAACTCACTCTGTAGACACGCTGACCTCTAACTCACAGAGATTCACCTGCCTCTACCTCCCTAGTGCTGGGATTAAAGGTGTTCTCCATCAATGCTGGACTGAATGTCATATCTTAATCAAAAGCAAATGGTAGAAGAGGAGGGAAATATATTGTTTAATTTCCAAACTAGTAAAGCGAAAAATACGATTGTCAAAAACTAATGTTGTTTCTTTCTTTTTCTTCCTTGCTCCTGCTCTGAATCTCAAAGAGGCACTATGTAGGTTTCAGTGCCTCTGTATCTCCCTGGTATGATGCTGGATCTTCTCACTCAGCTGGGGCAGAGAGACTTTGGTCTCAGCGCCTCGGTTTCTCCCTGGTGTGATGTTGGGTCTTCTCAGTTTGTCTGGAGCAGAGAGACATCGGTTTCTTCATGGCTACTCAAAGTTCCTACCCCAAGAATATTAACTGCACTGAGAGAATTCTTCACATGATGAAGGAAAGATTGTTCCAGAGTTATCTGTATGGTCTGCCACCTTGAACTATGAGTTCTTATTTAAAATTATAACTTCCTTTGCTAGAGATTCTAATGACCTTGACCTAGAACTTAAGTTCCTCCCTCATATTTATATTTCAAATGAGACGCCACACATAGAAAGTTGCTAATACTCAAAACCAACTACTATAACCTTCTTAAGATGTCTGAAAGAGCAATAGTGTTAGCATAGATTGTGGACGACTCACCGATTGATCAGAGGGGCTTTTAGTACAATAGAGTACAGCCTTCAGTAAACTAACCCAGGGGAGCTTGATGTGCCTGTTGATGCGTACATGGGTGTACAGCCTCGTTCAAGGCCAGCCTTGAGCACAGCTGGATCCTGCTCTAATTTCTAAGAAATTTCTAACAGTCTTCTCAAAGGTCACTCGTTGCACTTGGGGAAAACAACTGCTTTTTATAGTCTCTTCCAGTTATTACCAGGGAAAGGAGTTCCTTGAACACTCCACATCTTCAAGAGTCAAGGGTTAACAAGAAGATGCAAGCTATATTTTGAGTGGTCCAGGGAAGTGTACGGAAGAACAATTCTGGTTGGCCCTAGGACTGCTCTAGTTCCCTAACTCCTAGAACAATAACTTTTGAATAGAAAGGGACATGGAACTTGGAGAGCACCAGGGGGCCCCAGCTCTCACTAGGAGCTCTCAGCTGTGAGTAGTAAAATACCTCTTACTTTGCTAAAAGCAGAGGGGAAAATATACACTAATAAATGGCTATCAGGCACTGCTGAAAGAAGAAAGGTTTTTATAAATTTTTTAATAGAAAATTCATGGGCCATAAAGACAGTAACAGCAGCTAAAAGAACTAGATCCGTGCCTCTACAAAACTTGGGCTTGTAGGGATGCTATCTGTTACAAAAAATGAAGGGGATACGTGTATAATACTGTTTCTTGACATATTAGACAGGTATCAGTGGGTGGATAGGAGGACAGGGGACAGAAAGCAGAGATGGAAAGGGGAGAAAGGAGGAGTTTCCCCTAGCTTACTTTCATAAATGATACATTATTATAGCACGATGGGGTTTTTTTTTAATACATACCTGCTCAAAAGAAATACCTTATATAATTTTCTAGCTTTTGACATTATTTCAAATCTTTTCTTAAACATTCAGCAATAGCACATGTTGATAGGGAAGAACTTAGGTAGGTGGGGAAAACTGGACTGAATGCTGGGAGAAGGAAGGTAGAGAGAGAGATGCCATGGAGCTGCCAGAGTCAGACACGCTGAAACTTTGCAGGTAAGCCACTGCCACATGGCGATACACAGATTAATAGAAATGGGTTAAATTAATATGTAAGAGTTAGCCAATCAGAAGGTAGAGCTAATGGGCCAAACAGTTATTTAAATAATACAGTTTCTGTGTGATTATTCCGGGTCTAAGCTAGTCATGCATGCATCCGAGAACCAACAAGCAGCACTTGTTAATACAGGAGGTGTGTGAACTTTGGCTACCAGGATCACATTTTAGGCTGTACCTCCCTTGCCAGTTACTTTTTGGCAGGTATAATCACCAAATACTGAACTCCAGCAACATTGAAACTTCATCTGGTTTTCATTTGGCAGGATTCACTAGGTTGCTGAGGCTGTCCTCAAACTCTTAAGTCACCTGCCACAGTCACCTCACACTGTGACTGTAGGCAAATATATATGTATGCAGGGGCTTTTGTTGGTTTTACTTCTCTGTCTGTGTCAAGGAATTAGTGTAAAAATTCAAAAATAACAAAGAGGGTAAGCATCCTAAATTAATCCAAAGACAAGTACATGTGCATATGAACACCCATACCCACACACATGTGCACAAACATACGTGCACACATACACACAATGCACACACATACACACACATGCATATACACATACGTACATGTGTGTGCATACACACACACCCCTACACCATGCGGTTAACTGTATTATTTACTATCTAGTTGATTTCTGAAATGGATGAAGACTGAATGAAGCTTGGTTTTAGTTTCCACTTCTTACACCGCTGCTTATTTGCTTACAAGAGTGGAAAAGACAAATTTTAAGCTCAAACACCAGGAAGTTTTGGCACTAAAGTCCGAGTGACTCCCCCACACAATACAGACCATGGCTGCTGCTATTGCTGCCCCTCAGAGCTCGAAGCCAAGCCCCTGCTGCTGAAGACACTGTACACGTAGGACACAGGTCTCAGATTATTCATGCTGGATCTAACCTGAAAACCTCCTTCCTGTAATCTAGTTTCACAGTACTAGAAAATACTGTGCCAGCTTCCGAGAGATAAGCAGTTAATAATCCTACCCAGGTGTGGTGCCTATGAACCTCAACAATGACCAGCAAGGCAAGAGATCCCTAAGGGTACAGTATGTGGCTCTGGTAGTTTGAAATGTGATAGTCCCCACAAGCTCATTGAAGTGGCGCTATTAGCAGGCTGGAGTAGTTATGCTTTGTTGGAAGAAGTGCATCGCTGTGGGGGTGGCTTTCAGGTCTCATAAATGCTCAAGCCATGCCCAAGGTGTCTGAGATGACCTTCTGTCGCCTGAGCAAGATGCAGGACTCTCAACTTCCTCTCCAGCACCATGTCTGCCTGCATGCGAGCCTGTTCCACCAGGATGGTATGGACTGAATCTCTAATTAAAGTTTTCCTTTATAAGAGTTGCCTTGGTTCTGGTGTCTCTTCACAGCAATAGAGACTTTAACCAATAGTGGTCTAATGGGACTTAAGGTCACCTCAACAGGAGGGAAATCATGTCTGGTACTAGAAACCTACCCAACTTCCTGGGGCTAGTGAGTCATGGATCGTAGAAGAAAATCGACTACACCACTTTGCTAGCCAGCATCATTCCTAACTACATTCTAAATCTTTTACCCACGGATGGGTGTGGCTACACCCCTCACGTAAGAAGCCTTTCTTCATGGCAGAAAACCATGGCTGTATACAATGCAGAGATCAACAGGTCACAGGGCGGTGGGAGGCAGCTCCACTGTGTACATCTACAGCATAGCTCATTCAGCTATGGCTCAGGGAACACTGCAGAAGATGGGGCAGAAAGATTGGAAGAGTCAAACGCAAGGAAGTCTGCTGTGAAACAGCCTCTCCTAGAAATAACTACCTAGACAAGACTGAAACAACACCACTATCAACAGACATACTACACAGAAGGGGAAAATCGCACAGGGTCCCACGCCTTGACAAGGAGCTACAGGCAAGTGATGACTGCTGAGAGGGGAAGAATTAGCCTCTCCCAGGTACAAGCCCCAGACCAGAAAGTCCCCAGTGCAAAGTGGCCAGCCCTGAAACTGCATCTATACACATAAAAACTCAGCGCACACACACACACACACACACTGGAGGGAGGAAAGGGAAAGGAGAAGCTGATGTAATAATAGTTTAATTAAAATGCATAAAAAATAAAAGACACACAAAAATACTAAAATAAAAGTGTACAAAAAAATCAAGAATAACCCCCTAAAAAGGGAAATTTAGAGGTTTTATGAATAGTCATTTCAACATGATTGATACAAACCAATACAGATGCACCTAGAAAATGGCATGAAGTTAAACATAGAATCCAGATGTTTAGAATTCTGTGTTCTAACCTGAGTTCCTGAATCAGAGATGTCAAGCAGTCGTTGGTTTTCTGGGGACTGTTGCACTAGGCCCTGTAAGCTAGGATGACATTACCACAGCCATTCCAGCCTCAAGAAGGTTGCTGGCCTTACAAGTAATTCAAGATTCCAAACTGCCCTGACTTTCCACATGGGCCTGGCTACTGGCTCCTCTTTACCTCCTTACATGAGGCCATTTGTGCCATCTGTACTCTTTCCTTTAATGCCAGCTCTCCACACCTTCCTACAGCTCCCCTTCTTCTATGCCTGGCTATTATGTAGAGGCAGAGAGCCCTGTCCCTCTTCCCCTGGTCCTTCACTCCCCATCCCAAGCTTCCTCCAGCTTTTGACAGGATCCCAGCTGGCTCCTCAGAAAGTCTCTAAGTCAGTCTCGTCATCTTGCTTGAAATAAGATTATGAAGGCTCCACTATGTCTTCTGTGAGATGAATGAAATGATGGCACAGAACTCAGTACCTGTAAGTCTAAGTCCTACACTTCACAGTATTTGGGACGTCTGGGCATCCTTCAAGTCACCGCGGAGACTATCCATGTTTTCTGTTTTCTTCTGAAAGCATCAGCATACTGCAGAGTAACAAATAACTTCAACATTTTTTGATGGTCACTATCAGTACTGCACTTTGGCTATTTTTATTTCCTGGATGCACGGTCAAGCTACTTTTTTCCCTGTCTCTCCTGCAAGTCATGCATCCATAAAACAAGAACAACAGCAAGAAAACTGTGAGGAGAGAGCGTATGTATCCCATCCTAGCCAGAATAGTTAGGAGGTGAGCGTGTCCATTCCTCACCCTCTCTTTATGTCTGTGGGGAGATAGTGATAGAGAGGACCAGTCAGCACCAATGGGGAAGCCAGAAGGGAAGGCATCCTTCTTGGAAGAAAATTGTCCACTAACCGTAAACCGACACTGGACTGAGCTATTACACACTTTGGGGTCAACAACACACTGCAGCCTGGTGTAAACTAGTACAACCAATATTAGCATCCACATTATTCAGAGAAAGAAGCTAAAGTGGATAAGAAATATTCAGGAAGTAGAGAAGCCCAATTCAGAGTTCTCAAGTTGGTTGAGTATCCACCACTATTGACTGAGTCCCTTCATCTACAGCCCCTGAAATGTCCTAAGTGATGTCTGTTAGCCTGGTGACAGTGTGAGCACTGCAAGAATCACTATTTGTCATCTCTGCAGACACCGGGGCCTCTGTCAGACAGCATTCACCAAATTCCCAACAAGTCATTATGGGAATGTTTCAACGCTGTTAGCAAACTTTCCAGGCCTGAAACCCTGCCCAGACATAGTGTACAGGAAGTCCACCAGCCAGGCTGGATCAGTTCTGTCCAAGTCTAAGTGAGGAGCTGAAACTAGTGGCAGAGAAGTACATTGTCTCCATAAAAAAATGATATGTTTATAGGAAAAGTGACAGCAGAACTCAGAGCACAAGCTGAAGTCAGGAAGGACTTTAAAGACCTCATGATCCTCTGAGAAACAGAGAGTGTCTGGTTGAACAGGACCCTGAGACAGAATCAACAAGGAAGGCTAACTCCCGAGCAGACGGAAGAGCTTGGGAGAGCCCCCTTTCTCTGCTCCTTGCTTGCTTTCTCAATTGGAATGTCCTACCGCCTCATGACTAAGGATCCAACATTCCCGCGCCACAATGAGGCTGCAGCCGCCTCTTCTGTGGTTGGAGCCTTGGTCCTATCTTCCCTATGGATGAGAAGTTACAGGAAAGCAGGACGTAGTTCAAGCCCCAGTATTGACCAAGGTCTCATCAAGGCTTTTGGGCAGGTGGAAGCATAGGTGTAAGCTTCATTGGCCCAAAGTTCTTAGAAAAGTAAGAAAACCATGTCAAGAAATGGTCATAATAAATGAAGAAAATTTTCACTTATGTTGTCTTCAAAGGCCAACTCCATCTTTGAGTTCACTCTCTCTGTGGAGATGGTCTAACTGTGGGTCAGAAAAATGAGCAAGGCATGCTGAGGGAAGGCTTCATGTGTTGTTGCTAGCTGGAAACCAGCAAACCAACATGTCTAAGGAAACTCTGTGACTCAGCCTGGCAAGCAGCAAGGTCACGGCCCTAAGTGGAGGAAGAACACCTCGTCTTGTTGCTGATAGGATTTTATATGGGGTATGGCGGATTGGGTTTAGAGTTATATCCATGCCAGGCCAGGCACTGTGACACTGTGACCTAGTTTTGCTCAGGGTAGATGTGAGCATGGACCCGAAGGACAGAAGAAAAGGCTCAAAGACAGATGAGTCGTGCTTGGTCGAGAAGGATTAATTGAATGCAAACCGAAGTGCACCAGTGTGAACACGGGAAATAAACCCCAGATAATAGAAGGGAGAAAATGGACACTGAGTTTAGAAGTGAGGTGATAGGTTTGCAGCACATGGAAACTGAGTTCATGTTGGCAACAAGACCAGAGGACTCATATATATTTATTTCTTCCATTCTGCTCATCTTTAAATCATTTTTATTTTACATATATGGATTTCTGCCTGCATGTCTGGGCACCAGTTGCATGCAGCCAGTTTCCTTGGAACTGGAGTTACAGACAGTTGTAAGCCACTTTGTGGGTGCTGGGAATCAAGTCCAGGTCCTCTGGAAGAGAAGCCACAGCTCTTAACTGCTGAGCCATTTTTCCAGCCCCATATTTCTTAAGAAAATTCTTACAAAAATGTCCATAGGACATTACTACCTTCCAACCCTGGAATTTAAGGATGGGGCAGGGGAGTGATGTAGTTTGTAAATAAGAGGCGTTACGCTCTGTCTTCCGGTGCCCAGATGTTACCAACAGTATGCTGTCCCATGTGTGCTTAGACACTCGGGTTGACAGATGAACAACTGTTACTTAAAAGACCTGTGCTGAAGAATTTAGATATTGTGTTTGGATTGGAAAATTAATACCAGTTCAATGATTTTTATTCTTGATTTTCTATGCAGAAATATGTAGCTTAAATCTAACATAGGGTTTCCAGATTGATTTTAGGTGCCTTCAGTCTCCTGTTTACTAAGTTATGCTATTTGAAAGTTTGCTTTAATAACTGATTCTCAACCTGTAGGTGGTGACCCCTTTGTGGGTCAAAAGACCCTTTCTCAGGAATCACCTAAGACCATTGGAAAACACAGATATTTACACTGCGATTCATAATAGTAATAAAACTGCAGTTATGAAGTAGCGACAAAAATAATTTTATGGTTGGGAGTCACCACAATACGAAGAACTGTATTAAGCGTCATAACATTAGGAAAGTTGAGAACAACTGTTTAACATATTTCCATATTTAGAATGAAGTTCAATTATCTAGAGTTATAAATTAGCAATTACTCTCTTTCATGGGGTAATAACTAAATACTGATTTATTGCAGGAAGAAGGATAGATAGGAGAGGTGGTACAGTTTATAAAGGAACTCAACATATTCGAAATAGAAAAGGGAACGTCTGAAATTACATATTAATTAGTTTGCAATGGCTGAAGCTTTTCTACTCAGATACAGGGAAACCCTGAGAATTCCACCTCATTAGATAAACGTATTATTCATAAGCAAATACAAAGTACTTGAAAACAGGGAGGCTGTGGAATCCAGCAGCAAAGACCTGGGGCCAAGCACAGTAATGGCCACTCTGGCTGCTCTGGAGAAGCCTCTGGAGGGTTTAGGAAGTTCTCAACCACTATCACAGAGTTGGTGTTTCAGCCCTCCATGCCAGGGTAAATGTTATCCCAGACACTCCTAAGGCTCCCATTGCAAACTACAACTGCAAATTCTTCCAGTCGAACCCCAAGGCCCACTCTCTCTCTCTTCACATCCCACCACTGCCCCAGCCTAATGCCCTACCTCCCCAAGTCCTGTCCCTAGGGCTGTAAAGAGTCCTCAGATGAAGCAGGTGAGAGAGCTTCTAGGGAGATGGAGACCATACTGTTAGGCGAGACTCCAAAGATTCTTAAACCACTGAACAGTCCAATGCTTCACCAAGCAATGTGTGTCATGGCTGGTGTCTACAAAGACTGTACTTGCTCCATTTCTCACTTCTGGATGCTGTCTCTAAATCCTGGGTGCAATTCTAACTGCGACACTCTCACTAAATCTGTATTTTGTACCGAAACCACATGTTTTTCGCCTCATTACCTTATTGATTAGAGAAATGATTCCAGAGCAATCAGATTCACTTACTTTAATTCCTTGTGATCCATGACCAGGGGGACCAGGAGGGCCAGGCAGGCCTTTCTGCCCAGTGTCACCCTATGAAAAAAGAAATTTACAACAAAGTATAGGAAGATTAGGGAGGGGATATAGACATATCACTGCTCTTGGCTTCATTGTTACTTTAGCTGATTAGGATCCTCTTGCCATAAGATAGCTCCTGTTTCACTATGGCTATGTTGTTCTAAACATGCTTAGGCCACTTGAATTGCTTACAAACAAACTTTTATGGATAACCCAAGTGTAGGAAAAGAGGCAAGGAAGAGCAGCTTCCTTGAGGCCAGGGACCTCTGCTTGGTAAATCTCGATGTCTCTACTCCAGGCTGCCCACACCAAGTTCAAAAACTACTGAGGCCAGATTCTATGCAGGCTAGAGCATGTTGTTATTTTTTAATATGGAGTGCCAGTTCACTGGGAACACTAGAGTCAGGGGAAGGGCTTGCAGACGGTTCAGTTCATAAAGTGCCTGTCGTGTAAGCACCCACATGAAAAAGCATGGTATGGTACTTGTAATCTCAAAACTGGGGCTCAACAGCTGGCAAAAATTGAGTTAAGGCCAATGAAATATTCTGTCTCTGAAGCAAAGTAGACAGTTTCTGAGGAATGATATTTAAGGCTGGCCCCTGGCCTCTACATGTACACACACACACACACACACACACACTGGCAGACATGTGTGCTCGTATATACATAAAGATATATATGTGTGTGTATACACACATAACAACACAGTGCAATTGCATACGCACGAGCATATATATGCTTCTACACACACATAGTGTCAGGGGATATTGATCAAAACTCACACAATAATTTTTCCTATAAGAAAAGTCAGTTAAAAAAGAAAAAAAGAAAAGTCAGTATATTTATGACTTTCTTCATAAAGGTTCCTGTAATACAATGTTATACAGTTTTGAATTCACAAAGATATGAAAATTTTGATTGCGATAACTCTGTGGAAGCCGTCCTATTCATCGGGGGCATTCAACAGCACTCCTGAACTCTATCCGGTAGATGTCAGTGTCATCTTCAGTTGAGACACCCCAAAGTGTCTTCAGTTGTGATAGTTTGGGTGCCCCCACCAGTGGCTCTGAGAGGACAAATCCCCCTCAGTGAGAAACACTGGGTTAGAAGAATTAAAGAAACGATAAATACTAAGCTAGAGGAGATATGCAAATGATACACAGGAATAAAGGAAATGGTCACGGAATGAAGCCTCTGTGGGACCATGATGTTTGGTCTTTGCTCTAAGTTCTGACACGGTGGTTGGAGATATACTATATAGCACATACATTAGCCAGCAACCTGCTAAAAGGCCACTCAAAAAGAGTCTGGCCAAATGAAGACATGATTTTTTTTTCTTATCTGTATGTAGCTCAGGGTGAACTCAAGCTTGATATGTAGCACAGGCAGGTCTTGAATTAGCAATCCTCCTGCCTCTGCCTCTCAAGTGCTGGTACTAGCACTATATACCACATGGCCAGCTAGGATTTGCACAGCCTTGAGAAACCTGGAAATATTTAGAACACTTCACAATTGTACTGAGAGACGTTGACTTTCTGATTCAGTAAGGGAAGCAAATGTTTTAAAGATACTGCAGGCCACATGACATGAATAAAGAAGATTTCCTCAATGATCCAAAAAAGGCTAAATGAAGGCTTCATATGAAGGAGCTGTCGAGTGGGCTGGTGTTAAAGCGTGGTTGTCCCATCTCAGAAATGCTAGGGGTAACAAGTTTCGGAATTGAGTTGTTACACGTTTCGCAATTCTTGTTTGCATATAATGACTTCCTTTGGGGATGGGATCCATATCTAAACATAAATGTTCCACACACACCTTCTACAGAAGCCTGCAGGCACCAGGATTTTGACTGACACTCATTACATCGAGTCAGCTAATGACTCTCTATTTGTGGCCAACATGTGCTCCAAGTTTCTGAATTGAGAGCATTTCTTGTTCAGGGTTTTCCAAGTAGGGATGTCCCAGCTGGCACCTGCTGCTCACACACATGAGACCTGAGGACTCACCTTCGGTCCTTGGGTTCCAATGCCCCGAGGCCCAGAAGGACCTGGAGGGCCTCTGACCCCTTGTTCTCCCTGAAAAGATATAACGAATAACTAGTTACCAATTAAAAACACTTATAACACATAACTTTCCATGTTAAATATACATTTTAAGGACCAATTTACAAATGTTGAAGTTCCTTGAATTTTTCTAAGAAATTGACTGAGCCCACTTCACCTAAATCAGTCGCTGTTTTGACATTGCGTGCTCACTTCACTTTATTCTCATCATGTGTGCATGCTTTCCTGATAAAGGATTAATTTCAGATCAATCAGCTCATTAACTCCTCTGCAGAGTTAATGTGTGCTTCTTTCAGAACTTGCTTCTCTAGAATCTGGAAAAGTAATTACTGCTTTTTTGAACAGAGGTGTAGAGGAAATACGAAGATAAAAAAAGTGGCCATGAGGAGCTATGGCCACATCCTGAATGAGCAGCTCCTGTTATTCCCTCAGCCTAAATAAAGCTACTTGACTTGGGGTTGATTCTCTGATGCTTGGGCCACAGGAGTGGTTATGATTACAGGGTAAACTCTGTAAAGATATTGCTGTTTCCCCAAGGTGTGATGCTGTAAAGCAGGTGTCAGATCTTCCTGGGACAGCATTGTTAAGGAGACACAAATAAAATCCTCTCCACTCTTCAATTTCTGTATGCCAAGATAATGTTAGCAATGTTCAGGGTTGATAGCATTTAATGTTCGAACAATCCTCTATTGCCAGGCTGACTCATTGAAATAATTCTTCTGAACTTCAGCAAACTCACCAGGTCTGTCGAAAAGGATATCTACACTTTATAGGGATAGGAGCAAAACGGGAGAGTGATCCACAAGGCCCAGCACAGGGCGATCACTTGGTAAACGCCAGTTCACTGCACTCCTGCTTTAGCTAGAGAGGAAACAGCCAAAGCTGTGCAGGTCTGCCCAGCTACTCGCGCACGGGCTGGGCTGAGAGGGGTGGAGAAGCAGTAACCCTCTAACCTTGGCACTTGCTCAAAAAGCCCAACATGAATGTACCACCCAACCAGTGACTTCACCGCTAAGCATAAATTCCAGGAAAAGAAGAGTACATTATACCCAAAGTCCCACAAATGTGAGTCCTTAGCAGAATTATTCATAACAGCTCAAAACTAGAAAGAACCCTATGCCCATTGTCTGGTGAATGAGTAGACAAAATCCTGCAAGAAACAGACTATGGATTTGTGCTATAATACAAACACAGCTCAGAAGCAGTGCTTTTGATGATAGATATGGGCAGACTGTAGGATTCCAATTACTGAATGTCAAAAAAAATAGATAGAAACAGAAATACCACAGTAGTTGCCTGAGGCCAGAATTAAGAACATGAATTCACCATAAATAAGCGTGAGGGTTCCTATGGGGTAAGGAAATGTTCAAAAGCTGATCTGCGAAGACAGTTGTAAACTAAACTTTACAACTGTAAAATTCACTGGATCGTGTGCCCAAAAAGGGGAATTCTATGAGGAGACATGTTTCTATAAAGCTATGAACATAACAAAGAGGAGGGGCCAGAAGGACGTTTTAGCAGCTAAGAGCACAAGTTGGTCTTCCAGAGGAGCCAAGTTCAGTTCCCAGCACCCACATGGCAGTTCACAACTGTCTGCAACTCTGCTCCAGGGGATCTGACTCCCTCTCCCAGCCTCTGAAGGCACCAGGAAAGCATATGGTGCACAAGCTTACATGCAGGTAAGACAGCATACATATGAAATTTAATTGTTTTAAGTTATTGTTTTTATTTTATAGGCTTTGGACCTATATGTCCCAAGTCTTTCTACTATGTGTTAAGATAGAATTAAAACAATTTGGGTAATTTTACAGCTTACATTTTTTTTTACTGGCTCATTTCTACCCATCTTTGCAAAGGATTTATGGACAGTCCCCACCATGATTGCTGAGAGAAATATATTTTTTTCTTCAGTGGTGTAGCCATCCTCAAGTTGCCCAAGATCCTGTAAATAATTCTTCATTCACACTCTGAAAGTTGGATCCCTGCTAAACTCACTGGGGCTCCAAACTGCACCAGAAAACAACAATTTATTTCTGTCATCATGCTCTCCTTGAACATTCGTTCAAGTTTCCTCAGAAAAAGTCCACACGACACAGCTCCATCTCTACCGCCTAGTACTAGCGTGCTTTTGAGGCTCTGGGTGCCAACTATGTCTTCAACACCTCTCTCCTACTGACTGCCAGCCTTGAGTGACTTCAAGTTCCCCCAGCTCTAAGGATCAGTCTCATACAAAGAGCTGGAAGCAGAGAACATGAATACTCTATATCAGACACATTTCTATGATCTGTCCTTTCTTGAGAACCTCTGAAACACCCCTAAGGGAAGTGTCTGTATTGTGTGAGGGCCTCCAGCTACATCTGGCCAGTTTACCTCTTTGCTGCTTCTTAAGAGAGATGGGGCTCTTATCTGTCAGGGTTTTAATATCCTCCGACAAAAAGAAACAGCAGGAAATATAGCTATACAAGTTTTATTTGGAATCACTAAGTACATTGTCAAATAGGCGTGATTGATGGCTTCCTTTCCTGGGTTGCTCATCACGTCTGTCGTCCCAGGATATGGTAGACAGATTAGTCATGTGGAGCTGGACACCTGTGCCGCCTCTGTGGAACACACCACCTGACCAGTGAATGAGGTGCCCGAGAAAAGCTGGACCTGGCTCCAGTCTGAACAGGTAGCTATGCCTGACAGTTTATAAACACAGGAAGAGAAACACACGAACCACAATCCTAAGGATAAAAGACAGGGCCAGCAAACTCCTCAGATACAAACAACATACTCCTGAAGCAAGTACAAGGACAGGCAGAGGAGGAATAAACTGATCTCAAGAGACTTGAACGATACCTCAACCAAATGCAAATGTGTGGGCATCAGGCAGACCCAACTTATTTGAACAATCATGAAAAATTCATGAGGCAAGCTGGAAAATTTGAACACTAAATATTTGCTAGAGTAAGAAATTGTTGGTGTGTTTAGGTTTTATAGTAGTTCCACAGCTATGTTTTGAAAAGAAATTCTTTTATTTGAGAGACAAACAGCAAATCTTGATGTGGATGATGTCTGGGGCTTTCTTCAGAAAAAGGCAGCGGAGAGAGAAGTAGGGGTACAGTGGAAATGTTGCAGCCCACATACTGATAATTGAGGTGTAAACAGTATGCGAAAGCTTGTGTCACATGACTTTTTAAATGCTACAATAGATGGTTTCAACAACATTCGCTTAAATTCATGAGCAATATCCAACAAAAATCTCACCATTGACCATGAGTCAGTATTGTTGTAGTGTTGTAGGAAAAGAATAGATAACTGAAATGAATTTTTAAAAAGAATGGCCCAGGGGAGAGGTGCAGGGGTAGATAGTGAGCATCACAGATGGAATTTGCATATGTTTCATGCGTTCTTGGTATGTACCAAATGTCATGTAATTTTTAAAAGAGTTGTAAATGAAGGCATGGTCTTTTTTAATCTCATTCTTTGAAAGAAAAGAATTGACATGCCACTACTTAACACATGGTATTTTCCTTGTGGTTTTGGTTAAAAGTGTCTTCCCAACTTTTACAGATCATGTTAAAACATGTACATGTAGGACCGGAGAGATGGATGAGCAGTTAAGAGCACTGGCTACTCTTCCAGAGGACCTGAGTTCAATTCCCAGCACCCACACGGCAGTTCATAACTGTCTGTAACTCCAGTTCCAGGGGGTATGACACCCTCACACAGACAGGCAAAACACCAATGCATAAAATTTAAAAAAAGGAACACATGCCCACATACATATGTGTGCAGTATACTTTCTATAAACAACAATATCAGGAATCCTATGAGCTACAAATAGACAGATACAGCATTTCACCATGATGATAGAGAAAATATATCTTAAATGTGTTATGTCTCTTGTCCCTTGGGCCAAGAGTCCCCTGCAAGCCTTGACATCTGGAGCATGGAAGACAGGTGATTGTATGAGTCTCATGTTGTCACTCAATGCCACTGCTACTGCCACAGCGCAGAAATAGGACCTATGCACAAGTGTGTCTACCTGTGGGCATTTTCTAGGAGTAGGCTTATTGTCCGTAGATAGAGTACCATTCTCTAATAATGGATTTAATTGGCCGTGTGACGTTGGAGGGTGTTGGAACCTGCAGAGGGAGCCCTTGTACTAGAAGACAAGGAACAAAATAGCAAATTCTGGGGTTTCTATTGGTAACCACACCACAAGCTTTGAATCACACAGTCCAAATTCTACAGTTATCTGCCTTGACTCCCTGGAGAACACAACTGTTCAGATGCCTCCTCTTCTCATTGCCCACAGAAGAGACGCTAGGTGGGGGAGCTCTCTGTCATTGTCACTGGAAATGGCCACGTTTAGGAGTGATACACACTTGTTCCTGAGAATGAGCTAGCAAAGGTTTTAGCCACCATAACCTTGCAGAGAGGTTAATTTTGACTCCTTTAAAAACAGGCAAGTTCTTAGGCTGGTCATAGACTTTTACTTTTTTACAGAAGAAAAGAAAGGAGAATCACGAGCTACTCCCAAATGTACTTTTTTCTCTCATCAGCAATTTTTTGCTGTGGCTTATAATATAAAATATCATTATGAATAATAATGAGCATTTATGGAGTTTATCATGCAGCAAGTAATTTCAGGTACTATCTTGGTAATGTTATGAACATCGACTTATTCCATTTGATAAATAAGGAAACTGAGGCTTCAGAAGACATATGACATGTCCAAGCCTATGCAGCTTGGTGAAATTCAGAGCCAGGTGTGACTCCCAGAGCCCTTTTCCCATTTAATGTCTGCTAAAATATATAAACCAGATATAAAAGGGCCACTGTCTCCAGAGCCTTCCTCTGGCTGCTATTTAATGCAGAGACCATAGCTCTGTGGCTGTGAAAGCTCTTTTCCTACATCAAGATAGTCATATAAAAGTAAGCAAAATATCCTGAGTTATAAAAATTCTTCCTGGGTTATAAAAGGTCCACACACTTGTACAAATACCCAGCTGGCTAAGGCTTTTGTTTTATCGTCCCTCCATTCATTGCCATTCCTTGATTCTGTGGTTTACTCCAAACTTTGCAGGGATCTAACCCCAGATCACCTGTACCTTAAACTTTGTAGGGATCTAACCCCAAATCACCTGTACCCCAAACTGTACAGTTACCTAACCCCAGATCACCTGTACCTTAAACTTTGCAGGGATCTAACCCCAGATCGCCTATACCCCAAACTTTGCTGTCGGCAGATGCCATGGGTTAGTAACTCATGAGTATCGTACTCACGTGTTCTCAGGGTGTCTGTGGAAATTTTAGAGGCTTTATTCAGACACCTAGATAGGGGTCATGGAACGATTGGTTGACTAATGATATCATATCCCTTTGTCACTTCTCGGCGATAGCCAGTATGCAACCGTGGAAACAGTGATAGTTACCAGCGTGATCACCGTGAGAATACAGAAACAATTCAAAAGATCCAGAAAGCACAGCTTTTCAAATTGCTATCGCATTTCCTTCTTGTTGTCTTCCGGACTTTAAATTTCAACTTCTCTACAATTAATATCCACCCTCAAGCACTTGATCCCTCAGTTCCTGCTAACTTTAATGCTTGCTGTAGAACTTTGAGATTTATTGGTAATTTCTTCCTTTTCTCAAAATCAGCTCATTGAAACTGAGCATACCATTTTCCGGTGCTAAGAATCTCCCTGGAAAGGGAAAGTCTTTCTTAGTCAGTAGAGTTCAAAATTATGCAAACAAGGATAGCATTTTGGCCCTAAGAGGGAAAGACAAGGCACACACACACACACAAACACACACACACACACACACCCTATACATATTCACTGCACCTCTTCACTAGAGGAAGTTCCTACAGCCTGCATCACTAAAAACACAAAAGGTCTAGAAGGCGACATGGGTAGTGAATGTTCAGGGTTTAGTGTTTGTCTTCAGGGCTGCAGTGATGTGGACATGCCAAGGAAGAGGAATGTAACCCCAGAAACCAGCAAGCAGAGAAGAAAGCAGTATGTAAAGCCGAGGGCAGCCAGAAACAGCTCAGCTTTCAAGAATTCAAGAAACTGCCTTGAAAAGTTACCTCATCAAATTTCCCAGGTCCTGAATCTGACATTTTCAGAAACCTCAGGTCAAACTCCCTACCCTTCAAACTTTATGTTTCTGGCTTTAATTATTCCTGTTGTGAACTTATGGCCCATTCTTTAGCATTTTAAAATATAATCTTATTAATTCTTTGAAAATTTCATGACCTTATGTTTTGATCATATACATTTTCCAAGCCATTCCAGAATCACCCCCACTTCCCTACCTCCTCTGATTACTAGGGAGAAGTGGGTTTTGGTCCGCTTTAGAATCCTGAATTCTTAATATTATATCCCAAGTCCTGCATCCTTGACTGGCCCTTCTTGTCTGGGCCGTTCAAAATGGAGTTCCTTGTCCAGGCCACATTTGCTGATGGAAGCCCCAGATTCCTAATGCATCTCTGTGTGAATTGGCCCTCTATTCTGCCAAGACTTGGTGGTAGCATGCACATATGTGAGCCATTGCAGAGAACAGAGAAGCAATTCAGACTCTGGGAACATTTTTAGAATAATGATACTCAGTGGAATTTCACATAGACTTGCATTTTAATTTATTACTATGGGCCACTTTTGTCAAATAAAGGATGTATTTACAATACTCAATATTTAAAGTTTGGGGGCAATGTTTAATACTTTTTGGGTTGTGTTTGTGCTTATCTTTGCAGTTTACACAACCTAGGTTTTGATGATGGAAAAGCGATTAGAGGACGGACAGCATTGGAGACTGAGCACCGGGGTCTGGAAAGTCATTCTGTCTCCTCTAACGTATTCCTCCATTCCATCTGTCACTCATCAGATTCATAGCTTCCCTCCAAAACACAAAACATACATGTTATTATATGTTTACATTGTAAAGAGGCAAGTTGTTCAATCTCTGATCATTAATTTCCTTCTCTGTAAAATAGGGGAATGTTCAAAATGCAATATGTTAGAACTATTTAGGTAATAAATACTAATTATAAAACCATTATCATAATTCAAAAAATAATAATAACCCAATAATCCTTCTGTCCACAAATGTTCTTTCAACTACTTGATAGCTAAGTAGCTCTTGGAATGCTCCTAAATCCAGGTTAGCTTGAAGGATTGGTCTATATGAAACCATTCCACAGGTTTGGATGATACCTTGACTTTTCCTGGCACTAACAGAACAAGAAGACCAAGCAAGATGAATTTGCCCTGGAGGAGCTCAGGGAGCCGTCCCAGTATTTTATTTCAATAAAGCCAGAATCAAACTCCAAGACGGGGACTTATCTGAGGGTCACTTCTCTCTCATCTCCTGGCTTTTCAGGGAAAGATGTAAGAGCAATTACTTAGCTGCAGCCCTTAAAAGGAATCTGAGAGCACCTCAAAATTGTCTTCAAATCACAGGGATTCCTTTTATTCTCAGGGCTCAGTGGAGGGATGCAGGCAGAGACGTCCTGGGTCTCTGAGGATGACTTCCATCAGAGTGGGTTGAGACATCAGGACACAAAATGAGCTCTTCCCCTCAGAAAGAGACCAATGCTCTGGCTCTTCCCAGTGTGTTCCCAGGTAGACCTTCAAACCTACATCTACTGCTGTCCCTGAAAATGTTTATAAGAATTTTGAAATAACTCAGAAATTCTTGCCAAAATGTGCTGGTCTATAAACATTTTCCACTAGGGGAAAACAGAGTTCCACAGGGTGCTAGATGCCAGGCATTGGTTTTAATATGTTTTGAAACATAGACGCTTTGATTCTAATGTTTGTGTCATATGCTAAACACATGTGACCTTAACTAAATATCACATAAACCATCATAAATTAATCATCAGCCTTAATAGTTTCCTCATTTCCAAACACATTTGTTTTGCAGGTTCATGCCTTAAGGCCAAGGCTTTAAGGTGACTACACAGAGTTTAAATGAAAAACATATATCAGGATATAAACGTGGATGGACACGCACACACACATACACACACACACACACACACACACACACACACACACCCCTCTAGATACTTATAATTTCTCTGATATTTTAACTCAAAGTAACAGAAAGATTTGTCATATATTTGGGTACTAGACTTCTGTTTCTTTATTGACAATTTTTGGTGATTTGATCTCTACTTTATTGGGAGGATGAAGTTAACCTAAAGTCAACTTTTTCCAAATATCTCCCTTACTTTCCTCATTTATGTCTGTGTATGTGTTTGTGAATATGTGTGCTTTCACAGTCTTCTCCAGAAGGGAAGGCCAGATGAGACTTAGGGCCTCTATGCGAAAGGAGAGATGATTTTGAACATTATTTAAAAGCTAGTGTCTGCTTCCAGAATTGTCTTTATTTTCAAATCTATGATTAAAAGTTTCTTTGATTCCAACACGAGTTCATGCTCATAATATCTCTTCCTGAGCTGGCGTTCCTGTGGCTGACACTCTCTGCACAGGAAGAAACAGAAGACAAAGCAGAGAGGGCAAAGGCAGCTCCGAGGAAGGATGAACAGAAACAGGTAGATTCCAGTGTGCTCCCCCATCACCCTCTACTGCTGGAAGCAATTTGGAGGCCAAGATGAGTTTTGCTCACAGTATGCCTTCTGGAAACACATTTGCTACTTCTAAAATCAAAAAGGTAAGATAAAATTTTGCAAGTAAGAACACTTTTGTTAGTATTTTTGCCAAAAATAATTAAAAATCTGAAAGCACTAGAGATTTTTGCAGTATTGTGATACACAAAAATCATTCAGAAAATACCTTAGTCTGTATATTAAGTAATCTGACAGAGAAGAATATTCACAAGGATTAAGTTTCAAATGTTCTTTATCTGTGTGGTTATTAATACTAAAAATGAGGCAGTAACATGATAACTTAATATAATAATACTTTTATAAATATTCATAACCAGCTACTCTTTAAAAATATCAATGGCCATATGTTTCCATTGCAACACAAACACAGCCAAGTATAGATTTAACATATTTTATTTCATATCTTATTTTAAACAGAAATAAGCTTCTGCTTCCTGTAGGGAAATATTTAGTATAATAACAAAAGAATTTAACCAATGTTTCACTTGGAGCAGGAAGTAATGATATTTATATACTGAATCTTTCTATTTTATTAAATTTTAATGTTTTGATAGATGCTATGTGTTAAAGAAAATAATGACTTAATATCTGAATACAGTTTGTTGACAACATTAAGACTTCTTCAAGGATCTGATTCAAACACCTAAACTTTGATCAGATCATCTTAAGTTCTACATATAGCATTTTTGGGGCACTTTCAGTGACACCTCTCACTGAGATTCTCACAATTACCCCCAAAATTCCATCATTTTGAGGCAGATGTGAAAATAGCTCTTGCAGATGCTCATTATTGCCAAGGGCCTTTAATCTTTTGTTCTCCTCGGGACTGGCAGGAGAAAAGAGCACCTGTTGCACCATAGGGGAGTGGTCCATGAGCACCCACTGCACCATAGGGGAGTAGTCCATGAGCACCCGATGCACCATAGGGGAGTGGTCCACGAGCACCCACTGCACCATAGGG
>JABTXL010008822.1:5505988-5545681 GCA_025134845.1 Neodon shergylaensis
GAGTGGTACACAAGCATTCTCACTGCTAATTACTGCAGCAGAAACAACGAGGAAGGTAACAGTTAGCATTAAACACACACACCATCTTTCTGCAATGACCTAGAAGCATGAGAGAGCTAAGTGAACAGCTGAGTAGTCAAAAACAAACTTCTCTCCTTAAAAGCCCTGATCATTCATTCACTTCCCATTCGCTCAATAGACTTTAGAGCTGAGTGGTAACACTTAATTCTGGAGTCAAGAGGTTGGCAGAGACTACAAAGAAGATGCCTACAAGAAACCTTACATCTCATGGAATTTACAGAACACCAGTATTGATAAATAAGCACCCAGAGAGTGATCCAGTCTACACATGAGACACATGTAAAGGGAGGCGGTGATGTTTTGTAAGGGGGACCTGGGGGAAGACATTAGCTGAGGCCTTAATATCTGGCCTTGACCCTGAAAGCATGAGAGAGTTGCAAGGATAGCAGCCCACTGTGACTGATGTCAGGGAAAGGGAAAACAGGCAGAAGCCATGTCAGGTCATAAGGGCCTCCAAGGCTGGGAAAGGTTGCTGAGCTTCACTCGAAGATCAGAGAAGCCACCAGAGAACTTCTAAGAAGAACAGCATTTATTGTGATTTAGGAGGGCAGATCTGGAAGGGTCAAGCTCAGGGGAGAGGCCATCTTGTTACCCAGGCATGTCGGCGGTTTGTCTGAAGGAAGCTGCAGAAGGAAACAATCCAGACAGCAGGTGCGTTCTGAACGTGAAACTGTCAGAATGAAGCCGAGAAAAGGAAAACCGTGGTCAGGAAGGGACCGAGGATGCCTAAGTTCTTGAGCTGCACAGCACTGCCCTTTACAGAAACACAGGGTCAGAATTAGAGGTTCTGGTTTGCATGTTGGGTTAAAGACGTCTGTAAGAAATTGAAAGAAGATCTGTGTAAGAAATTAGATACACGAGAAGAAGCTTAAGGAAGGAAGGCTCAAGACTTGGACGTCATCATCATAAAGATAGGATAGAAAGGGGGACAGGATGAGAAGCTAGGGAAAGAGCAAGATAGAAGGAGAGATGAGGGCTCTGAGATGATCCCAGACCCGGTACAGAAGAAGAAATCAATCAACGTATTTATGGGCATGTTTTCCAGGAAATCCAAAATCCATGGGTAAGGGTGAATAACTCATCAATAATTGTATATATCACTATTCTCTTATTGTGTCAGATAAAAGTTAATCACACTTACCAAGGTTCCCTTTGAGTACTTTCTTAGAAACTGGTATTGTTGCCCTACTTGAAAAGTCTTACCTTTGCTCCAGTGTCTCCCACACCACGTAATCCCATTGGTCCAGGGGGTCCTGGCATTCCTCGAGGTCCCTGAGGTGACACAGTACGAGAGGGAATAAGCATCCTTGTAGCATGCTCATAAAAGTGGAGGGAGGGATGAAGAAAGGAAGGGTTGCAGAGAGAAAACGAATAAGGAAAGGAGGGAGGGGGAAAAGGAGAGAGGGAGGGGAGGGACACAGAGCGTGGGATGGAGGGAAGAAAGATTTCATCACTGGTACAGCTGGCTGTGTAGCTTATAGAGTTCAAAGGTTCCCAATACAAAGAAATTATAAATGCTTAAGGAAGCAAAGATGCCAATTAAGCCCAATTTGGTCATTACATTATATATGTGTGTGTGTGTACACATATATATCATACTATATCCTAAATATGTAAATTTAATATGCATAAATTTTAAATGAAAAAGAAGGCACAACCACACTTACAGCCACGCCAGGATAGCCATCGCCTTTGAGTCCGGGAGCACCCACTGGTCCTCGAGGACCCTGGGCACCCTGCAAAAATTCCAATACCGAGTCATGATACTAAAGCATGAAACATCTAGCAGGCTTACGCTAAACGAGAATTCGATAAAACAAAGATGGATTTGACGAGGCAAAGGAAACTTCGGAGAATATCCTGCCACATGTACCAGTCCCTTATCTCCTCAAAAGTCACATACATTTGAGACATGGGGTATGTGGTGTGAAAGTAAAGAATAAATGAACCATTACAAAGTCTTCTATAGGAAACATGGGTCATGGGAATTGGAAAACAGCTTTTGTAAATATTTTAATTCGAAAACTGTACAAACACTTAGTGTATCTCAAATCAGGGAGAAATATAAACATGAGAAAATTTAGGAAGTACTATGTTAAAAAAGAATACATAACTGATTTGACTGTAGACTGTCAAATACAAAGAGCCTGCCAGACTGGGTTATGTCTACTGTCTTCCCCTGTATGCCAAAACGACAGAACACTGAGTCACCCAAATGGAGATTCAAACAGGCTAAGTTACAGAGTGAGTCCTGACTATTTGCTGCGAACCTCGGCACTGTGGCTTTAACTGGCAGCCATCCACTCCTATACAGAGGCCAGGGAGAGGTGTTATCGTCCTTTTGACAGCAGCATCCTGCAATTTTATTTTACAAATAAAAATCCAAAACATTTCGAGTAGAGTAAAATGGGAGGAGAGGACGGAAAGTACTTGAAGAACTTTTTCGGAAGGTGTATTCAGCTCACAGACCTGTATTTAAAACAGTGTCTTTGCAGCACACCACAGCACTTGCTACTGTGATTGCTAATAGCCTTTGTGCCCATCACTTGCTTTGATAAAAAGCTGCCTATGGACTACCGAGAACTCAAGAACAATGGCAATAGGTTTTTGATCCTACTGCACGAACTGGCTTTGTGGGAGCCTAGGCAATTTGGATGCTCACCTTACTAGACCTGGATGGAGGTGGGTGGTCCTTGAACTTCCCACAGGGCAGGGAAACCTGATTGCTCTTTGGGCTAACGAGGGAGGGGGACTTGATTGGGGAAGGGGGAGGGAAATGGGAGGCAGTGGCGGGGAAGAGTCAGAAATCTTTAATAAATAAATAAATAAATAAATTAAATAAATAAATAAGTAAATAAAAAGAGGAACAAAAAAGCAAGCAAGAAAGCAAGAAAGCAAGAAAGAAAGAAAGAAAGAAAGAAAGAAGGAAGGAAGGAAGGAAGGAAGGAAGGAAGGAAGGAAGGAAGGAAGGAAGGAAGGAAAGAAAGAAAGAAAGAAAGAAAGAAAGAAAGAAAGAAAGAAGGAAAGTCCTATCAATACCTGAACATGGCCTTATTTGGAAAATAAAAAGCTGCCTATGCATTAGGTTGTCTATTTATTATTATTTTACAATAGGGGGAAACTCTAGTAACAGGTCAACTTTTGTTTGTCATGAATGCAAAAGCAATGGTACCTTCAAACATTTCCTTTACACACAAGCAAATTCTGAGATCAAATTGTGATTATCCCAACCCAAAATGTTGTCCTCAATCCAGCTCTCCACTGAGACTAACTCCTGACAAGGAACGAATGACTGACTAGGGAAGGCTAAAAGCTGCAGGCTTTTAAGCACGTTTAAGCACCAAGAAAGTTAAATTTAGTTTGAGAGCCATGAATGCAGCAGTTGTCTTTCCTTGTCAATCCCGAGAGTCTGGGGTTTACGTGGCTAGCCTCTAAAATGGTCACCTTTAGAGACTATTTGACCGCTTATGAAAACAGTGCACTGTTTGCCACCAGCACAAAGGTAATTTCTTAGAGTCATAGTATAATAGGGAGCAAGATCAAGGTACATCCTAACGGGAGATGATCGCTACCAGAATCAGCTTGCTAAGCCATTCTGACTACAATTAACATAATTCTGGCCATTCCTGTATGAGACTTTTCCCCAAATAAGGCGCCATCTCTGTCCATGCTATGACAGGAGAAGACCAATGAAACAAGCAATAAATAAAATATTAAATGCTCCCTGGTTATGCTTTTAAAAAATCCAGTTTTACTTTTGGTTTTTATTTCTGTGCTCTAAGCCAATGATATATTACCAGCAGCTGGAAGCGATTAGCCAGCCACTAGTACTCAGCAGAGAAGGGAATACAGACACACATCGCTCACATTTTCTCCCTATGGGTCCTTGTCTTCTCTCCTGGGGAAACTGTGGTAACTTTGTTACTCCTAGCCTAACTGTAAGTTGCCAAATTGGCAGGATTTGGAATCACAGGGAGACGGGCTTATGCTTTTGTCTTTGAGGGAGTTTCCAGAGAGTCTGCCTGAGGATTGTGGATTGGCACCATCCCATAGACTGGGGTCTGGAGTTAATAAAAGGGGGAAAGGAAAAGGCTCCATGACCACCAGTATTCTCCTTTCTCTGCTGCCTGATTGGACAAGATGTGAACAAATTCTTGCCACCATGATTTCCTCACCATGATGGACTCTGCTTCCTACATAACGAGCCAAATGGAACCTTTCTGACCTTAAAATGCTTTTTCTCGAGTATTTGGTCACAGCCAGGAGCAAGGCAACGAATCTAGGAAGTGTCTTGGGTCAAGACTAGGGACATAATTTTATTTGGGACACCTCATAATAATTTTATAAATAGAATTTTGCCATTTTGCCTTTCTTTACTTAATTCAAGAAAATGTCCTACAGAAGCAATTCACATTGACCTCTCTCTCATTCAACAGAAATCAGCACAAAAGCTGATTTTGAAATGGGTATTAGGGCAGGCCTGAGAGTTCCCTGAAGTAGCCTATAAAATCAAATTAATGTGCCAACCTTATATCAGACAGTTAAAGGAGCTTATGACCCTGAAAAGTGTGAACATGACTATACGGGAATAGAGAGCACTAAGAATGCTTCTGGAGCCCACTAGGGGAGAACACGGCTGAAGGGGTAAGAATCTTCAAGTATCATCACTTGCAATGCCCCATAATTATGAGCAGATAGTAAATGAGGCTTGCTGTAGCAGCACATTGCCATGCAAAGGCAGGAGTGGGGACAGATAACCAGCTTATGCACAGAGTATGAACAATCAAAGCAACATGGAACTGTCCCACACACATAACTAAACAAGACAACGTGGAAATGATATTCTGTTTATGTTTTAACAAATAAAGCCTGCCTGAAGATCAGAGTGCAGAGCTAAGCCTCTAGAGGCCAGGGAGTGGTGGCTCACACCTTTAATCCCAGGACTCTGTTAGTTCAAGGCCACCCTGGGCCACTAACGGTTGAATCTGTCTAAAAGAGAAACAGAGCTCACACAAAAGTGATCCCAGCACTTGGGATCCCACGCCTTTAATCCCAGCACCAGAGAGGTGGAGACAGGAGATACGGCTGGGTGGAGAGAGGAATATAAGGTGGAAGGAGACAGGGCGGCAGCACAGTCTGAGGGTTTGAAGGGGACAGATGGAGTCTGGAGATGCAGTCTGGGGACAGGATCACACCTTCACTCTGAGCATTCATAGAGGTAAAAGAACTTTCTAGTGGCTGGCCTCTCTGCTTCTCTGATCTTCAGCAGTAACCCCTATATCTGATTTTGGGTTTTCATTATTAAACCAACTAGAATTTGTGCTACATAACATCTGTAATTTCACATGGGAAATTTGACATGTTTCCTTGAGTCAACTGCATAGCCAGGGTCCCGGGGGCAGGATGAACAACCTGGCTGAGGTTATAAGAAAAAACCTTACTCTTGAAAGCTTTACGTGACAGGACCTGCGGTCCTGGGCAGAGCGGAGCAGTTGTGACTCTGGTGACGTGAAAAGACTGTTTTCTGACAACGGCTGAGTCAACATTTTGCCATGAGAGTGAGTGTCCCTTAAGTGTGTGAAAAATAAAGCCGCAGCTTATTCCTTTTCTCTTCCCTGCAAAGGACATAGCCTCTTGACACTTATTTCATCAGCAGAGAAACTTTACGAATAAACTATCAATCTTTTTAATGGGATCTTGAACATCCCCCAAAGGTCTATGTGTTCGAAGTTGGTCCCCAGCCTGTGGCCCTCCTGGACAGTAGTAGATCCCTAGGGTCCAGCTGGAGGGATTAGGTCACTGGGAGCATTTCCTTTAAGAGGGTATTGGGGCTCTAGTTCTTTCCTACTTCTGTTGGCTCACTGACTGCCAAGAGGTGAACAAGAATCTTCTATCACATATTCCCACCTGGATGTACAGACCTCAGGCCTAAGGGACAGAGGTCCACAGCCTGACAACTCTGAAACCATGGACCAAAGAAACTTGATGCATGTATTTCATCATGGTGGCAGAAAGCTGGCTAACATGTTAGGGATCAAGTTCCCTTTTTCCTGCTCCACCTCCCCCTTCTTTGACTCCTCTTCCTTCTCCTCCTCTTTCATTTCTTCTGTAGTGCAGGGATCAAACAAAGGGCCTCTTTTTCATGCTAAGCAAGTACTCTCCCACCTAGTTACAGTTCCCGCTGTTAGTCTACCTTCCCACATGCAGAAAGGGGGCATAAATAAACCGTACCTTTGGTCCTCTAACAGAAAGTCCAGGTTCTCCTTTAAGACCGGGCATCCCAGGTCCTCCTCGATCCCCCTGTTCATTTCAAATAACATTGGCAAGGCCCTAGGTTACATGAAGAACTACAAAAGTGCACAGTGAAAATAGACTGCCCGTGTGGAAGGAGCTTCCTCTATCCGTCTCATCCTTTGATGGGCAAATTTGAGAAACTCAAATGAAGAGTTACTAAGCCTGTCAGCAAGATTTCTACAGGTGTCTGGGACAATCTACTAAAATAACACCCGACAATTAGACTCAAATATATAGATGTAAGAATGCCGACGAATTCTCTTAAAACTGAGAGCATCTTTTCAATTGTAGATTTTAGTAGATTCTCTTGTAAACGTGATGACTTTGTTATGTGTGTTGAGGCCTAGCAGTTGAGAGAGGGAGCAGGAAACATGGCATGTCAGGGGTGAGGAGTCTGGCTTTTAGTCTGTTTATCTGTGACTATTAATCACACATGGAAAATCTTCCCAAACTAAACTTTTAGCTCACTAGAACCATCATCACTGACATAAAAACGTATATGTGTTTCCCCCTTCAACTTTAGAGAGTCCCAAGAACGTATACCTTAGGCCCAGCTGGTCCAGGAACTGATATTCCAGGCATTCCAAATGGTCCCATAATGCCCGGCTCTCCCTGAGAAAACCAGAATAGCTGTTACATTTCAAGCAAAGAAACCATATGCAGTAGTTCTAGTAAGCAAAGCAAACAAATATCTGCACATTTCAGAACATTCAAACCCCTGTCTCTAGAAGTGTGAATATGAAAATGACCGGGACATCCTTTGCAAACCACTGATGAAGTTATTACCCTGCAAGTTCTCGGTGCCTTTAAATAAATGCGTCCAATTAATTTCTGAATAGCAGGAATTTTTTATCTCTTGGGGTAGCTTTTTACTGGCCAATAAAGTTAGAACAATCGGTGGTGTCTGTGTTTTATATTGTATGCAAAGAAGCTCAGAAAAATTTTGCATTCAATTATAGAAATAGCCTTCTGCACAAATTTTACAGCATTCGGCTAATGTATAAACCTCCTTTATCGCTTTTATTCTCATAGCCCGTGTTGTATCAGTATTCCATTGTCCAGCGTACACATCCTTTTTCTGAAACAGATTTTATGTATTTTATTTAAAAGTTGAATAGGAAATTGAAACATCTTTCTCTTTCTCGCTCCCTCCTGCCTCCCAGTTCCATTCTGTCTATCTCTCCTGCCTCTATTTTATCTAATATTGGGTCCCAGAGACTTGAGGACAAACAGTAATTCCTGTATCTCATCGGAACCTAGACCAGTGTTTCCCAAACACTAATGCACAGATAAGAGCGTGGCAAAGGCCGGGCGGTGGTGGCGCACGCCTTTAATCCCAGCACTCGGGAGGCAGAGGCAGGCGGATCTCTGTGAGTTCGAGGCCAGCCTGGTCTACAAGAGCTAGTTCCGGGACAGGCACCAATTCCATGCATCTAACAGATGGGGCCCAGGAATATGTATTTCCGTAAGCATCTCTGAGGATTCTGACCTAAGCGCTGTTAAGCGCTGTTAACACGGTGTGAAAGCCCCTGCTCTAAAACACTGACACTGCACATGACAAGGTGTTCAAAATGACTCACTGGGACAGAAACAGAAAACATCACAACTTTATATATTGTGGTGGTTTGAAATAAAATGTACCCAAGAAAGTAGCACTATTAGGAGGTGTGGCCTTGTTGGAGGAAATGTGTCATTGTGGGAAAGGACTCTGAGGTCTCCTTTGCTCAAGCTTCTCTCAGGGTGACTCTCAATCCACTTCCTCTTGTCTTCTGAACAAGATGTAGCCAGCATGTCTTCCTGCACACTGCCATGTTCCCTGTCATAATGATAATGGTCTGAATTTCTGAACTCTAAGCCACCACCTCAATTAAATGTTTTCTTTATAAGAGGTGCCATGCTCATGGTGTCTCTTCATAGCAATAGAAACCCTGACTAAGACAGAAGTTAGTACCAGGGACTGGGTATTACTGTAACAGGCCTGACCTTATTTTTCATTGGAGAAATTTGAACTTGGATACTTTGGGATAATAAAACAGTGGAATGTTTAAACACATGACTTAATACGCCATACTAATAAGATCATGGAAGACAGAGTTATTTGAACTAGTTTTTTGTTTGTTTGTTTTGTTTTGTTTTGTTTTGTTTTGCTTAGAGTTATTTGAACTGTTGGGGGCTCACCCAAGAGGTTTCAGAGGAGAAGAGTTTTAGTTTGTTGCCTAGAGATCATTCTTGTGATTTGGTGAAGAAAGTGGCAACTTTTTGCCTTTGTCCAAAAAGTCTCCCTAATGCTAAAGTGAAGAGTTAGTTGCATTGGCAGAAGAAATCTCAAAACAGCCTTGCGTAGACTCTGTTGTGTGGCTATTAGTGGTAACTCTAATGAAGATTTGTAATGAAATGGAGCAAGCTGATCAGAGTAAATAACAAAATGTAAATTTTAAGGAGAAAAAGAGTATCAGGAAGTGGAATGTAGCTAAATCCTACGTTCAAGGTGATGAGCAGTTTAAGCACGGGAATAATGGGAGTGGTGACCTCAGGACAAGGTCCCACCCAGCTACGTTTCCAATTGTGTAAAGGAACTAAAGAAGAACTTAGAGCCTGGTGTGGTGGGGCTCCGGGAAGGCAGAGGCTAGCAGATCTCTGAGTTTGAGGCCTGCCTGGTCTACAAGGTGAGTTTAAGGACAGCCAAGCTTGGGCAGTGAAGGCTGGAAAGCTGGTGAAGATGTAATGAAGAGATCACGTTCCAGCCACAGCAAAACTTGGCAGTTTGGGCCACATGGCTCTGGCTTTAGAGTTAAAGATAGAAGAAACAAATTAATTTTATTCATCTTTTAAAAATCCTTCTATTAAAACACCAAGTTTATTTTGAATAAAATTAGCTACAATATAAAAAGCAATGACAAGTCCTTTTTTTTCTCAAACTAGCCGTGGCCCTTGAAGAAACATGGATCCCTGGGTCCATCCTCAAAGATTTTTCTAAGATCGAATCTCGGAGACTCTGGGAGCAAGTTCAATAAACCTGGATTTTTAACAATTTCCCCAAAACACTGAAAGGCACTAACCTGCACTAACACAGTTAACACAGTTCTTCGTGCTGTGGTGACCCTAGCAATTAAATTATTTTATTGCTACTTCATAACTGTAATTTTGCTACTATTAAGAATGGTAATGTAAATATCTGATATACAGTATATAAGATATGCAACCCCTAAAGGGTTGTGAGCCGCAGACTGAGGACCCCTGCCCTAAGGCTATGACCAATCACGGCTCTACAGGCAATCCTGTGTTGTAGCTCCCTTATTGTGTCAACACCAGTTTTCAAAAGTTTCTCTCTTGGGGTTGGAGAGATGGAACTGCATTTGCAGCCCTTGTGGGAGGCCTGGCTTCTATTTCCAGCATTCTCGTGATGGTTCACAACCATCACTAACTCCAGGCCCTTATCTGGCCTCCAAGGGCAACAGTCATGTACATGGTAAACATGCATACATGCAGGCAAAAAGCACACACCTAAAATAAAGTTAATAAATCTAATTTAAAAACTCAAAAAGAGGGGCTGGCGAGATGGTTCAGCGGTTAAGAGCATTGCCTGCTCTTCAGAAGGTCCTGAGTTCAATTCCCAGCAACCACATGGTGGCTCACAACCATTTGTAATGAGATCTGGTGCCCTCTTCTGGCCTGCAGGCATATATGCAGACAGAATATTGTATACTTAATAAATAAATATTTAAAAAAATAAAAACTCAAAAAGAAACGTATTTTCTCATTACCTAGTCGTTAAACATTCTCAGCTCTTTTCTGATAACCTGTGTGGTAATTTGAATGTACTTGGCCCCATAAGTTCATAGGGAGTGGCTCTGTTGGCGATGTGACTTCATTAAAGTAGACATGGACTTGTTGGAAGAAATGTGTCATTGTGGGGGTGGGCTTTGAGGTCCTGTATATGTTCAAGTCGTGCCCAGTGTCTCTGACCTCTTCCATTGCCTACAGGTCAAGATGTAAGACTCTCGGCTCCTGCTCCAGCACCACGTCTGCCTGCACATATTTACTGAATGCCAGAGACAGTTCTAAGTACTGTCTGTTAGACTCTGTATTGTCATGATTGCTCTGGGAACTAGACCACGTTCTCCAAGCTGCATGAGTGAGTGGCTCAGATGACTCAAAGCAGAGCATGATGGGACAGGCCTTCCGAGGCGTCTTCAGCATCATGGAGGCTGCCTGTCAGTGAACGCTGGGCTCACTGTTGCTAAACTAAAGAAGATGCTGGGGCGCAGGATGTGCTATGGCCCCACCTTTATGTACTTACTAGAAATGAATGGTGCTAGAGTCTCCCAGAATCTAACGCAAATGGTTATATACTCTGTGAGAGCTCTTTACTCCATCCTATTAGGGTCTGGAAAAAGAACATTTTCCAAAGACATTTTCCTTTGGGGGGTTTTTGTCATGTATTTGTTGGGAAGGAAACAAGTAATCAAATTTGAAGTGGAAATTTAATATTCTATTAAAACCAGACACAGTTGCCATCTCCTTAAAGCACAGCTGAAAATATAAGAAACATACCTTTGGCCCCTCGGGTCCTGGAAACCCCCTCTGTCCTTGATTTCCTTTGCTCCCTTTCTTTCCTTCATCACCCTGAGGGAATAATTACAAAGATATAGCGTCTGTATTAGCACACAGTCTCACAGCACCACATCAGAGCCAGGCTCTCAGCAAACAGCGGCTTTCAGGCTAGCCTGCTAGGCATGGCCTGGCCACCCAAGGTTTGCCAACGCTCCTCAAAAACCTGCCCAGGCTTTGTCATTCACTCAAAAGGATTTGACGTTTTAAGCTCTGAATGGCAGAGTACTTTTGCTTGAATTCCTGAGTCTTCTGTACCACGAGTCTGTGCACAGATGGTCCTAATACACCCGATATTTCAGAAAGATGGTTTTTATCCCATGTCTCAATTTCCGTGGTATTTCAGTCTAAAAACATTAAAAGAGACATTCTTCAAATCAAGGCCCCATTCTTCCCCACTGGGAAGACTAGTTCATTCTACATAAGAAGGCCAATAATTTTGTTGGTAAAAGGATAGTCAAGCAGTAACCTGGAACAGAGCTGGAAACTGCCTCCCGTAGCTCCTCAGCATGGCTGAACCTAGCAGTGTTCCCACAACCATAAAGAATTCTGCTACATTCCACAAAAGCTCTCTTTCAATGAGGTTCTACTGTGGGGCATTACATCCAGATGTGGGTTCAGGTTAGTGAAGGACTTTCTCCTTAGGTTTGTGGCTGAGGTCACTGGCACATTGCTGGCACACCCAGTGGAGCACATTGCTGGTATGTCTGGTGGGGCCACAGTTTTCAAACAAGGATCCCCATCATCTGGAGGGCTTGAGAGAGCACAGATTTCTAGATCCCATATCCAGAGAGTTTCTGATTTCGCTGGTTTCCACAATGGCCCAATAATTTGCATATCAAATATTCCCTGGGTAATTCAGACCCAGCTGATCTAGGGAGTACACCTTGAAAAACCAATGACTCAGGTACTAACGCATCAACAAAAGAATGCTCTGCTGAAACAACAAGAGCCTCCAACTGGATCCATAGGATGCAACTAAGTCTGCAGAGCACACACTAACCAAGGGCAGGGACACAGCCGATAAACGCATCCAGACAGCTCCTGCTCCACTGTGGAGAGAAGGGCAGGACCACAGCTCTTTAGTTTCTTCATCCTCCACCAAATTCAACCTCTGGACCTAATCACCTCAGAACACAAGTGCACAGGCACGTGTCATGAAGCAGCAGTGCTGCCCCGGGTTGGCCTGGCTACGTCTTATGTTATTTGTGCTGCGTTCTCCTTGGTGATGGGTGCATTCCGGTACCTTTGCCCCCTGCATTGACGCCCATTCTCTCAGGTTTCCCACACTCAGTACTCATGTGCTCCTGCTGTTCTGGGGATTTTTCCAGCCACTTCATTACCTAAACTTCAGGTCTTTCTCAGAGACATCACCCTTCTGCACAGCCTCACTTCTGATTGTGGATAGGCCAGAATTTCTTAACATATATTTTACGCTATGTTTTAGAAAGTGTTTTTGTCTCCTTGTTTGAAGAAAAAGTTGATGGGTTCAAGGGGTTGAAATTGTACAGATATATTTAAATTTCAGTTTCTAGCCTTTAAGACTAAGGGTTTGACTTTAGTTGATACTTTGACAAGGCTGATTAATCAGGATATCAGCATTTTAATAGAATTATAAATAGAATACTAATATGTATGCATTGTGACTGAAAACTCTACATACAAGCTATAGGAATTCTGGCCCCTTAGAGATGATATGTTATGCTGCTAAAAATCTAATCCTGTGAGTGAATTTATATCTTCTCATTTTGACATACAAAGATGTTGGGCAATGGTGGCACATGCTTTTAGTCCCAGCACTTGGGAGGCAGAGGCAGGCAAATCTCTGAGTTTCTGACCAGCCTGACCTACAGAGTTCTAGAACAGCTCACACAGAGAAACCCTGTCTCCAAACCAAAACAAACAAGCAGACAACAAGAACAGCAACAAAATCAGGTTATTCAAGTGGCATTTCTAGAGGGAATAACAAAAGTGCCATGTTGTTTATTCATGCTTTAGACTAGAAACCTAACCCATGGCCTTGCCTATGCTAAGTGCGTTCCCTCTCCAAGCTACAAATCCCATCCTTGCTATTATATAAAAGTCTATAAATATTTGAATAAACTTTAGGTACTTTCAGACTCTAATAACATATCTTGAGAAGTCTTTTCCTTCCCATGCTTTCTTTAAATATCAGTTGACCGCTTGCTGAGAAAACAGGTGTTGAGTTCTTTTCTATGCTAGGTCTTAGGATGGATGTGGGAAATAGAGATAGATAATATACCTTTGCCTTCTTCCAAAAGTTCACAAGACAGTATCTATAATTTTAAGCAAGATGTAAACCTGTTTGATATAGCCAGAATGAAAGTCATTTCACTCCTAAATTGACTCTTTAGATGGGGATCAAACACAGACAGCTGCCTCCTGTGGAACTGTCATCTGCATACCTTGGGGCCTGGCTCTCCTTTCCCAGGCATTCCTTCTGGGCCCCTTGTTCCTGGAAGCCCAGCTTCTCCCTGAAAGAAAGGACACAAGTGTCACAGCTGGTTCTTGGAGGACAGACTGTAGAACCCACCCCCCAAACATGCCAGACCTTTATTATCATCTCAAAACTAAAAATGGAAGCTTATCAAATCAGTAAATTAGCATTAAACTTCCTTTTAACCAGAGCAGCTGAAATACCACAATGAACTCCTGTCTCCCAGTTTCCAAAGCCCTAAGCTCAGTTTCCCATTGAGTATGTTTTTTTTTCTTTTTTTTTTCAACAAGAAAGACCTTCCACCTCACCATCTGTTATTTTTCAGTAGTTTTGCTGAAAACCGAGTACTTCAAATGTCAGCAGAAAATAGTTCAGTGCCCTTGAGACAGACTAATTTCCTAGATGCATCTACAGACTCTCTCTTTTGCGGCAAGAAAAATGATTTTGTTTGAGATTAAATTGTTGTGATTTTTAGAACTCTTAGAGAAAGAAGGAGGCGTCAAGGTCAAAACACCAGCCAAAGCTAAGAGCGCCTAAGGCACCAAGGTAACCACGGAACCGGTGCTTTCTGGGGTAAACGAGAAGAAGGTTGGTTCTCACAGATAAAGTCTGCCCTGGGTAGATTAAGCCTCGGTCCCGGAGGACTGAGATGTTTCTTTGGTGCCACGGTTTTGACACTCTGATAATATGAAAACAATAACATTACCTTCTTTCCAGAGGCTCCGTCTTCTCCTGGGACCCCAGGCTGTCCCGGGAGCCCTACGGCACCCGGCTCCCCCTGGTGGATAAACAGATATTTCAGTGAAATGTCCTTACTGTGAACCTCCATTGTGAGGTCTTTGGATTTATCTTACAATACTGAGAAAGCCTCTGAGAGAAGAAATGGGATTAGCAACTAAACTTCATAACTTTTGGCAAGTTACCTAATCTCTTTCCTTTCTTTATTTTGCCATGGGTTGAATTGCGACATCCCCAAAGAGTGAGTTTAGTCGGAAATAGGGTCTTTACAGATATAATCAAGTCAAGACGAGATTATTAAGGTGACTGGAGTCATGATAAAAAATAAAATAAAATAAAATAAAACGGAGGATACTGTCCTGTGTAATCAACGGAAAACTCTGAGACAGGAGGAGCAAAGAGTGCAGCCACAGGCCAAGGAATGCTGACGATTGACAACCATAGTGAAAGCTGGCAAGAGGCCAGGAAGGATCTTCCCCTAGGGTTTGTTGAAAGCATGGCTACAGATGATTTCTGGTTTCCCAGGTTGCTCAGCGGTGGCATTGGCATGCTAGCTCTCCATAAACGCTGCAAAAGGGACCGGGGAAGTGCGGCTCTTCTTTCCAGGTGATTCGTGATTAGCAACAACTCCTTTAAATCATTCACTAAAACATAAATACTGCTCTCAACTGGCATAGACGTGTTCTCACTGCAAAATATGTTGAACTAATTTAAAGTCAACTAACCTGAAAAAGCTAGTGAGGGGGAAAACCACAATAAACCTAAATTGACTAGAAATGTATGATAAAAATGAGGAACAGAGCAAACTTGAAAACAAAGGAAGCTCGTCCATAGAATTAAAAGGTGATGGTTCTAAAACTAGTAACAAACGAGCAGGAGGAGAGATGCGAATGTTAAAAGTACTAGAAGAGAAAGCTGACTTGAGCGCGCACACAGCACAGTCTTGTAAAGAACATTTAAAAGTCCAGTGAAAACTTCAAGCCAGTGCCTTGCAAATTGCTAAACGATGGTTGGACTGTTGGGTCGGCAGTGAAGCAGACTCATTGCTCTTGCAGAGAACCTGGGTTTGGTTCCCAGTACCCACACAGTGACTCAAAGAGGTCTAACCTCCAGTGCCTGGAGATCTGGCATCTGTCTCTTCTGACCTGTGTGCACATGGTACATATGCACGCATGCACACACACATACACACACACTCAAACACACATTGAAAACTTTTTTCAGAAAAAGAAAAACATTAATGAATGCATGATGTTTCAAAATGTTATTAAAAAGTAAAGTTTAGTAAAACAATGTTGTTAGCAAACAGATCTAGTGATTTAAAGTCTTTAGGTCAGTGGTTCTCAACGTGTGGGTCATGACACCATACAGGGGCTGAATATCAGCTATTCTGCATATCAGATGTTTACATTATGATTAATAACAACATAAAAATTACAGTTATGAACTAATAACAAAAAAATTATGGTGGGGGTCACAACAACTGTATTAAAGAATCACAGCATTGGGGGGTTGGGAACCACTGCTCTGGATTCTTCGCTTCCTAAGATAGTAAAACCCTTGTTGGCCATCCAGCCAAGCCACACTACACTTCCGACTCTTTGAAGAACATGCTCTCTATTTTACAAAACTTTCCAAACAAAACAAAAACAGAAAAAGAGGCAAAAGGTACCCATTTGGTTTAAGCTGGACAGTTCATTCCTAGATGTTTACTCAAGACAAGGGAATGACTAAAGACATCTCCATAAATGTTTCTAATTTGTAACATCAAAAGCTTGGAAACAGCCAGCATTTCTACCACCAGGAAAATGGATTAGTAAATTATGGTACCCTGAAAGATGGGAGGCTTTTCAGCAACAGAAGCAACTGTTCACACACCCTGCGAAGAGTATATAAAAATAAATCTTCTGCGTGGGCAGAAGCAATATCTGCCTCAAAAGCAACCAACGGTGGAGCAGGTCATTGGAAACACATCAGTGTGTAGAAGTTAGGGGGAGCCGAAGGACAGTTTTGCAAAGGATGCGTGGTAACTCTGAGTAATGGATGCCTTTATTATCTTTGTTGTGAGGGGGTTTCAAGACTATTCATATTCCAAAATCTACCAAATGGTATACTAAGCATGTTTATTTGTTGTATGTTAGCAACACTATGAATGGTTATTTTAAAAGGCCACAGTGTCTTCAGTATAAGATTGATCAATTGAAGCATCCTTAAAAAGTAAATACCATGAGCAGTTGAGTTTAACCTTAAAAAAATACAAGAATGGCTCAACATCTAAAATCTCTACTAATATATGAGATTAGCAGGGTAACAACTATTTCAGTACAATAAGGCTTCACTAAAATGCATTACTTATTTATAATAAATAAGGGGAAGTGGCAAAATTGAAATAGAAGTGAATTTCTTTGACTTAAGAGAGTACTTCAAAAAATTACAGCAAGCATAATATAATTGTGTTTCTTTTCAGACAACGTGATTTTGTGTAAAAGAGTACGAAACTCTTCAATCAGAAATAGTAAGTGATTTCACAGGGTGGTTATGGCTAAAACTCAACTTGCCAAAATGAAAATAAGTACTTCTCCAACATGCCCTAAAAGCTAATCAGGAATTGTTGGAAAGAAAACAATTCATACTGACAAAATTTCTTTGGGGAGCCTAGGGTTATCTAACCTTATCTAAAGTATGAGATAGAAGAACTTTATAGAAAAATGAAAATATTTCCTAAAAGATGAAAAAGCCTTACTCTGTTAGTGGGAAAAACTCGATAGTTGATCTGTGGATTCAACGAGATATTTTTATTAGATTTGGCAATTCTAAAATGTGTTAGAATCAATAATAAGCAAGAAAGACAATAAGAATATTTTCTTGTCACATGATGGGATATTTTAAGAATGGTTCTAATCTATCCCAGGTTGGCCTCTAACTTGCTGTATAAACCCAATCTTGAATGTCGATCCCCTTGCCTCCACCTCTTGCGTGCTGGGATTGCAGACATGCACTGCCACACAGATTTATACAGTACTAGAGACTGAATACAGGATTTTGCACATGTATTAATCCTACAGGGTAAGAATAAAACCACTACTATAATTTTGAGCCAAATTTGAAGCCAGTTTTAATTAAATATTGGCCAGGATGGTGAACTCTGTCCAGATCCATTCTGGTTTCCCAAAAAACAGCAGTGAGTCACATTTTGCAGAGACTTAAAAAAGTAACCCCATAAGGCCTCCGTATTTCCCATCAGGTCCAATCAGGGGCAAGAAGATATCCTGACATGCTTCCTGCCTACGTCTAATCAGGGGCAATAGCACATCTTGACATACATCCTTCCTGCATCTCTCCCTCCTGCATGTGATCAACCAAATCGGGTATAACGGGGCCAAACAAATTTGTTTAAGGGAGTGAAAACCTGTGACTTGTTATGTCCCATAAACAACAGCCTCCAGCATTTCAGAAACTGTTGGTCCTTGGGCAACTGGCTCTGACTTGCAGCTTAAAGAATCAGGACAGGAAAGTGATAGTGCAGAGAAATCCACATAGATGCAGGAGCAGAACAGAGATCTAGGCGCTAATTCCTACAGACAAGTACATGCGAACTGATACAAGGCACAGATGGCTTTGCAAACAGTGTGGCAAAACGGATTCTCAACAGCTGAAACACACATTAACAATATGGGGGGGGCTTGATTCCTCATACCGACACCCCACACGAAGCTAAAGCCCATATAGATAAAAAGATAACTTTAAAAAGCAAAGCATAAAATTCTCAGAAAATGACATTAGAATATTTTCACGACTTTAAGATGTTTTAAAATAACATGTTAAAAGTACAAGACATAAAAGAGAGAAACACATCAAACTGTCAAACTATACACTAAAAGGACAAACACCGGTTACAACCTAGAAGATACTAGTAACCCAGCCACCAAAAGCTTACCATCCAGATGTATAAAGGCCTCTAACAATAGGAACCTAACATAAAGTACTGAGCATCTTTAGGAATCAAGAGAAACAAAAGCAGCAAAGAAGCAGAAAAGATGAAGGTCCCCTGAGCACGTGGAAAAGCTGTTTATTTAATTTTCAGAGGATGAAAATGAAAAGGACGAAGTGTGGTTTGTGTATTTCCTATTTTCCAGTTAGGAAGAGGGTTTACTGTGGGGAAGAAGTGGAGCGGCAGTCCACGTGAGCCAGGACTCCCGCAGCACCCAGAGGACTGTGTGCTCTGTGGCCTCAGGGTGCCGCCTCTACTCTACAGGTCAAGGAAACTTGTAGTCTGTCGTGTACAAAAGGAAATGGGACATGTTCATGGCGGGAGCATGGGCAAAAGTAAGACAAGAGAAGAAGCACCTATGATACCACGAAGACGAGGGGGAGGAAACATGAAAGGAGATGCTGTCAGGCCGCAAGGTATTTTGTTTTTAAGTAAGAGAAACATCAGATTGACTGGAAAGACTGGGATTTAAACCTCCATAGTCTAACTGATGATCTTTAACAAGTTGTGGATTGTCTTTCTAAACTGACATGTAAACTGTACTTTATATGAGCATACTTGAATACTGTATATCTACATGTGTGCATACATATTTAGCACTTAGCATAGTACATATTACATCAAAGCCATGCAAGAATGATAGTTTTGCTGCTTCATTAATGTCCTATTGTCTTTTGTGATGTATGTACATTCTTGTTAAGCCTACGTCTGACTATTCTTCTAGTACCCAAGTGTTGTTAAGAATCTTGGCAGTGACAGCCAAATAATGGTGAGGTTCAAAATGCAGGGTGGCTCACTGGGGCCTACACACCCTCAGGATGGGCAACAGAACCTGTGAAAGTTATATAAAGTAGGACTCCATCCCCTCAGCAGTATCTAACGGAACCTGTGAAGGTTATATAAACTAGTAATTCATCCCTCAGCAGTATTTAAAAGCCCACCATGTTGTCAAAACTGGCATCCAATAACAAACGAGATGAACAAGGTCCCTACCCCAAGGGAAATATGAGTTTTATAATGATCCTGTCCAATAGAAAAACCAAGAAAACTAAGAAATTATTATACTTTTCCTCTTAGCCACATTTTAAAGTTAGCAGAAACAAGCTAAGCATATATATGCATGCTTTTCCTTGCATTTGGATGTGAAGGAAACCTTACTATGTGTTTTGTAAATTGCCTACTTTATTTGAGCAACACTCAACTCAACTCACCTTTGGACCCTGTACTCCAACTCCCATTGGTCCTCTAGGGCCTGTGGGTCCCATCTGGCCTACTTCTCCCTGGGAAGCAAAGAATATTTGAATATTAAGCAAAATGAAAGTAATACATTCCTGACTTTGATCTCTCAAAATAGATATCAACAAGGTGAGACAATTTTATGTACCTAATTCATAATTCACACCACACGATACACACACACACAATGTAGTTACATATGAAGTCCCTTCAGTTACATGGATTTTTATCATAAGTTTGACTTAAACTATAAACCATGTGGTATATACCTGTAGGGACACTTTGAAAAGATAGTTACAATACATAACAGTTAAACATACACTGAAAACCCTACTGATCTCTAACCAAGAGCAACAACAAAACCAGAGAACAACCCAAACTCTCAATGCATCCCAAATAAAACAAGGGCCCACAGGAGCACACAACTGTAATCTCACCTGGTCTATACAGAAAGATCTTGTCTTCCCCACACTCCAAATGACAAATGAATGAATGCATAAAAAAATAAGCCAACACATAAATCAATAATCTGAAGGGTATCAGTGATGGTTTTCATCTTATATGTGTGCTTTAAGGTGAGCAAGCTTTTCTGAGAGGTATCATTGATTTATTTAGAACAACAAATAGGGATCCTTGAAGCAATGTGGAAGGTGACTAATTGTAATAACTGCCTCTCCCCAAGCAATGAGGAAGAATTCCAAATTAAATGGTAATCTGATTCCAAAATTCAAGGAAAACTTTGACTGTTTACGTCATTTCTGTCTCCATCTTTTTAGGTGTTGGAAGTTGAACCCACTGTGGAAACGCTGGCGAGAATGCAAGCTCACCAACCCAGAGAGGGTCACCACATTGATGCCTACTTGCACTTTTAGAATAGGGTCTCAATAATTAAAAATAAGATAGGATATAAATAAAGGTTATACAAGTAAAAGCATTTTAAAGCAAAAAGAATATGTATTATGCCTTCTAAGCCATTAATAATATCAGCATTACTTACTATAGAATGTTCTGATTTTTTAAGTTAATTCCATCTGTTCTCTTGCAGAGTCATTGAACATCAATCATAAACAACAATAATACTATAAATGCATTGCATTTTTCTGTCATTCATAAAGTTACCTTGGAACCAGGTGAACCTTGTCCCGGGGGTCCTTGTGGACCAGGTGGACCAATTGGACCTTGAATCCCCTTTAGAATAAAAGTTTTAAACATTGTTAGTGAAATTAAGATGTTTGGGGAACGCCTGTGTCTTCTGAAGTGAAGGTATAGCTCTGTGTTACAAACTGCTGACACCACGGGAAGCGTCCGAGCAGTCATCACTGTTTAAACCCCAATGCATAGCCTTTCCTTCTAGGATAGGAAGAGAAATGTCAGTTGGTCCACGAGAATACCTGGAATAAATCTCATGCTTCCAGCGAATACCTTTAATCCCAACACTTGGGAGGCAACAAGACCAGGCCATCCTGGTCTATATAGTAAGTTACAGACCAGCTAATGCTGTGTGGCAAGATCTTGTCTCAAAAAAACAACAACTCCTGCTTCCTAGTAGAGTTAGGTGTATGTATGTGGACTAGGTTCTGACTATTAGAATGAGGATAGAGTGATTTATGTGAGTTCTCATTCATCCTAAGCCAGTAGTTCCCAACCTTCCCAATGCTGTGACCCTTTAATAAGCTTCCTCAAGTTGTGGTGACCCCCAGACATACAATTATTTTCGTCACTTCCTCAGAACTGTAATTTTGCTACTATTAAGACTCATAATGTAAATATTTGTGTTTCCCTGTGGTCTAAGACAACTCCTGTGCCCTACAGCTTCAGATATCTAAAAGAGATCCCAAGTCTGTGCTCCATTGGGAATTTTATTCGGTGTCAGGAAAGAGAAGATGTGGCCCCCACTGGAAAAAGAAAATTAAAGGCTATCAAGATAAAACATTAAAATTATGCTTATATACTACAAAAAGCCATCTCCTTTGCTCCAGTTAGACAGTACAGCTGCTGGTTTATCTTGAAAATATAAATATTGGGGCTGGAGAGTCAGTTCAGTGACCAAGAGCCCTTACTACTATAACAGAATGGTTAACACAACACCCACATGGCAGCTGGCAGTCAACAGTAACTCCAGTTCTAGGGAGTCTGATGTCCTCTTCTGGACTCCACAGGTAATAGGCATGCACATAGTGAACACACATACATGTTCATTATATGTATGAGGCAAGCTCTCAGACATATAAAATAAAGTAAATACATTTTAAAATAAAATACAAATATCATTTCTTTTTCTCCGGTTGATGAGACTGAGAAGTCCCCACGATTTAGCGGAGTGACCGTGGTTCCAAGAAGGAACTTCTCTCATTTATAGCTGTCTACAAAGATCACCTAACAGACGAAGAACAGGATACCACAGCATGTACGTGGTGCATTTATGGCTACATGTCCACGTATGGTTACTTTTGTTCTATTTCACTCTGCAGAACATCTGAGGTGATCGAGTGACTAAATATTTAATTAAACTATGAAGACCATTTGAAGGACATTGTCCATAGGTTGCTTGAAAACAGATTTTCCTCATAAATATTTGAATGGGGAAATAGATTCCTGTAAGGAATCAACAAGAGGAGGTGATGAGCATAAGAACATGATAAATGAAATTTAAGAACGGAATCGGATGACTGCATAAGCAGAGATTAAGTAGCGTTTGTGCCATTTCTCTTAAAAGAGAAAATGAATTCTTTGCACAGTTTACAAACACTTCAACTCATTCTGCTTCCCATCAACAGGGTCATTTATGGGGTCAGCCCTGTAAAGACATCTTGCCTCTAAGCTTTTGTTTCTTTTGTAATGAAGAAAGGGCATATAAAATCCAAAGCAATAAAAAAAAAAACCTTTTTTCACTAAAAACATAACAGTCTCCATTAAGAACCAGCATTAAAGGGAACAGGAAGGCAGGAAGGCACAGGTGGGAGGTCCAGAATCCCCAGACCATCTGGACAGACTGGCCTGTCTTTGAACCCCATTGTCAGTCGCGGACTAGTATCTCGGCCTCAAGAAACCACAAAACCCAGGATCTAACAGTGCTGCCAGGATCTCAGGACCAGAAGGTAGCCCTGCAGGACCCAGCAGACAAACTGTAGATCCTGAGAGTCAGCCCAGGATCATCAATAGCCAGAATACTGAGGTCTGATTGTTACCAACACTTATTTATAGATTGATCTTGATGTTTTCTGAACCATAACCCTCCTAACATATTAGACTCAGAACTCTGCCCAGGGTGAGGAAGTGGGAAAAGGAATAGTAGACAATCTTACTGTTGCTTGGGATAACAAATACGTAATAATAAGGATTTTAGAAAATTCTTAGGAATAAACTCACATTTCAGGTCAACAATGAGATTTGGAATTACCTCACTTTCAAACCTTTATCTTCCATCAAAGTACATCAAGGAAGGACTATGCATTCTCCAGGAAACACAATAATTCAAATTTACTCAAATGAGCTCGCCACTCCCTAACCAGGACAATACGTCTGTATTTGCTGGTGGCTTCGATGAAACAAGACTACATGGCTAAAGGCAGAGAGGGAACAATAGCAGATAGTGCTGATGTCTGGACTTCACACATTTGACAGTTTTCCAGCTTCTCTGAGTAGTTCCGCTCTGAGCATGCAGCCATCCTTCCTCTATTCTAACCACAGAGGCCCCACATCCTTTACAAACAAATCCCATTATGGGTTGCTTCTTTGGGGAAGGATGCCTTTAAGGTAACTAGTCAGCCCTGATCCCAGTACTTCCTTAAATCCCAATGCTAAACTTAGGTGGGTGGATATAGGGAATTTGAAACACTCCTCTGTTGGCAGAGCTGAGAATACAGAAACTTTAGAGAGGAAAACGCACACGCCAGTAAATGAGAAAATACTTCTCTGCCAAGGGGGACTACAAATATAAAATTTTATACCAAAACACTTATTAATAAGGTCTTAACAGAGGAAGACATAGCACTAAGAAACACATAATTTATGTTCTGAATTTCTGAAAGCCCTAAAATTATAATCTTCTCATGATACATTTTCTCCTTCCTTGCATTACTCTGAACTTACAGTCTGCTGGAATTATTGCCAAATGAGCACAAAAATGCTCACAGGCCTGGTCCTCCCTGAACACAAGGACCAGGATGAAATGTCTGTGCCAAAAAAGGGGAAGCAAGAACGACTTACCTGTTCTCCTTGACTTCCGATACCAGGAACACCCATTGGTCCCTGGGGACCCACAGGTCCCAAATCCCCCTGTCAAAATATGAGTAGACAAAAGCTAATTTACTACGCCTTGCTAATCCGGAACTGGCCTAGATTAAGATCTATCTTTATGCTTTGAACACATTCAGCATGGAAAGTCCAACCTGCACTCCCTTTCAACAACCTGTAGTTCAGACGCGCCAAAATGGCGGCGTCTTCACTCTTCCATCTAAAATGGCTATTGTTAATGAAATCGTTATTATTTATTTTAATTTTTGAGACTATAACATTATTACATCATTTACCCCTCCCTGCTCTGCCCGGCAAACCTCTTCATATACCCCTCCTTGCTATTTTTCCGATTCATGACCTCTAATTGTTGTTACTCTCTCTCTCTCTCTCTCTCTCTATATATATATATATATATATATATATGTATTTGTATATATAAATATTCCTGAATATTTAAGAACAACCTAGAATTTGTATCAGTTTAGATGTAGCAGTCATTTCTCTCACAACTCAAGCTTTATAAAGTTATTTCAAAAACACAAACATTTTCTTATGGAGCACAGCTAATATTCAAAAGTATAAAATTAATAAAGTGTGAGAAAAATAAATTGAAAAAAATTTCTAAATTTTTCAAATAACATGTCAAAAATTAAAAAAATGAAAGGAAACAAAATGAAAGAACCCAAACTTCTCCAAGAAAAGAAAGAAGAAGTTACCAGTGAAGGCAGGTGTGGCGGCACACTCCGTTAATCCTAGCACTCAGGAAGCTGAGGCAGACAGATCTCGATGAGTCAGCTATCAGCCTAGTCTACAAAGCAAGTTCTTGGGTAGTCAAGGGCTACATAGTGATACCATGTCTCAAAAGATGGCTGTATGTGAGAGTACTCAGGTCCTAGGTTGCTTATGAAATAGAGCTAACGGAATCTGCTACTGACTGGGAAGAACCCAGGGTTTTTGAAGGAAGAGAGCTACCACTTACCGAGAAGGAGAAAGCAAGCTAGGCTGGGGTGATAGTCAAACCGGGAACCCTGTTCCAGACTTGCTAAATTTGAAAAGCCTAAAACTGATGTCTAAGCGAAGACCATAAGTAGGAGATATTGGGACTAGGGGACTCAGTTTGAAGGTCCTCAAAATAGTGACAAAAGTTAGTGCCATGCCTGGGTGACTTTACCAAGAAACAGAGATCAGAGACAAGTCTTTCTAGAACTCCAGTTTTTAGAGGTCAGGGAAATGGAACAGCAACATGGTCTAAGAAGAGCACCAAGACAGACCAAGAAGAGAGACAGCCTCAAAGTGGGAGGGTCAGTAAGAGCTATAGTTAGGTCAAATACACCTATTGAGACCTATGCCTCTGAGTGGCGTGAACAAATTCACTTCGTTTGTGTTAATGCCAATTATATTTAGAATACGTCAGGGAGAGTCAATGTTTTCGGGCAGAGTCCTTGAGATTGGAACTAAGGCCTGATTCATGTGAGGCAAGTTCTCTACCTTTGAGACAAATTCTTAGCCTCCTTTTCACATTTTATTTTGATGTACGAGCTCTCAATGTTGTTTGTGTTAACCTTGAACTTACTCTGTGGTCCAGCCTTGAATCTGTGATTCCCTCTCCCTAAACCTCCAGAGCGGCTAGAATTACAATCCTGTACCTCCAGGCCCAGTTAGCAAACCTCATTTTGAAAGGTTGGATAATGAATCTTTTTGGCTTGACAGCCAACAGAAGGTCTGCTTTGTAACCGAAGGTTGCTGCTTTAGTAGCATGTAAACAGCCACACGGGAAATGTAAATGACCAGGTCGCCTATGTGCCAGTGACATTTGGTTCAAAAAGACGGGCAGGCAACTTGGGCTAAATAGTTATTAATGAACAAAATCACATAAGTGGATCAGATTATATATAAATTAAAGCATGTTTAACTTGTTTCAAGACACACCCTAGAATAAAAATGTGTTTAGTTTTTAATTTAGAGATAGAATGTTCTAATTCAGAACTTGATCCCTTCATCCCCAGCGGCCCTGTACTCAGGGGGTGTCATGCCTTGTCTACTTTAATCATTTTTAAAACTATTTTCTGTGTCTCCACTTCCCTGATGACCTTCAAGAGGGACAAGATGACAGCGGTTAGTTTCAAGTCTGCTGACTCCAGAATCCAGCTCAAAACCAGTAATTTGCAATGAGTCAGTAAAGGAAGCGAAGACCCCCTTCATGCAGAGACTGTAATTAAATGTCTATGCTGTCCTCAGTGTTTGTCCTAGCACTACTCATAAGAGCTAAGGTAATAACCAATTTAAATGTTTAACAATGTAGAAATGGGTAAAAAATGTGGTGTCACACAGTTGAACTCTTTCAGCCATAAGGAATGAAGTTATATCATTTGTGATATAACTGTGAGCTACCATTTAACGGTTGAGTCATCTCTCCAGCCCCCAGCTTTTTAAAAATGGAAACAACTAGGCCAGCAAGATGGTTCAGTGGCTAAAAGTGCTTGGCACACAAGCCTGGCGATCTGCGTTTGACCCCTAGGACAAATGTACAGGTGGAAGGAGAAACCCTACTGCACAAAGGAAACCTTTGATCACTACATGAAGTAATTAATAAACAAATAAGTGTTTTTAAATGGGTACAACTGGAGAGAATGATACAAAGAGAATTATGATAGTCTTCAAAAGACGTATGCTTTCTCTTGTTCACGTTCCTCAATTTTATGTTTTACATAAAATCCTGTATGCACATATGACTTTAAAGTAGAAGCACAACTGTCTGTGGGACTCCTGGGCTGGAGAAGGGAGGATCATGGGAAGGGGAAGATGCCAAACTTATAATATATGCTCATATAAAAATGTCTTTATATTACACAGTACTATGTAAAAATTAATTATTTTATTAAAGAAAATGAATAAATATCTGTGCTCTAAGTACTTTGTAGGGCCATATTATACAGGCCCATATTTCTACATTGTATGGTGGCCAGAATTTCAGGCCACAGTTTGCACCTGCCACACAGAAGGTGGTCACCTAGCTTTTCCAGACAAACTGAGGACACCATCCTGAACAAAGGGTCAGGATATGCTAACATCGTCGCTCTGCTCCTTCTTTGTAATTTGGAAGATCTCCTGGGAAAGAGGTGTTAATTCAGTCTATGTGACAGAGTAGGAATACAGAGCAGGAAGATAGATAGGAAGACTGACAAAATGGGCATAGAAAGGTATGGACATGACCACAGTCAGTCTCCCCGCTACCTAGGAAACAGAATGCTAATAAATTTCCCCCTCAGTTTATGTTTTTGGTATAAAAGCTGTTTGGAGAATAAACGTGGGTGATTTTCAAGATGTGAATTCAGAACTTCATCAGGGATCCCTCAAAACTCCCTCCCAATAAAAGTCATGTGAGTTGTGTCTTTAATCCCACACCTCTCCACTCCGATTTGAGAAATAATTTATGGTCCAGGCTGGTCTCGGACCCCGGCAGTACTTCATTATTTTATTTACCGATTATATATTTGTGAGCCTTAAGATAGCACTACATTGTCACTTGAGTCACACAGCAAAGTTTCTGAACTTTGAGTTTTACTTAAAATAATAGAAAAAGGAAAAAAAATCAGTGAGGAGAGAGTGGACAAAGGTGGTTTGTAAGGGAGCAGCAAACAAAAGCTTTTCTATGTGATAGTGTCCAGGTGTTTCAAAGTTTTCTTTGCCCAAACTGCAGATGTAGAAGCACAAATGCCTGTCGCAGGAACCCTTGGAAGGCTAAGGCTCACAGCGCCCACCATGCTCTCGCAGCTCCAAAGCAAGAACAAAGCATTTTGCGTTTCACAGCTGCAGTTACCCTTGGAACTGACCTATTTGAACCAAGACTTGTATTAGATCTAAAATTTGCATGGTTCACTGTTTACCATTATTTTTGCTAACTAAATACAGTCAGAAGAGAATATATCACTGCTGATTGAAACTAGACACTTGAAACAGTCTTCAGTTGTTATTCTAATATAAATAATATGATGATATGCTTAGAGGCTGACAAATGACTCATGATTGACACGGGGTCTCTAGCTTTTGCATGCATCTCTTTTACATCTATATTATTATTCCTGCAAGTTTGCACATGAATGTTTCTGTCCCACCCTCTCTCCCCCAATGGCTCCTGTGCCCTTCACTTCCTCTAAAGTTCATGATCTTTTAATTATGCATATGTGTGTGCATGTGTGTTTGTATGGTGTCTGTGTACACATACACACATGTGATATATGTCTTAACTCTCCTCCCTCTGGGGACTTTCACTCCCCACTGCTCTTAGGGTCTGATCAACTTCTAGTAGCTTCCATTCCCAGCTTCTGCTCCTAATCACAGAGCCCTTTAAAGCAAACAAATAACTTGGTAGGAGTAAGGCAGCTTTTGTCAGCTAGGACCTGGCAGTGAGACCAGAGACCCCAGGCAATGTTATGGAGCATAGAGAAGCAAGAGTACTTTGTCATTGTGTCCAAACACAGGTAAATTAATAATAAAAATTGTTCAAATCTCAAGAAACATTCAAACATCCAATACATTGTCTAAAATTGGGTGCTTCTACTTTTTTTAAAAAAAAAATTAACTGGTCGCAGCTCATCCACAACTATTTTCCCATAACTGCTAGAGGAAATTCATTTAAAAACTCAATCATAAAATTATCTCCACTCCCTGAGAGCATTCGATCAGATGGCAGTCTGTGCTTTTGTGAATGTGCCTCAAACTAATTAACACAAGCTCAAATTCTACGGAAATCTTAGTTTGCATCTTTATCCTGAGTTGGAACTGGCTTCCACCAGCATGGGTCTCCCTCACTGCAATGAGCCAATGACCTTTGCCTAACATTAGGCAGACTCTGAAAGTCCCTGCTGAAAGACCGAAAAGACAGTTTTCTTAAACAAGTTCCCTTACTCTAGCTTCATTTTAAGGTAATATTTTTAGTGAGAGCCCAAGGATGTAAAGATAGATACATAGATGCATAGATACATATTCATGTAACATATTACAGTCAGTATGGTTTTTTTAATTTTTGAGGTCATAATATAATTGTACCATTTCTCCTTCCCCTTCCTCCCTCCATCATATACTTTTCTTTACCAAGAGTGTTCTTTACCAAGAAGTATCTTTTGCTAATATCTGGTTTCAAAGATGTATTATTGCTGATGACAGAATGCATTGAAAGTTAGAACTCAGATAAGTGAGGAATTATTTGAAATACAGATAATGTGAATTTTCACATTATATATATATAATTCATCCTGCATAGTAAAATACCTAACATTTACTAGTTTATAATTACCTAGATACCTGTGTGGGATGGTTGTCTTATTATATGCAACTCAAACTGCAATGTCAAAAATAATTTTACTTTATAATGGCTTCCACTATATACTTTATATGCAATACCTTATCCCCTTTGATTGACAGGCCTTGCAATCCTTGTGGGCCAATTGGTCCTTCAGAACCCTTTTCACCCTGAAAGCAAATTGGAAAGGTTATCAGTGCACAAAGAAAACTAAGACTTTTAAGAGTTTCTATTACAGTTACTGAGAATTATGGTTCACATTAATGGTTTTTAAGTCCAGCATCTAAACTCACTGTTTATTCAAAATGAGTAATTCGAACTTTGAGATTTGCAACTCAGAAATAAAAAAAAAGGTTGGTTTTAACATTAAAACAGGAATGGGTCTATCCAAGAAAGGCACGTATATAGCACCACTCAAGCTGAAAAAGAGCTAAATTCCAATCCCATCAGAGAAACAATCAGTCTTGCGGTGTGGCTAGTGATAGCAAGCCGCTTTTCCTTACTAATGACAGAAATGGATTCATGGTGATAAGGAAAATTTGTCTCTCCTGTGAACTAATGCTTGCTGAAATTGGATTATTGATTCAATGTTTCAATTTATAAAAATCAACTGAAAATCTAAGGTTATAAGGATTCATGGAAAATCTTGAACAAGCTATGATAATAACATTTGTGTGTGTGTGCGTGTGCGTGTGCGTGTGTGTGTGATTTGCCTGAATGTGTGTGTGTGCCACATGCATTTCCAACGCCATCAGAAGCCAGAAAAGGGCATTAGATCCCCTGGAGCTTGAGTTACATGTGATCATGAGTCAAAACTGAACTCTCTAGAGGAGCAGCTAATACTCTTAATTACTCCAGCCCCTACTGTATTACTTTTATGTAGCATAAGAATATGCTGGACATGCCACTGAGGCATTCCCTGGAATATTGCACTTTCTAGTATCTTAGTAATTAACATAATATTCTCACCCCCTCCTCTGGTTTAACACACAGAGATAGAGAAATATTCTGGCTACTTGAATTTCCCAGATTGCTTGGGCTAGACATAACCAGAAGTCTACTAGATGTAAAAATACTTAGGAAACCACATAAACATTTTTGAAACATAGTAATAAACTGAATTTGATCTGCTATCTTAGGCATGATTCCTTGGTAGTCAAAGGCATTTCATGTGTAAGGTAACCTTATCCCACACATTATTTCCAATCTATAATAAATTTAACAAGGAAAACTTTTAAAATTTAACCCATCGATTTAGTGTCTATTGCTTTAGCCAACTGCTTTCCCCTCTTGAAATGTAAGTTTCTCGTGGATACCAAATGTTGATCATGGTAAGAGAGGTAAGAGCGAGATGCTTAGAGCCATGTGGCTCTCTAAGAGCTCAGACTTGAGAAAGAATGACATGTGTAGAGATTCTTAGACACCTGGAGAGCAGCACGTGTTTCTCAGGATTGTGTGTATACCCCAACATGTATGTTTCAGAGAATGACCTTGGAAATGACGAAAGATTTCAAGCATGTCTCTTATTCTGAAATTTTGTGGATAGGGCCCAAAGTACCTTAGAAAATTGTTTTCTGTGTGGCCACTGGCAGATATGCTATAGACAGAAGACCAGGAATTGACCGACCACAGACCACTAACCAGACCCACTGCCTACTTCTGTCAATGTGGTTTTATTGGTCAGCCACAAGCCATCATTCGTACACTGTCTGTGGCTATTTTCAGACTACAACAGAGCCAAGGTTTGTACAGTTATCAGGGGCTCAGAAAGCTTGAAGAACCTGCTGTTTTGGGCCTTTACAGAAAGAACTGCCAACACACAGCAAGGAGGAAGCAGTAGGAAATCTGCTTTCCCAACTCCAGGTCAACAGCGACTGTTTCAGAATGTTTTGTTCTTTCTTTGTGATGAAATTACTCTTCTTATGATATTGAAAGCAATATTATTAAAACTGGAGCGTTAAACTCTCTTTCTTATCTGTGTTTAGTAGAAACAAAGCTGTAAGCCAAGGGTTGCCATAGCTACACTCAGTAACTTAACTTCTGGACCCAAAACAAATGCACGTAGCTTTAGTGCCTATAAACTAAGATAACTTTTAATTAATATACAATAATTACACAAAATGCAAGTCTGCTGATTACTTATTTTATAATTATGAATTTCATGCATATGTGCTTTTATGTTATGGAGAAATTTGCATATTCTTTTACTTAGAAGGGTGAAAATGGCCAGGTGAACGCTTGACTTCTAACGGTTTATAATCCATGATCTTGTAAGACAAAGCAATTTTTCCACTGGTTCAGAAGCTTTTGTTACCTTTGGTCCTGGAAACCCTTCTCCTGGTGGGCCCCTCTCTCCTGGTGTTCCCTCCAGACCACGGGGACCCTGGTAAGAAAGAATGGGGAGGAGAACAGGGGTAAGAATGGAAGATGGCATGATGGGAGGGGAAAAGCAGGAGAGAATGGTTAATTTCTGTTAATATACAATATAGTCCGTTCTGTTTTAGTAAGAATCTTTCTAGTGTGGTCCATCCTGTCAGCTGGGAACCTGTGAGTAGCAGGACCCTCACTGTTTTCAATATTCCTTCTCTTGGAATGGCATAAGAGCTTCTTCTTGTGTTCCAATTAGAGGAGAGTGGAAATAAGTAATGCCTCAAAATACAGATAAGAAAATACATCCCATGGGACAAGAGATCCAGGACTGTGTGGCCAGGAGAAGACACAGGGAGACTTACTCATCTGAGCAAATATTGGAGAGCCTGGAAAAGCTCTCCACAGAGAAGCATGACTACTGTTCCCTCTTTCTGACCTTACAAACTTTGATTATTTTTGTACATAAATTCTGTATCTTCCTAAGATCATTAATGCGGGAACTTGGTGTTTACTCTTGATGATTTTAAGAAGCCCTCGCAGCTTCTCTCAGAAAGGCACCAGGAGAAGTGAGGGCTTCTCACATAGTAAAAAAGAACACAGCACAGTGAAAAGTGGGCTGCCGGCAAACCCACTCGTGGAAAACTAAAAGAAAAAACAGGTTTTCATCAAAACCAGGCATTTTATTTTAGTATGCGTCTGTGTATGGGGCAGGGCGTCCCCTGTGCTGGAGTGACAGGAAGTTATGATACCATCTGACGCTGGTGCTGGGAACTGAACTTGAGTCCCCACGAGGGTAATAAATGCTCTCAATTACAGAGCCTTCTCTTCAGCTCTCCCGAGCCCTTACTTTCTGAGACAAGATCTCTCGCTGAACTCGGAGCTGATTTCTGTCTACACTGCTAGCCAGTGAGCCTCAGGATAAGTAGTACTGGGCTTACAGAAGTGCATCACTATGGTCAGGTGTGCTGGCTTTGGAGCTTGTGGGCAATTCAGTGGACTATCGCAGGCCAACGCCCTTCGCTAGGCAGCCCCATCAATCCATCTATTAGAGGAAACAGCTTAAATTGTCTTCCAAACATTTCTCCTTTCCTATTCATTCTCCCACCCCACCCCCAAGAGGAGGGAAACTTTTTGAGCTTTGAAAATTTCTATTTGGTGGACCGAGAGATGGTCAGAGGTCAAGAGAACTGGCTTCTCTTCCAAAGGACCTGGTTTGATTCCCAGCATCTGCAACTGTCTGTAATCCCAGTTTCCAGACATCCAACACTCTCTTCTGGCCTCGGTGGACAACAGGCATGCATGTGGCGCACAGACATACAAGCAGGCAAATATATATATATGTATATATATATATATATAATAAAAATTAAAATATTCCTAGTTTGGGCCACTGAGGAGATAACCAGAGGTAAAGTACTGATGGACGATCATGGAACTCGAGTTCAGATCTCCAGCACACAAGCCAAAAGCTTTAGAGATGCTTTCTGCACAAAAGGGGCAGCAGAGCAGGACTCAGCATGACGTGTGTGTCACAAGTAATACGCTGTGTGTGCTGGCGCATGCCCTTAACCCCAGTACTTGGGAGGCTGAGGCAGGTGAATCTGTGAGTTCAAAACCACCCTGGTTTACATAGCCAGATCTCTCTAGTCTACATAGAGAGAGCCTGTCGTAAAAACAAACAAACAAAAACCTATCCCAGTCTTGAACACATTTTTTTGCTTCTTCTTAATATTGCATTTTTAAAAGTTGATCTTTATTATTTATGCGCAGTCTACTTGGTAAAGACTTAATTAAAAGAAAAAGCTAACATGGAATTTAATTTAAATTGCAGTGCTTATGGGGAAACTAGCTTTTAATTCCAAAACATTAATCAAAAGTCTAATATCTATGACAGTTTGCTCTAATGGCCAAGCAATTAATTAGAGTAAAAATTTAAAGGAGCATGGAAACTAAATAGCAAACTAGACTGAAAAGTGCCAAGCTAATGTTACATAATTTAACAGCAAAAGCATTGGCAACTTACTCTTCACTAATGACATAACAAATGAAAAATAAAATTACATTGAATAAGAGGAACAAATGTATTGAGTTCACTTATTCGTTCAACAAACATTCACCAAATTTGATAGTTTGTTTCTCTATTGGTGTGATAAAACACCATTCCCAAAAGCACCTTGGAGAGGAAAGGGTTTATTTGGCCTACAAATTACAGTGCATCATGCAGGAAAGCTACGGTGTCAGCTCAGGGAGGAACCTGAAAGCAGGACATAAAGCAGAACCCACGGTGCTCACTGGCTTGGTTCCTCTGCCTGTCCTATATATCATAGGCCCACCTGTGTAGGAATGGCACCACCCACAGCGGTCTGAGTGCTCCCACACCAATTAGCAATTAAGGAAATGCCCCACAAATGTGTCCGTGGGCCAATCTAATAGAAAACATCCCTCAACTGAGGTTCCTTTTCCTCCATGACTCTAGTTTGTGCCAAGTTGTCAAAAATTAGGCAACACAGCTGACTCCTCCTTTGTCACATCACTATTAAATCACAACCTTTGCTGTTTGTTCTTAAGAGCTCATCTTAGAAACAAACATGAAACCGTCTCAAAGTTACATAATTTTCAACACTTTAAAAGTCCAAGTTCTGTCTCTTTTGTTTTGTTTTATTCTTCGAGACAGGGTTTCTCTGTGTAGCTTTCAAGCCTGTCTTGGAACTTGCTCTGTAGAACAGGCTGGCCTTGAACTCAGAGAGATCAGTCTGCCTGTGCCTCCTGAGTGTTGGGATTAAAGGCATGCATCACTATGAGGGTGATACCCACTGAAACAGCTGACCTGAGCTAAATGGAGCTCACTGACTCTGGACTGACAGCAGGGGAACCAAACTAGGCCCTGTGAATGTGGGTGACAGTTGTATGCCTGGGACAGTCTGTGGGGCCAGGCAGCAGGGCCAGGATTTATCGCTACTGCTTTAACTGGCTTTTTGGCGCTCATTCTCTTTGGAGGGTTACGTTAGCCTAGATAGAATGGGAAGGGCCTTGATGCTGCCCCAAAGTGATGTGCTAGACTTTGTTGACTCCCCATGGAAAGTCTTACTCTCTCTGATAAGTGGATGTGGGGGGAGAGAGAAGGAGGAGCAGAGGAGTGGGAACTGGAAGTGGTATGTAAATTTTTAATTAAATAAAAAAATACATGGTGTGGAAAAAAAGAAAAAGGAAAGTCTAAGTTCTCTTTAGAACTCTAAAATCTTTTATCTGTGGGCTCCTCCAAAATCCAAACTAAGTTACATACTTATTTTTTTCTATTCTATTCTAAGAAGGAAGAACTAGAGCACGGTTACAATCAGATCATAGCAAAATCCAAGCTCTGTAGTGAAGTTCAAATCCTGTAGCTCAGTGTGTGACATTGGTAACTCATCATGATCTCCTGAACTCCAGAGGCTTGGGCAGTCCCGCTTCTGCCTCTCTGCCATCCACAGCACACATTGTTTCTCAGCTGCAGGCCAGCTCTGCAGCACAGTGTAGAGCCACGGTGTTCGGCGGCCATCCCCTCATCCTGTCATCTCCAGCATGCAAAGCTCCCCACTGTAACCGAGGCTTCACCTTCACCGATAGCCTCTCCAGACCTCTTCAGGAACTCCAACTCTGCCACCCAGTACCAAGCCTTAGCTTCCTCCACGACCCCCTTAATCCTAAGGCTTCCTCAGCAACTGAAGCTGTTCTTCGACAAGTAGCCTCCTAACCTCAACCCTGCCACATGGTGCAAGGTCTTAGACTCTCTCCACAGAAACCTGTAGTAGTGTTTGTGTGTAAGGTTGAAAAGGGGTCAATTGTTCTGGTTGATTTTTGTCAACTCGATACAAACTAGACTCACAAGCAGAAAGTTCGACTAGGGGATTGTCTCTGTCATTGGATTGCGGGCATGTATGTAGGGTGTTTCTTCTTGATTAATTATTGATATGAGAGGGCCTTGCCCACAATGGGTGATGCCATCACTGGGCAGGTGGTCCTAAGCTGTATAAAAACATTCTGAGCAAGACATGGAGAGCAAGCCAGTAAACGGCTTTCCCTCCACAGCCTCTGCTTCAGTTCCTGCTGCCAGGTTTGTGCTTGACCTTACACCACGCTGGCTTCCCTCAGGGATGGACTATAACCTGTAAGCTGAAATGCGCCCACAAGCACCACTGCCAAGTTCTTCGGTAATGGCATTTTTATCACGGCAACCGAATGCGCACTAATACAGCAAATACCGAGTAGGTAAAAGGGACTGGGCTAGGGTCTAGGAATAGCAGACAGACCCACCTTTATCTCGGGGAGTTAATAGTCTTTTATGATAGTTGAAAGCTCATTTTAGTATCTTTTAGAATGAGGTACAACAGTTAAGTTGTACTTCATATTAACAATTGTGTGCTCAAATAAGTAGTTTAATTTTTCTAATGTTAAACGCTGTCCTAAGTGTCAATCACCCAATGCGCAATTGCTAGAGTTGACTAAAGAGTCCCACAGCGGATGCACATGTCCTTTCCTGGAAACACAGTCCAGTCTCTGGGGGACTGGCTTACACTGAACAGTGTGGAGAGAGGTACACTGAACAGAGCCAACAGCAATCCCCCTTCCTTCCTTCTCTGCACTTCTAGAACACATCAGCTAAGGTGAAAGCAAGAATATCAGCACTCTAAGTAACTTTTATAGCTAATACTCATGGTCACACAGTTAAGTGATTTCAAAACCGGTGATCCAAGGATTAATCACCATAAGCTGTAATGATAGTCCATACCATTAGTATTCTCCTGGGTCCTTCAGCTAAGCAGATATGAAGAAAGGTGGTTATTAACCAGAGAAGAGAAATAGCAGGTTCTTGGACTAGAAAAATGATGCTTTCAATTTATTATTAGGCTGTTGTAATAGGGGCGGTTGGCTGCGTCCCCGGCACCCCGGCCACCAGCTAGCTTATGCCCCGAAATAATTACATGGAAACTGTATTCTTTTAAACACTGCTTGGCCCATTAGTTCCAGCCTCTTATTGGCTAGCTCTTACATATTAGTCTAACCCATTTTTAATAATCTGTGTAGCCCATGAGCTGGCTTACCAGGAAAGATCTTAACCTGCATCTGCCTGGAGTGGGAGAATCATGGCGACTCCTTGACTCAGCTTCTTTCTCCCAGCATTCTGTTCTGTTTACTCCGCCTACCTAATTTTATGTCCTATTAGAGGCCAAGCAGTTTCTTTATTACTTAACCAATGAAACAACAGACAGAAAGATGACCCTCCTCCATCATTAGGCAGTGCAAACTACCATTGTACAAAAACACTTACTAGCAAATGATTATGTATCACTTTATTTTTAGCATAAATTTTTATTAGTTATTAGAAATAATCAATAATGTAACCCAATCACTTCTACTTTCCAGTCCTTCCAGGTTTACTTCCCACCCTTATAACCTCCCCAAAACAAATGTAAGAGTTCATTTTTATTTTTAAATTTTAATTTGTATATGTGTTTGTTTAGCTAAGATCTCATGTAGCCCAGAAACACCTCGAATCCCCGTAACCAAGGATGGCCCTGAACTCCTGCTCCCCAGCCTTTATGTCCTTAGTGTTATGGTAAAAATAAAATGCCTTGGGTCCCTGAATGGCAGCAGTGGACAGCGGGCCACAAGAACACAAAGACCACGAAGGCAGCCAGTCCCAGCCACATAGCAGGTGAGAGACAGAGACCTATTAGGCATGCCATGCAGAGAAAGTGGGTATTTATTTAGTGGATTATGGATGGGGAAGGGGAAAGGGGAGAGGGAGGGAGAAGAGGGACAAGGAGAGAGAGGCAGAGAGAGAAGAGGGGGAAGGGGAGAAGTGGGGAGAAGGGAGAGAGATGAGAAGAGGCTCAGGCTGGAAATGGAAGGAAAATCTGGGCGGGGGGAGGGGAGGAGTATGTGGAGCTGGTCTCTTAAAGAGACAGAGGAGACCATTACATTTAGTCCTGAGATACAGTCTGAACTACCACAATGGGTTTACATAGCACTGGAAACTGAACTCAGAGCCTCCTGTATGCTAGACAAGCATCCTATCAACTGAGTTACCACATCCTTGGACCTGTGTATAGCCTTTTAAAGACAGAAAGGCTTCCCTAAACAATCTCACCATTTTTTATAAAAGCCATGGGAAGCGATTACAACCATGACAGACTTATTTGGCTTTTACCAAATATATGTATAATGCAGAAATGTAAATAGTATAGTCTCATCAGTGAAAAGCACTATGGATACATTAACAATGAGGTAAAATATGATTGCTCATTATATTTACAGTATTACTTCCCTTAATAAAATCAAGCACTAGAGATAAGTGTGCTAATGCATAGTAAAAATTGGCCATTATCTTCAAACAGTGTCATCTATTTTATTTTTAACCTCACAGTAATTAGAGCTCTACTTTAGAGCATACTTTTTATTGAAAGTACTCTGAATAACCTTGCATACACAAAGAAAATACCTGGAGACTCTCAGCCAATTTCCTCTTTATGAATTAGTAGTCCTTACCGGATAAGCATCACACTAGTGTGGTTACACAGAGACAGAGGCTAACAGCTCTCAGCACACTTGTCACACTTACTGTGATACCAGGAGTAGTTAGTACTAAACCTGAGGTCACTAGAAACTGTCAGGCAAAGAGGCAAAAGCAAAGTGATTTCAGCAGAATCTTTCCCAATCTTCTTGCTACTTCTAAGTAATTACAAAACTCACATGGCTGGTTTTTATTATTACTATAACATTTGACACAACGCTTTTGTACTAGGCTTTTCCTCACCTTTGTTATGATCTTCCTTTCCCATTAAATAGCAAACCATCACAGTGTCAGTAATTTGCATAACTTTAGCTTGGAAAACAAGAATTGCATGTTAGGGAAACACTGTGAAAGTGTTCTGGCTACAAACAGAAGGACAAGTAATATAAAATTTCCTCTTAAGTGAATCATAAAAACTGAGCCCAGTAAAGCAGCAAAGATCTCAGGGCTCAAAAATAAGAGGTATGCTTGATGCAGGCCTGTAAGCAGCGGCTGTGACCATGAATGCTAAAGAGGATTGCGAACTCCCTGAGGCACAGGGCAGGTTCTAGGCACTGTTAAAGCTGTTAAATCACCCTTAGAGTAAATGAGAACTCCTTTAAATGAACAAGTCACTTGAGGGCTGGGGCCCTCTAACTCCCCAGTTAGCAAACATAGGACTCTCACTTGCTACCCTGACTTCCCAGAACAAAAGGGCTGCCAATCAAACAGCCAGCCTCACTACCCTGATGCCACCACAGCCATCACTTAACATCTTGAGAGAATTAGAGTGATCCCCTGGCTCTGAAAGGCACAGCCTAGGCCAAGGCCATTTGAAATAGCTTGTGTTCACTTACATGAATCTAGATGACCCGGTAGTCATTTCTACCTAGGCCACAAAGGGAGATCAGATGGACTTCTGTGAGGGGTGCTAAAGATGCAAAGGTGTGATTGGTACAAGAAGCTTAAACCTTCATTTGCCTTCTAGGTACAGTGTGGCTGGATAAAAGATAAATTACTAAAATGTTGTGAACATGCTGCAAACATTGCAAAGGGCACAATTGTTGTTGCTAGACAGTGAAATTAACATGCAATGCAGAACCCTGGGCAGTTGGGGTGTGCTTTTAATCCTACCAAATCTCTGTGAGTTCAAGGCCAGCCTAGTCTACAGAGCAAGTAGAAACCTGTCTTGAACCTTTGCCCCCAAAAGAAGAACGTAAGGGCCAGGGAGAAAGCTTAGTAGGAAAAGAGAGGATCACTGCCAACTCAGACAAGTTGAGTTCAATCCCTAGAACCCATGTGTGGAGGCCCCAAAAGGCCTATTTCCTTGTTGACCAAAGGTCAGAGAGTTTGGAACTTTCCTCTAATTCCTTCGAGGTTATTGTCAATAGGCGTGGCCAATTGCCAGACATTGTACTCCAAGAATAGAGAAGTAGTTCCTACCTCAAACAAAAGTCTAAGGATCCAACTAAGTTCCAGTTCCCTTTACAAAAATAACTTGGGTTTCCACCCAGGAAGTGGTTTGCCTACAGAAATGTTTTGGTCTAGGGTGTGAGCATGATTTGGTGACTGGTTTTGTTCTAGCAACAGAATGTTTAACTATGAATGTAGCCCATGACTTTCAATTGGTATGTTCATATCCTTATATTATGTTCACGAAGTCTCTTGTATTACTCCTACCTTTTGGCATCAGGGGTATTTTAAGCAGTTGGAAATTAAATGTGGGCGAATTTTCAGTACTCACTGAAAAATTCCCTCCTGGCACTATCCTATATGTTTCTGCATTTTATTCTTTTCATTCGCATCTTCATATTCTTTACTACGTTTCTAAATCCCCATGC
>JABTXL010008822.1:5545691-5598957 GCA_025134845.1 Neodon shergylaensis
TTCATTCGCATCTTCATATTCTTTACTACGTTTCTAAATCCCCATGCGTCTAGATTAGAGATCTTTCTTTTTTTCTATTTTTTTCTTTTTATTTAATTATTAAAGATTTCTGCCTCCTCCCCACCACCGCCTCCCATTTCCCTCCGCGACCCCCAATCAAGTCTGCCTCCCTCATCAGTCTGAAGAGAAATCAGGGTTCTCTGCCCTATGGGAAGTCCAAGGACCACCCACCTCCATCCAGGTCTAGTAAGGTGAGCATCCAAACTGCCTAGGCTCCCACAAAGCAAGTACGTACAGTAGGATCAAAAACCCATTGCCATTGTTCTTGAGTTCTCAGTAGTCCTCATTGTCCGCTATGTTCAGCAATTCCGGTTTTATCCCAAGCTTTTTCAGACCCAGGTCAGCTGGCCTTGGTGAGTTCCTGATAGAACATCCCCATTGTCTTGGTGTGTGGGTGCACCCCTCGCGGTCCTGAGTTCCTTGCTCATGCTCTCTCTCCTTCTGCTCCTGATTTGGACCTTGAGATTTCAGTCCGGTGTTCCAATGTGGGTCTCTGTCTCTGTCCCCTTTCATTGCCTGATGAAGGTTAATATTCAGGAGGATGCCTATATGTTTTTCTTTGGGTTCACCTTCTTATTTAGCTTCTCTAGGATCACAAATTATAGGCTAAATGTCCTTTATTTATGGCTAGAAACCAAATATGAGTGAGTACATCTCATGTTCCTCTTTTTGGGTCTGGCTTACCTCACTCAGGATAGTGTTTTCTATTTCCGTCCTACGCTAGCAGAAAACCCCAATTCTGGTACCAACACCCACAGTGGGGAAGCTCACAACACCCTCAACTCCAACTCCGGGGGGTCCAATGCCTGCCTCTGGCTCCATAGTGCCCTAAAACCATAGACAACACACATACATACAAACCCTCAGGCAATCTACTGCTGTTTCATTCATAGGTACTACAAAGCAACATGTTTCTGTTAGTGATTCCATAAGGCAACATGCAATGCAAAACCACACAGGGCGGCTACTGCTGTGGCTAGCTGCTTTGCTTCTGCCTTAGTAAACTGGCTACAGCTCTTTGCTAAGAATAAAGATTACTTGAGAAGTTACAAAGATCCTCATAACAGAAGAGTCATGTTTTATTCATTTCCTCTTCAGATCTCTCTTGACAGAACCTTTTTTTCCTTTTCCAACAATAGCAAACTTCAAAGCTACATAAGGTGGAAGCTGCAAATAAAGCAGGCTTTCTCTTTGCTCCACCACCAATCCCAACTTTAGAGCATTCACAAGGATTACGTAATGAGAAGATTCTCAGCCTTATTCCAGCCCCATTGTTCTCAGGGCTACAGTCCTGTCAACCACCAGGTATAATCCAGAGCTGTCATCTCCTGGGAAACTTCGACATATTAAATTCTTTTTCTTTGCCAAGCCGATTAATCTTACAAGAGACTACAGTGAGAGAAGATCAACTGAAAAGATCACACACACATATATATACATATATATATATATGTATATATATATATATATATACACACTGATATACACTTCTTTCAATGAGGACACATCCACTTCAACAAAGCCACACCTTCTAAGACAAATTTATTTATTTTATGTATATGAGTGTTCTTTCTGAATGTACAACTTTATGCCAGAAGAGGGCATCAGATCCCACTATAGATGGTTGTGAGCCACAATGTTTTTGCTGGGAATTGAACTCAGGACCTCTGGAAGAGCAGTCAGTGCTCTTAACCTCAGAGCCATCTCTCCAAACTAAGCCACACTTTCTACTAATGCCACTCCCTATGAGATTATGGGGGCCAATTACATTCAAACTACCACACTACACATGTAGCCTTATTTCAAGCATGAAAAGTATTATGTATCTGGTTCTTACATACTTCTATTATTGAAGTACCTTTTAGCATAAAACCATACAAAGTAGGATCACTTGCTCATTTATTTTTACCAGAACAAATGCATAAGAATTATGTTTTACCATTTCTTTGCCACTTACTGGCTGTCCAGGTTCACCAACTCCAATCGGTCCCGGGGCTCCTGTTCTTCCTTCCTGGCCCCTTTCTCCCTGAAACAGGAAGAGCAGAGTTACACGGTGAGTTTTTAAATAAATAATAAGATGATAGAAAATGTGCAGTGGATTTCAACAGGGATTATAGCCAAACTTTTCATATTCAAGAACAACAAAATATTCAGAGGAGGCTAATTGGCTTGAATGTGAATTGAAGCAAACAAATTGCCCTGATATGCAACTGGAGAGGAACTGCAGGTGCTTCTGTGATGGCCAAGATAAGATGTGACTATTCCCCCCACTGTCCTAAGATGCCATCCCTTCCTTGTCCCCACGCTATCTATTTCACCTGTTCTTAAACTCTGTCTCACACTTGATCTCCTTCCAAAAAACCTTTCTCTAGTAACTGTGCCTTGTAAGTTCCCCCTGGAGTCTCTGTGTTGTCATTGCTGACATGCTGTGCCTGGGAGCAGTTGACTGCCTTCTAACCAAACGGAAGAGAACTCCCTCCTTTCAGTTATGTATTAAAGCCTATTGTCTGGACCACAAGGTCCACTTAAAATCAGTACACAAGGCTGCTCTCTCACATGTTCAACGTTACACGGAGCACCCCAGGATGCTCCCTACCTCTGTAGTTTCTTACAGATCTCCCTGCCAGCCTTTACTCACTCAGTGATGTGGGCCTCTGTGTTCTGCCCATGTTATATGAGTAGACGGGAGTTTACATATTAAGATGACACACTTCCCAATAGTATATTTGCATGTTAGTGTATAAAGCCCAAGAAACCCAACAGAACCGTGTGTGCATTATGAGAGGTGGGATATTTGGAGACACACAAAAGTTTTCATTCCAACCAAATCAAAATGCATCTTGATTATTCTCACAGTAACTGAGACCACAATGCTGCATTGTCCAAGGACCCAAAAATGTACCTAACTGCTGCAGAAAATGCATCTCTGCACAAAGAAGCAAGTATCCTTACCTTAACACCTTGCTGTCCAATACCAGGGGCTCCTGGGGGACCATAAGGACCAGGAGGACCTGGCTCACCCTAGAGTGAAAAATAGGGTCATGTTAGGTCAACTCAATAGTATTTGTTGAGCAGTTCTTTGGTGTAAAGGTTTGTCATGAGAGCTCAGAGAACAACAGCAAAACCTAGTATACAGTCTGCACTCAGTTTTCTATAGCTTTTAAATATATATATTTAAATATATTTTAAATCATAATAAAAATAAACATAATATTCATTGACCCTCTGGCTCCTATAATTCTTCATAATCCTTCTTCCCTCTCTTCAGCAGGATTCCCTGAGCTCAGGCTAATGTTTGGCTGTATCTGTTTCCATCAGTTACTAGGTAAGGCTCTCTGATGACAATCAGTCACCAATCTGATCACAGGAGATGACCAGTTCAAGATATGTACCCACTATTGCAAAGCTGGGGTCATCCTTGTAGATTTGTGGGAGTTTCCCTTGCACCAGTTTTCTACCTGACCCTAAAAAGTCCCCTCCCTTTCCAGTCATCTAAGGATTACAGGAGCCAGAGAGGTCAAAGGCGTCACCTGACCTGGCTCATAGGAACTCACAGAGTCTGAATCAACGAGGGAGCCCCCATGGGACCAACCAAAGCCCTCTACATACATGTGACAGTTATGTAGCTCTGTGTGCACTTGTAGGACTCCTAACAGTGGGAGCAGGGGATGGCCCTAAAACTTCATCTGGCTCTTAGGAACCTATTTCTTATACTGAATTGCCTTGCCCAGCCTAAATATAAGAGGAGGCATTTAATACTACTGCAACTTGATATGCCATTCTTTATTGATACACGGGAGGTCTGCCCCTTTCTGAACAGAAACAGAGGAGGAGTAAGGATTGAGGGGGGTGGGAGACAGGGGAGGTAGCAGGAGGGAATGGGGAAAAAGAGGGAGAGGAAGTTTTTGTCAGGATGTAAAATTAATTAAACTTTAGAAAGGAATACAATAATTTAAAAACATGCCCCGTTTGGAGCTAGAAAGACACTCAGCAAATAAGTAAATAAATATAATATTAAAGAACATGTTAGTAGTGGATCCTACCTATAGTCTACTTTTCTTTAAATCCATTTTCAGCTAATATGGCCCCCTCTGTGGTAGGACCATAAGAAAACTTAGGCATCCTAGAACTGGATGATAGATTCCCAATGAGTCCAGACAGGCTACCTGGATTCTCCAGCTCACACCTCACTGTTGTTACTCATAGGTGCATCCTCAGAGGACTCAGGCTCTGGTCTTGAGAAATGATTATGGGTAAACAATCCAAATTGCTTTTTATATAAGGTTAAATTGTTCCAGTTCTCAAAATAATACATCTTTATTGTGGAAAACTTGTCATGTATCTTAAAACATACATATAAAGTTTTAATTACCTATAACTTTGATTAATTTTAGTATGTTTTCCAAATTTTTATGTGCACACATGACTCTTTAATTTATTTAAAATTATTAAGGAATATTTCTAGCCACTGTCATCAAGGTTAGGTTTTATCCACATTAAAGATTTCTCTTCATGTTTGCAAGAGGTAAAGTTAGACACACCGAGACCAGACTTCACTCAAGTTCAGGGACACAAAGCTGCTTTCACTAGCTTTTGTTTTCCCCCAGAGACCTGTGACTTTGGAAGGGACAGATAGCAACCAAAAAAATGTTATACTGGCATGGAAGAACATGGCTTGAGAGAAGTCTGTTGGCTTCGACCAACTGTAAAAAGAAAAAGAACCAAAAGAAAAAAATCAACTTTCCAAAATATATATCCAGACGCAAAATTAATCAAAACACAGGAAACCTTCAGGATCAGAGTTCACGACCCTTTGGCATTTGGGTGATGGCATTTACAGCTGTCTGCTGCTCAGGCTATTGAGAAAAGTCAGCCTGGCAGGTCAATCAAGTGGAATTTCTTCCTTTTGATATTCCACAGATGCTCCTCTTTTCTCCAAATGTTCTGCATCGGGCTGCCAAAGGCCATTCTTATTTTACACATTCTTGTCTGTGGAATTTCTCTCTCTTTCTCTTCATTCCCAACATAAAAGTCCATACTGATTTGACTCTGTTTTCTTAATCTTAAAATACAAGCAAGGGCTAGAAAAGACTCAGCTCTCTGGAGATGCCAACGTTCCTCTCTGCAGCTTCTCCATTTTCCATCCACCCAGGCCGAAATGCCCATGTATGTTGTATGAGCCCCATATGGGTAGCTGGCCCTATCAAGGCATAAAGGGACGCTGTATGCTCACTATGCGAAGACCCAGGAAATAAATACAGAGAGGTTTGAGACATGCTTCTCACTTATTTTCTACATGTAGCATGGGCATTTTCTCTGAAGAAGGCAAACAGTTGACAGACAATACAGTACAATCCCCACCCCAAATCAGCATCTTGGAAAAATACTAAACACGAGGCTGTCTAGGTGGTTGGGTTGTTTTGGTTTTATTTAATGTTTTATTACATTTATATTTATTATTTATTGGGTGTGTATGTGTGGGCTCCCTTGCCATGGCACACAGATGGAGGTCAGAAGACAATATCCTTCCCAGGTATTAAACTTAGATCACCAGTATTGGCAGCAAGCACCTTCACCCCCTCTGCCTTCTGGTTGGCCCTTGATGCTTTTTATTTTATTTTTGAATATTTATTTTGAGAAGGTTTAAAAAAGATGCATGTAGATATCTGGAATGGAGTTATTCTAAAATCATAACAATAGCAGAACTTTGACCACTTTCTATTCTCTGCTTTATTTCAATAACTAACGAATCCCCAAATGGACATGGTACATGGTTAATATCCAAACAGTCTTACCAATAGCAAAGATATTCCTTTAAAATACACATAGCTAGTTTTTCCAAGATAAAAATCTTTCTATTAATATTGGTGTAAGATAGCCTACTTTATTTAAAAAAAAAATACCAGCTATAAAGAAAAAGGTTACTCTATAAAAATATTAAAATTTATAAAACAACAGCCTTAATATTTTAATCATATTTATTGGGATAAGTTTTTTTTAGCTAAATGCCTCATTTTGAAAAATAATTTAAGAAGTTATTGTGTTAATGGTATCCTTCTGTCAGTTTTTTTGTTTTGTTTTGTTTTGTTTTTTGTTTTTCGAGACAGGGTTACCCTAGCCGTATTGTAACTCACTTTGTAGATCAGGTTGGCCTCGAACTCACAGAGATCTGCCTGCCTCTGCCTCCTACGTACTGGGATTAAAGGAGTACAGCACCACCACCTGGCTATCAAGTCAATTTTTATAATTTTTTAGAAATTAACCTGTTGCTTAGCTAGTCTTTTTTCAAAAAAATCACATTTTTCTTTAATTTTTGCTTCCTTAAATTTAAAAGACCAGCTTTAGAAAAAATGCAATAGTAACACAAAACCTTAAGATCACTTATTCTATTTTGATCCTTTTAAATCCAGCTCTGTGTCATAACAGATCAGAAAACACTGGAGCTAACCTTCGGGGAAATCTGAGTTGCTGTGGGTGTGGCAGCTTGACCCTAGTGCTTATCTGTAAGTATGACTGGAAATACTGCTGCCCGGGTTTCCAGGAAAGTTTCTCCTGGCTGGGCGGTGGTGGCGCACACCTTTAATTCCAACACTCAGGAGGCAGAGGCAGGCGAATTTCTCTGTGAGTTCGAGGCCAGCCTGGTCTACAGAGTGGATTCCAGGACAGACTCCAAAGCTAAATAAAGAAACCCTGCCTCAAAAACGAGAGAGAGAGGGAGAGAGAGAGAGAGAGAGAGAGAGAGAGAGAGAGAGAGAGAGAAGTTTCTTCTACGTGCTGACAGAGAATTGGTTTGGCGGTTGCTGTGGAAAGTGAAAGTGTGGGGCTAGAGCATCAAGAAGGGAAGAAGACACTCTACCTGTGAGCCCAGCGTGCCCCTTCGCCTACCTGGTGATTTCTTCATGCTGATTTTTCAAAAGAATTACAGGAATGTGAAGGCCGTGGAGGGATTGCTTCCCCTTACTGGAACACGGCCCACATGCTACCAACTTAAACTTTATTCCCAGAAGATTGGTGTCACAACATAGGACCCGTAAACAAGCCCTGATATAGGGGTAATGGTTATTCCCTTCGTATTTTCCTTTCCCCTTTCCTACCATGCCCATGGTGGTAAAGAAAGTGGTACTCATTGTGGTACAGGCTGCCTCAGTGAGATGACATGCAGAGGACTCCACACTCAGAATTGCTCTCTGGGAAATCAGCAGGACAGCACAAACAAGGAAAGACTCAGACCTGGTCCTTTGTCTCTGTTATTCCTGCCGGCCTGAGCAGCACACATATATGTGGGCACACATGTATAAATCATGTGCCTGCAACACTAACCATAGTTGCTATTTCCCTATTTCCCTTTCCTTGACCACCATAACCACTTACCACAAGAAAGTATTAAAAGAGAGCTGGTTTAAAATGCATCAGCCCAGAGAGGTTTAATGGTTTATTTTCCATGCCTTCCTTGTGAATGGGAGTATGAGCATTGTGGGGCAATGAGTAAGGTGTGGTGGACCATTTTGATCCTTCTCAGAAATTATAAATGCCTCTGTTGTTCTAGGCCTCAAGAAGATGCCGAAGTGAAATGAAATCTACTATGTACAAACACCGCCCTGCTGCTTCACACAGATTCAGTCTCCAAACAACCCCAGGGACTATGCTTTACCCCACTTCAGAGTGGAAGAATATAACCTGCATTTTGAACGCACTTTTCATTGTGCATAGAACCACATGGAAAATAAAAACATGGCCTTGGAGTCATTTAGTCCAATGGACTTAGTTCCTTTATTTGCACTATGAGATCTTTTATGAGATTCCAAAATGCAAAATGAGGAGGATCGTATGTACCTTCCAGGGCTGTTGAGAAAACTCAAAATGTTGTCTGCAAAATTTTCAAGCCATATCCAAGCATATGCTGTAGCTGTTTATTATGTGAACATTCGATCGTTATTCACTGGGGCTTTATTGACCAACCTGCTACAAGGTCTGGTGTTCAACAAATACCTGGTGATGAACAGCAACCTATGCCTGTGATTGAATATCAGTTGATGTAATCAGAGTCTTGACTCACATTACATCCATACTTTGCAGATGTTTATAGTCTTCCCAGAGAGATAAACAAATAAGAAGTTAAGCACAAGCATATGGATTGGCTGTATCTCTTAGATACTAACAGAATATGTGCATCTTTTAGGAAGAAATATTTAATTCTGCCCCAGGAGTTCTGAAAGTTTATTACAGTAGGGGAGATATTTGAGATGAACAAAGAGATGGTAATTTTATCTACTCCAATACAAAAGAAGAGCAGCAAAACAATTGAAGAAGAGGAAAGAATGATATGAGACATTCTTTGGACAGCAAGAAGCTTGGTAGACTCAAAGAGCTAGGAATGGGGTGACAGTAGGGTCCCTGCCAAGAGCAGTAGCATGCAGGGGAAATTATACAGTAAGCACCAAATATGATTTTAAATTTTCTAGTTGCTACTTTAAGGAAGTAAATAGAAATAGATAAATTATAAGTAATAACAGTTTTACTTATTACTGAAATATTTCAATACGTTATTAATATTTTTTTTTTTTTTTGGTTTTTCGAGACAGGGTTTCTCTGTGGTTTTGGAGCCTGTCCTGGAACTAGCTCTTGTAGACCAGGCTGGTCTCGAACTCACAAAGATCCGCCTGCCTCTGCCTCCCGAGTGCTGGGATTAAAGGCGTGTGCCACCACCGCCCGGCTCGTTATTAATATTTTAAAGTATTAATGATTATGTTTTTCATTATTTCAGTGCTATCTTTGAAGTTCACATGTACCTTAGGCTTGAAGAAATTACGATTGTATAAAACACATTCCAAGTGCTCAAGAACATCTTACGACTATGAGTTTTGGAAAGAATAAAAGGCCAGGGTCTTGATTCAGAACCATGGACAGTACCAACTCTACACTGCACTGTGTCCTGGAAACCTACAGAAACATCTTCAGGGAAGTCTGGGAAACAGAGACTTGCAAAAGGAACTGGACACTTTGAAGTACAGACTAAGGACATGTCTCTCCTAGACCTGGCCATCTTCTAGTATTCTCCGTGTGATTATATCCACAGTCCATCCCTCTTGTGTCAAACCAGAACCCAGGAGACATCTATGTAAAATGTAGACATGCCTCTCAACTCTCTCCTGAATTTATCCATCTCTACAGCACACACCAGATCAATATCTTTTGTTCAAACCAAATCATCCTTAATAGGCAACCTACAAATCTAACATCCTCCAATCTGCTTCCTCCATTGCTACCAGAGAAATCTTTCCCTATTTATTTTAACCTGAAACAACCCTTCTGAGACATTTCCCTTTGTTAGCCCAATAAAAGAGAGGTCCATGCAAGGTGATCCATAGCATGGCACCACAGCCTCTCCAGTCCTTCACAGTCACCTCTTTGCTTTAGTAGCAGTGGCTTTCATGCCTTCTTTCAGTCCCTTGTGCATGACCTGCTCTTTTCTACCATGAGATCTTAGGACATGCTTCCCCCTCTACCTTGGGGGTTCTTATGGCTTTTACTATCTACCCTTCAGATCATATTTTAAATACCATGCTGAAAGGAGAATCCCCTGATGGGATGAAAGTCACTGCAATATGAGAGCACCATTTTTCTGCAAGTCTGCATTCCTATGTGTTAATGTGGTTCCAAGCCTCCACTACCAGTCTAAGAAGAGGATAAGTGAGATTTTGCTACCCTTTGATTTCTCAGTGCTTAGCTAATTATAGTTATTCATGCAAACTCCTAAGCATCAGATTTTACTGAGCCTAAGCAAGGAAGCAGCAACTGTATGGATATCTGGTCAGATATGGGAGAAACTGTGGGTCTGAGAATTCTCCCTTGGAGTTAAATTTTCAATAAAGGCAACTGGTTGAGGCATGTAATTATTAATGCATAATAGTGCCAAGTGACTATTACACAATTTTTCCTTCAAACTCACCTGACATAATTAATGTTTTTTTAGCTAAAAGAATAATGATATAACAATAAAGATCTTAAGCTAACATTCTCAAGAAAGTTCAGGCAAAGAAAATCTAACATTTATGTACCTATTACTGACTCTAACCAAAGATAACCTTTCCTTTCTCTAAAATAATAAGCAATGTAAGGCAGTGATTCTCAACCTGTGGACCATCACCCCTTTAAGATCAAATGACCCTTTCACAGGTGTTACTTAATACCTTCAGAAAACATAGATATTTACATTACAATTTATAACCATAGCAAAATTACAGTTATGGAGTAGCAAGGAAAATAATTTTATGGTTAGGGCTCACCACAACATGAGGAACTGTATGAACTAAAGGATTGCAGCATTAGAAACGTTGAGAACTACTGATGGAAGGGCTACCTAATTCATTGAAACTCGCTATAATTATGAACAGTTTAATCATTGCTTGGGTCCCTTTCATCACGGGAAGGAGGTTTTGGCAACTTCTTTGAGTCATTTCTGAGATACAAGTGACACTAGATCAAATGTGAGTCTTATAACAAAGGTTCTAATGCTTTCAAAAGGAAAAGGGGTAGCTATGAACATTTTCTTTGTGCAAAATGGTTCAAACGTGGCCAGGCTACATTCTCAACAGAAACCTAGAAAAGGACCTGTGCAGAGACTTAGGAGAAAAGTCAGAAAAGCCTTTCTGTTAAGACAGCCAAGCAGAAAGGAAAACACAGGAGAGTCAATATTCATTAAGAACATTTGAATTGTTCTCCATTTTGAGCGCCTACTGTCTCTTGTTCCAGTGAAAGTTTTATGTGACAAAGGCTTACTTCTGATGCTCTGAGGAAGGCTGTCAAAAGATTCAGTTGCTTCATAAAACTTGGCAGCATGTGTGGGATTCACTCTGGAACAGATGCTAAGTGGATGTTTTGCATATATTAATTTATCCTGCCCTCACAACATATTTGATCAACCCAGAACATGGGAAGCAAAGCTGAGTCACAGGGAAGCGAATTAGCATGCCAAATCACACAGCCAAAAAAGTCTAACACTTCTGTCAGCCTCACAGCTTGGCAGCAGAGATGGCACCCTCAGCTACCACTGCCAACTATCTCTTAAAGTCGTGTACTTTTAATTTTTAAAGAGTTTTAAAACCCATTTGATTCTGGGAGTAGGATGAAGGGCACAAATTTCAGAGTTATAATATATTCACAACTGAAGATCTTTCTGGGGAAGACAAGACAAATATGATAAGATGAAAGCCAAGAGAAAAGAGAACTTAATGAACCAACTCACATTCCATTTCAGGTACTTAAGGTCTACAGAATCAATGTGTGACTGCATCAGTGATAAAACTAACATAAATTATACTTTGCAATACTGTGATTACATACTGGAACTTTATATATAAAATTATAATTAACAAACTGCACTGTGGGACCACCATTATTTCACATTTCCAATTTTAAATATTTTTAAAATACCATCTACTTGACCACAGACCACATATTTATCCATCTGTGTTTTCTTTTTTTTTTAATTTTATTTTTTTTATTAAAGATTTCTGTCTCTTCCCCACCTCCGCCTCCCCTTTCTCTCCCTCTCCCCCAATCAAGTCCCCCTCCCTCATTAGCCCAAAGAGCAGTCAGGGTTCCCTGCCCTGTGGGAAGTCCAAGGACCACCCACCTCCATCCAGGTCTAGTAAGGTGATCATCCAAACTGCCTAGGCTCCCACAAAGCCAGTATGTGCAGTAGGATCAAAAACCCATTGCCATTGTTCTTGAGTTCTCAGTAGTCCTCATTGTCCGCTATGTTCAGCGAGACCAGTTTTATCCCAGGCTTTTTCAGACCCAGGCCAGCTGGCCTTGGTGAGTTCCCAATAGAACATCCACATTGTCTCAGTGTGTGGGTGTACCTCTCGCTGTCCTGAGTTCCTTGCTCGTGCTCTCTCTCCTTCTGCTCCTGATTTGGACCTTGAGATTTCAGTCCGGTGCTCCAATGTGGGTCTCTGTCTCTGTCTCCTTTTATCGCCTGATGAAGGTTAATATTCTAAAGAAAATATTTTATGAAAACAACTGGGGAAAACTACAACTAGCAGTATTATTAGATTTCAATAACCGTAGCATGGGGTTTTCAGTTTTGATCATGTTGGTCAGGCAGAAATGACAGTTCATGCAGGGCTATCTGGTCACAAAGTCACGCTTCCTCACACACAACAAAAGCTAGAGAAATGAATGGCGCTTTCACTTAAATAAAAGACTGGTAGAAGCCACTCAGGAGAGATTTTCAAAACTGCACCTCTGACAGACACTTTCGGTTTCTCTTGCACAAAGTAAGTTGCTGGTAAACATTCAAGTTTCATTCCTGCGGCAACAAGACCACTGACTTATGGAAAGGGGCAATCCATCTGACAGTGGGATATGTTCCTTTAAAATGCACACTTGAAGGCTAGAAGGCGGAAATATTGTTTGGTTCATACAAAGTTCCCTGAAATGATAAAAATGAAGTATAAATAATATCTGTTAAATAACATTGTTAGCATGTTGAATTCCAATGAATTTTCCTCGGTGGTTCACATTATTTTAGGTAATGTATACTTTACAATTTTAATGAATGCCTTATCCTTGGAATGAGCAGCTTCTCCTGCAAATTTGCTATTGCAAATTATCATTATAAAAGCCATGGTGTTCCTCTGAGCATGTGGCTGGATCTATTCTATCTAGTACTCAATCTAGCTAGGTATATAAGTTACACACAGAAATGTCCTGGGAAGTGTGGGCAGCTTTTCTGATCTTTTGGGTCATGAGAGTTTCTGTGTTGGCAGGCTCTAACTGCATAGACACACTTGCACATGCATGAACACAGTCTACCCCAGCTGCCAGAGTCATAGAGATCAGAGGTTTAGGCATGAAGATCATCTGCCTTGAAGTCGTTGGCTGATATCCCATATGTTCTGGCAACCCTTTCAAGTTGTCACTATCAGTTGTCTTGTGGCAGATAAATTAATAACCGTGCTTAAATTCCTGGTGAGCAGATGTTCATGCAAGTCAAAGCTCTTTACACTTCAGGAACTGCTGAACTACTAACAATTTCTTCCCTTTAATTAGATTTGGAACAGAAATAATATTTAGACTTCGGCATCTCTGAAAGCAAAAGAGTCTCAAAATTTGGTCAGTATTATTCACTCAATAAATATTATAATGAAAATTAGAAAGCGCTCCTTCCTCTGCACTGACCCATCACAGTCTAGAACTATCGGCCCCCTACAAGAACCAGGGAGCCCAAGACTGGAGCTGCTATATTCAAGTGCTCTTTTAGAATCACTTTCCACAAAGTCCAAAATACAACCAATGTGCTTAGAGGATTGTGAACCTGAAAATGCTTTTGATTAGTTATTTTCACCGAGAATCACAAACACCGCATAAACTTTCTCTGGCTTACGTCCCATCAGGTTATAAGATATCACATATCATGTTACGAGCCATAGTTGGTAGGTTGGTAAAGCAATGAGTTGTTTGAGACCTTTTATACTTGATCCTTATTTGAAGAGAAATCTAGGGCTGGAAAGATGGCTCAGCGGTTAAGAGCATCGTCTGCTCTTCCAAAGGTCCTGAGTTCAATTCCCGGCAACCACGTGGTGGCTCACAACCATCTGTAATTAGGTCTGGTGCCCTCTTCTGGCCTGGAAGCATACACGCAGACAGAATATTGTATACATAAAAAAATAAATAAATATTAAAAAAAAGAGAAATCTAAAATTCTTTAAGTTTTTCTTATTATGGTATTTAACTATTTCCAAATCACAACTGGAAATATTAGTCATGGTTAGTAGGTTAACCCCCAAGAGCAGTGGTTCTCAACCTTCCTAATTCTGTAAACCTTTAACACAGTTCCTCATGTGGGAACCCCCAGTCATGACATTATTTTTATTGCTACTTCATAACTATTATTTTGCTAGGAATCATAATATAAATATCTTGGAGACCGAGGGTTGTTGAGGATGTTGTGACCCATGGGTGGAGAGCCAATGTGCTAGATTTCCTAGAGCTACTACACTAACTCTGAGTCAAAAAAAGTATTTTAATAATAGCCAAAAGTAATGCATTTTAAAACTACTGTGTCTTCAGAGTGATATTTCTATCCCCATAAAATATTAACATTATAGAAAACATAAGACTCTAGGTCACACACATATCACCCTCTTACCACTTTGAGGAGAACATGAAAGCATGAAGAATGTTTTAATTAGTGCACAGGAATATCTATCTATTGGTGGGTGAACACTATACCATAGTGCCCAGTTTATAATGTTAGAAAAATAATCGGCTATTCCAAATAGACACTCGTTCAGTTCCCTACACCACCCACTGCCCCTCTTGATTTCTCTGAGTTTTCTTAGTGTCTCTGAAGCTAAACTGAACACAAAGACAAAGGCTCTCATGTAAGAGTTAGTGTTTCTTATACTTGAACCTAAAAAGCAAGAAGAAAACCCCAAGAAAAAAAATCCTTTAGAAAATATTGTGGATATCCCAGAACAGTGCAAGGTGAGATATGGAAGACAGCTGCCTCTGAAAATAAGTTCATGTGATATAGTATTAGTATCACCAATTCAAATAGTTTGAGGAATGCTATGTGGTACTTTTCCTTGGGAGAGGCACCAGGGTATCACGAGTGCTCTTTGGGCCCTGATCAACAACCGGTTCTCCTGTGGGGCACCTTTGAGTGTCACAGACAGCTTTACACATTCTATAACGCGCTCCTTCCCCTCAGACAGAGTCCTAGAAAGAGCAGATTTGCATGAGATTCGAGAAAGAACTATCCCTTAAAAATAAACTTAGAAGGGTCTCAAGAACCAGCAAGACCGGCTCATTTAGTCTGGTGTCCCCGCCACCCCCTACTGTGCTTGTTTGCTCAGAATTATTTTGAACCAGCTGAAAGGCCTCCCCACCTTGATGCATTCTGGTGAACTAGCGGAGGACCCTGTTGATTACAGCCTAGGCCAATGACAACAGCCTGCCTTGAGAAAGTAGGCAGTGCTGGGTCTCTAGGGCGCCAGTCTCTCCTGGGGATACAAGTTCAGCTTGGTCCCAGGGATAAGGGGTTTGGGGCACGTCTATAATTATTTTTCTAATGATTTCAAAGACTGTTGGGATGTTCTTCTGAGAGCTATTACATGATCCTTGTGAATGGGAGAGCCTGAGGTTTCTGAAGCAAAGCTTCCTTCTAAGAAAAATCTGTGTTTTGTTGCTATGGCAGCAAGGGCATTCAGGGCAGAATAGGAGTTACTTTTCATGTGGAAAGTATTAATGGCAGAAATGATTGGTGAAACTGGGCCAGAGGCACATTTTTCCTGATTTAGCAATGCTATTTTTTTTCTTTTTATTCTTTGGCCACCTTTTCTGAGTTGAGGAGACCTTTGATTAAAAAAAAAATCCAACCCAGAACAACAAACAGTGATTGTAGTTCATGAGAGACACCATTCATAATTCAAAGCCATAGGCAGGCCCCGTCTAGAAACTCTCACGGAATCTTTGTGAATGTTGTAAGTGTACAGTTGCTGTTTTGGGCTGTTAGCGACACAGCAGTTGAAAGTGCAGTTAGAACAGTTTTCTTTTTTCCAGGCAATTTCCTTCTTTCTTTCCTGTGATTTCGTGTGATCATTATAAGCAAGCAGAAATGACCTTTCGAAAAACTGTTTCTCACACTTAGAATGGACTATGAGGGCGACAGATGTCATTTCCACGCTGACTATAAGAAACGCACTGGTCTCGGGTCAAATATTCAGGAAATTCAGCATTTGTTTTCTGAAGGAGAGTAAAAATCACATCGCGTATAAAAGCAGACTTTATCCCCTGGTGTGGATGGTTTCTGGCTCTAAGAACCTGAGAGCATTGCTCACATTCTTGGAACCTCAGAAGCTTAATTTGTATAACAGTGGGATAAGAATAAATCACGCCCGAGGAGGCAATGTTGGCAGTAGCATATTAAGAACTGTACATGTCACATAAGAAATGTACAATAAATGTTAGCTCTGAGTGTAGAGGTGTGAGGATAAATAACCTTGCCCAGGCTTATTAGAAAATAATTCAGACTGCTTGAAATCTACAGATTTTTTTACATAAATTTCAACCACAATTTCTTAAAACATTTTCTAACCAAATAATATATGAAAAAGAAAAAAAAACAATATAATTGCAATATAACATGATTTTCAGACTGAAGACCAAAGAAGGTCATTTACATGGTCACAATTTAGAAGCACATCCCAAGAGGCAAGATGGGATTGTTCCCCAAAACCTTATTCTTAAGACAATATACTCACAAATGTATAAGATAAAAAAAACTTTAGCCAATGATCAATGTGTCATACCTCTGATGAACAGGCCTGAAAATATTAAAAATTACAAGAAAGTACTAATAATTTCAAAGCAAGGATTAAGAGACCAGGCACTAGAGAGATGGACCAGAAGTTTAGAGCACTTGCTGCTCTTCCAAAGGACGCTGGTTCAGTTCCCAGCACCTACGTGGCATCTCACAACTGCCTGCAACTCCAGTTTCAAGGGTTTTATGCTCCTCTCTTCTGGCCTCTGCAGTCACAAGCCATTACATAGTGGACATACTTACATATAGGCAAATAATCATAACATGAAATAAATAAGAAAGAATCAGAAGTAGGAGTAGGAAGAGGAAGGAGGAGGAGAAGAAAAAAGAGCACACTAAATTTATTACCTGAAATCAGAAATATAATGAAACATAGACAGGGAAACTCATTTCTACCTCACAATTTCCAAGTAACACCCAGTCCATGCCCTAGAATTGCCTGAACTCATGGTGGGGGAGGGGAAGATGTTTGCTGCTAGGGATTTAAATCAGAGTCTTATATACTAAGTAAGTACTCAACCACTGAACTATACAGCCAAATTCTCTTACTTTCCTTTTATGTTATTCATTTATTTTAATTTTGAGACAAAGTCTTACTAAGTTGCCCAAGCTGGCCTTGTGTTCTGCCTGTATCATCCACTGAAGTAGCTAGAATTATGAGTCTGGCTGAAAGTGGCATCTTTCAATTGGCAGTGAACTTTGTGGTAGAGGCAGAAAGATCGGAGTTCAAGGGTGACCTGGGATTCAGAAGAAGACTTTGTTGTTGTTGTTATAGTGGAGAGTGAAAGAAAAAAGGAATGGGAGAAGACAGGGAAGAGCAGGAAAATGCAGTGAGGGATAAAAAGGAAGGAGAGAGAGGATAGAAGAAAAGAAATTCTGAGTAATTTAATATCATGTATAATTTATCACAATTAAATTTTAACTGGATTTTCTTATGTCTAAAAATAAGTCTGAATGGCATGGTGGCGGACATCTTTAGTCCCAGAACTTGGCAAGCAGAGGCAGGTGGATCTCTGTGAGTTCTTCTCAGTCTATATAGTGAGTTCCAGGTCAACCAAGATTGTGTAAGACCCTATCTCAAAAACAACCTCTCCATATTAAAAAAAAAAAAAACCCAAGCAAATAAGAAATAAAAATGTTTAAAGAAATGTTCTTGAGATAAAATTATCCAGTTTTTTTGAAAAGATGACTCCCTTCTTGAACACAGCAAGAAAATCAAGCACAGGGCTATTCTGTCTACTATAATCATCCCCCCGCCCCAAGAAGTCTCAATTATTAAAAGTCAGAGTATTGCTAGAATTAAAATCTAAAGTTTATGAAAAATGGTGTATTTACTTTAAAAAAAAAACTAAACAGCAAATCTCTTAGGCACAAAGAAAAGTGATGTTCCAGGCGGTGGTGGCACACGCCTCAAATCCCAGCACTCAGGATAATAATAACTCTTTGGGAACCTGTCCCCACACACCATCCCTGCCATAGCCACCACCACCACCCCCCAAACTGCTTTCTCATCCTCAGGCCCCTGTGAAACTGACAGACCCACCTCTGCCCGCCTCCTCCCAGTCGCACCAGTCACCTCTAGCTAGGCCTCAATTCTCCTTTCCAAAGCCACACCACCAGGCCAGCACGGTCCCTCCCTCCCTCCATAGCTCATCCCTTCTGGTTTTCTGTCACTGCTATAAACCTCTGCCCTGATACCCTAGTTTAAACCTTTGTTTTACAAATGTAAAAATTAGCATCATGCTTGACCAGTGATTCCTGGAAATATGTATGCACTGTCAAGACGTGTATCATTTTTCTTTTGGCAGGATTTTACGTACAGCTGAAGCAATTCTATGAAAACTACTCGGTATTCAACAGAGCTATTTCTTCCCCCAGAGAGAATTAATCACAGGCAAGGACTGGAAAAGACATTTCCCTGGATGAAGCTCAAGCCTGCTCCTGCTGAGAGGCCCATTCTATTTTAATTTGCCAATTAAAAGTGGCCTGGGAAATCTCAGACTGTCATTATCTCATTAAAAATACATACTCATCACTCCCTTTCCATCCTCTGGAGAATTAACGCTCAAGTCGCCCAACTGCTCTCTACAATTTAAAGTTAACATCATCTTCAAAAGATGACCTTTACTGGGGGTCAATGGAAGATGGCGTCTTCTGCAGCTAATAGTTGCCCGAAAATTCTACACAACTCTCTTCACTGCATCCGTGGGTATGTTACTGGGTATTCATCACATCTATGAAATTACTAATTATTGAAAAGAATAGACAGAGAAGCATTGTTTTCAGGTAATAAGTTGGCCAGAAACATAGGAAGAGAGAGTCCTATAACTAGGTACATCAACACCTTTCCCTTTACAAAATCTAAGGACGCTAGCTGGCTCTTATTCCACCCCTCCCCTCTATCATAGAGGATTATCTATGGGATGTTGTCACAAATACGGTACTGGTGGTTGAGATTACTGGTTTCTGTTTTTATGCCAGTCATAAATCCTGTCCTCTAATACACTGTTATGAGGAGAAGGTTACTGGAGAAAAGCGGAATGGCTGGAGTCACGTGGCATGGTACTGCTTCTCAGTTCCCAGTGAGCCATAAATACTAGACATCGCGAGTAACACAGAAGCACAGCAGCAATGCTGGATGGTTCCTCATAGCTAATAATGTCCCTGAATCATAAAGTAGTAAATGATAGGAGGACACCACTGCCTCTCTGTGTATTCTTGAGCTTGACACCGTGCATGCACCTGCAGGTTGCTAAGTATTTCCAGACGCACTTTTCAAAGAATTAACTGATTCCTGTCCAGCATAGTGCACTAGGAAAAGACCCTCTGTCATCTCCAAATTAGGAAAAATTACCTTATTTCCTTGAAAACCCTTTGGGCCTGGATCACCTGGAGGTCCACCAATGCCCTGCTCCAAGGTAAAAACCATGGATTAGATTATGTGCCAAACTAGAAGACCAATCAAGAAAGAACAAGCAATTTCTTAGGGTTGCTGGGAATCCTGCTATCAGTAGCCCGACTGTGAGATTCCGACCTATTTTGGAATCACATTCAAATAAGAGCATGCATGGCATAAACTCCTTGAGTCAAATTCAAAGCTTCTGAAACAACAAAGACTAAAAACAAACATTTTAAATAGGAAGTTTGTTTTCTGAATATGTGTTCTTAATCTTCTTCCTGTGTTAGAAGAATCCTCTCTTAAAGGATTTTTGCCTATCAGACAACTTTTTAAATATTTCTAATCAGATCATTGAAAGCTATGACTTGCAACAAGCCTGCAATAGGCTGTCACTGCCTTGTTCCGGCAAATCCGGCTAAAATGAAGAAGCTGGTTAACTAGATACAGTCCCTGAATTCTTGAGTTAAAAACATAACTTTCAGCCTGTCTAGGGAGGGGCGTTTTGTTGATTTGATTTTGTTCTTGTCTTGTTTTTGTGATGCCAAGGATTAAGGCCAGGGCTTTGGGCTTGCTTGATAACCACTAAGATGTACCTCCAGACAGACCTTCAGGGGAGCTTTTGCAACGCTGCAATTACTTATTTATACACAACTGCATCCGTCGTTACTTTAGAAGAGGCAAGTCCCTTCACTGGAAAAATTGATCCAAATTATTTTCTGGGGTCCACAGTATATAAGCTCATAAGTTATAGACTCATTCGATATTTTGAAGAATTAACTACTTACGTTGAAGGAATAATATAAATATTTAGATAAACAAATTTAGAAAAAAATGTGCAACTCTTATCACTACCTCATAGAAGCAATATAAGGTAGTTATATTGCTCATATATAGTTCTTTCTCATAGTTACCTGACTTTCTTCATGTAAATTATTTTCCATTCCCTTAGCTATTCACCAGATGGAGTTATCAAGTATATTGATGAGGTATCTATTATTGCCTGACTTTAGAGAGTCTGAGTCAATCAAAATATTAGTAAAGTGGTTTCCAAACATGGTTTTATATACTGGAAGCATTCAGGAGCCTTTAAAAAGTACTGATGCCTGGCTTCGGTTCCTAGATGCTCTGATTTAATTAAAACTGGTGCACATGGGCCAAAGGGGTTGTTGTTATTGCTGCTGTTGTTTGTCATTGATTTGCTGCTATTCAAAGCTCCCAAGGTGATTCCAGTTCAAACTTAGATTTTCTTTTTGCCTTCTTACCTGAATTCCTCTGGGTCCCTTTGGTCCATAAGGCCCCGGAAGTCCCTGTGGGGTAAAATGAATGATAAGTCTCTCTAATTATCCATCTCCATAAAGCATAGATTTTAGATTAAAAAATGTGTTCTGGGTGACATTTTCTGGTTATTCAAACATCAAAGAGAGTGAATTGAAATGCTCCTAATGATCCTAATTGTTAAGAGACCTCAGAGTCAAACTTTGCTTCAATAAATAAACTCCAAGAAAACCCAAGCTGACGTGTCAGTATTTACCCTATATGTTGACATTTGGTTCAAAGGAAGGGCATTGCTTCACAAAGGTTCTCAGAACATTCTATTAAGTAGAGAAACTCCTCTAGTTAGTGGAATATCATTCCCTTCCAGCAAACCAATGTTGTTAAATCAGCAATAAGTCTGCTTGCCAACTGGATTGATCTTCTCCCCAACTTGGAATTTGGCAAAACACTGTTTATAGCCAATGATCTTTCAAAATATTTCAATATGTTTCATATTTCAAAATACATTTATAGCTGGGCAGTGGTGGTGCACACCTTTAATCCCAGCACTCAGGAGACAAAGGCAGGTGGGTCTCTGTGAGTCTGAGACCAGCCTGGTCTACAGAATGAGTTCCAGAACAGGCTCCAAAGCTACACAGAGAAACCTTGTCTCAAAAAAAAAAAAAAAACCACAAACAAAAAATACATTTACAATTATTTGGTGTGAATATAAGTCTAGATTACCTTTTCCAAGTTGTCTATCTTTTTTCAAGTTATTTGTTAAGAATCAGGACCCACCATAATTTGTTACTCATTCCTTAGTTTTGACATTAAAGGGTTTCTGTTGAGTGCTATTTTAAATAATCTTAGAACTGATGTGTGTGTTTACATCTCTGTCCTATTCTGATTCATTGCTAAGGATTCTGGAAAATGTCTATTGATGGTGACTACTATTTTCCTCATTTTTGTTTCTTTTTGTCTCATGCCTTCACACATTTTTCTCATAAATTTGTGTGGATGCTTCATATTAATGATGCCCTATTTTCTGAATCCTATATATACATACATATTCACATTTTTATATTTTAACATTGAGGTACACTTGAAAATGAATCACATCTTATAAATTGGCAGTATTTTTCTTTTTGGCACAGAAAATAATGCAGCATGTTATAATACCTAGCATCTTAGTCAATGAAATATATTATTTGTCAACCATTTTAATCTCATAATACTTTCCCAACTATTGGGCTTACTTAGAAATTCCCATGTCCCTTTTCCATTTGAAAGTTCTCAATGTCTCTTTTCGATTTACCCAGAAATAGTCACCAAACCTGCTTTCTGCAGATCCGCCTGCCCACAGCTCTACAGTAGTTTATCAGCCCCCAGGAAAGACCAAGCTATTTGAAGAATTTGCTCCAACAGGCCAGTATTATTTTTTATCCTCTTCGTTAACCTCTGCTTATTCTCTTGTCACTTCCATCCATACATTTAACACAGATGTTTTATATTTTATTATATTAATAGCCTTCATAGTCAATAGTTCTTAACTAGAATGGCAACTATTTTTATTTTATGCATTTTGGGATCAGTTATAATTATATTTTTGTATACACTGTGTAGTTTGGATCTATTAAGAAAGTATTTAGCATGCGAAGTTGAATACGTCTCTAGTTCAAGTTCCTTTCCCACATTTATATTGAACTAAGGTAAACAGTTATACTATTGTTTGTGTCTTATTGCATTCTCTATATTTCAAATCCTTATGTCTAGGTCTGCCACATGCTTCCTATAATGTCACTAACCTCATGGCGCTTTTCACTCCTCTGTGTGAAGCTGCATCAGAAGGCCATTCCAGTGTGCCCCACTGGCCCTTGCATTGACTTGCTAGTTATTCTTCCCCCCATAATGTCCAATAGACTGGCCTAAAGTCTGGGATGTCACAAATGGCCTTAATGGTTTGTCGGGGGGGGGGACTTCATTATCTAAATTGTGTATTCTTTGGTTTTCTACTTCATTTTTTACCTGTTTACTTCATGTTTACTTCAGTTCTTACATGTTTATTTCATGTCTTACATGCTTACATCAGTGATTACATGTTTTAGATGTGAAAACTGAACTCTAGCTCTAGGAGAGATGTACATAGTTCATCCCAGGATTTGTTTCTCAAAGAAACTCAGGCCAAAAGGGATCAAACTGTTAACACTTCAAAACTGTTTTCCTTACTTTGTCACCTTTCATTCCTGGTTTACCACATTCTCCTCGTTCACCCTACAAATAAATAGATAGATAAATAAATAAATAAACAAACAAACAAATAAGTCGGCAGTCTTCAATATTCAAAGCTTTAGAAAAAGAATCAGCATCATTACATAAAGCAAGCACTGCACAATTTCACGCCATTTCATCATCAATATTGGGAGAGCAGGGATTAAACTTTGAACTTTTTTGTCTTTGAGTTATTCTAATTTACTCTAAAGTTATTCAAATCAGTGAATAAAGTTATTCCTCTGGTGAGAGCTTGTCATTTCTGAGATAAATAGAATTTGAAGGAAAATAACTGATCATCTACCATATCTCATTCTCTTTGGATAGTGATCTGATGCCAAATGATACTTTAACACAATTGGCTTTATAATTCTGTTCTTACAATTAGGAAAATATAAATTCCCAATCATATAGCTAGTATAGAATAGGATATATATTATATATAGTATATATAATCACATAGCAAGTTTAGAATAGAATCAGGATCTGAACCCAGCTCCCCTTTAACTGAAAGTCCCTCTATATGTTCACAGTGTTATACTCCAGTCTGAGTACTGACCTTGGTCAGCTAACAGCATTGGCATAGAAAACTAATGGAAAGATTACAAGGCTGACAGTATTATGTCTGGAGAGGGCATCCATGACGAGTTAGCAAGATCCTCCCAAGGAAAATGGGTGCACTGTTGAGTGTGCTGCATAGCTTTCGTTATTACACTCGCTGTACCAGCTGCCTAGCATGTTACCACAAACACTAACACTAAAATCATGCTCCAGAGTTTATAATGATAATCTGCTTGTATTACCTTATTTTTACTGCTTTATATATATGTTAGTTTAGCTTTAGAGACTGAGCATTTGTGATCAAAAAAGTTAAGGAAGTGTGATGCATATGCACACACATTTATAGAGAGACAGACAGACAGAGAAGCAGAGAGGGAGAAAGAGAGAGAGAGAGAAATAAGATGGAATACCATACAGCTTGTAAGAATCCTGTTTCTGAAATGGGGCACTGAGCTGAACAGAGAATTCTCAACAGAAGAAGTTCAAATGGCCAAAAGACACTTAAGGTCATGCTCAACTTCCTTAGCGATCAGGGAAATGCAAATCAAGACAACTTTAAGATACCATCTTACACCCGTCAGAATGGCTAAAATAAAAAACATCAATGATAGCCTTTGCTGGAGAGGTTGTGGAGAAAGGGGTACACTCATCCATTGCTGGTGGGAATGCAATCTTGTGCAACCACTTTGGAAATCAGTGTGGTGGTTTCTCAGGAAATTCGGGATCAACCTACCCCTGGACCCAGCAACACCACTCTTGGGAATATACCCAAGAGAGGCCCTATCATACAACAAAAGTATATGCTCTACTATGTTCATAGCAGCATTGTTTGTAATAGCCAGAACCTGGAAACAACCTAGATACCCTTCAATGGAAGAATGGATGAAGAAAGTATGGAATATATACATATTAGAGTACTATTCAGCAGTAAAAAACAAGGACTTCTTGAATTTTGCATACAAATGGATGAAAATAGAAAACACTATTCTGCGTGAGGTAAGCCAGACCCAAAAAGAGGAACATGGGATGTACTCACTCATATTTGGTTTCTAGCCATAAATAAAGGACATTGAGCCTATAATTAGAGATCCTAGAGAAGCTAAATAAGGAGAACCCAAAGAAAAACATATAGGCATCCTCCTAAATATTAACCTTCATAAGGCGATGAAAGGAGACAGAGACAGAGACCCACATTGGAGCACCGGACAGAAATCTCAAGGTCCAAATCAGGAGCAGAAGGAGAGAGAGCACGAGCAAGGAACTCAGGACCGCGAGGGGTGCACCCACACACTGAGACAATGGGGATGTTCTATCGGGAACTCACCAAGGCCAGCTGGACTGGGTCTGAAAAAGCCTGGGATAAAACCGGTCTCGCTGAACATAGCAGACAATGAGGACTGCTGAGAAGTCAAGAACAATGGCACTGGGTTTTGATCCTATTGCACATACTGGCTTTGTGGGAGCCTAGGCAGTTTGGATGTTCACCTTACTAGACCTGGAAGGAGGTGGGAGGTCCTTGGACTCCCCACAGGGCAGGGAACCCTGATTGCTCTTTGGGCTAATGAGGGAGGGGGACTTGATTGAGGGAGGGGGAGGGAAATGGGATGCGGTGGCGGGGAAGAGACAGAAATCTTTAAGAAAATAAGAAAGAAAGAAAGAAAGAAAGAAAGAAAGGAAGGAAGGAAGGAAGGAAGGAAGGAAGGAAGGAAGGAAGGAAGGAAGGAAGGAAGGAAGGAAGAAAAAAGAATCCTGTTTCTGACAACACAGATTCCCCTGAGGACATACATTAAATGAAATAAACCAATGGCAAAGATGAACACTCCCATGATTGCACTTACATGTGGAATTAAAAAAAAAGACAAATTCATAGAATCAGAGAGAAGAACGGTGGAATGAGGACAACACATGGGGGTTTAGTGAGACTGGTCAAAGAACACAGGTTTCAGTTAGAGGTGAGCAATTAGTTCAAAAGGTCTATTGTGTATCTAGTGATATATACAAACGATGTATTGAGTAATATGGCTACAACTAATAACAATTTTACTCTTGATCATTAAAAGAAAAAATTTCAAGTATTGTCACTGTAAGAAATGATAAACGTGGTGATAGATAAGTTCTTGAGATCAATGTGACCATTATACTATGCATACAAATTTAAAGTATGATATACAATTTTCACAATTAAAGTGTTAAGATCAATGCTTATTTTTTCACAAGTTTTGCAGTTGTACAAGTGAAACGAGAACCTCTGAATAATAACCCACTCTCTCAGACTTTTCAAACTTCTGGCAGTTAGAACTGAAAACACCAGCCAATTAAACATAAAGGACTCAAGTTTCTCCAAAATATTAACATCTGCTGTTAATAAGATTCTATAGCACCTGGAAATGATTCCATGTGTATCTTTATTCTGAGCCTTGAAACTATTCTTACTGTTAAAGCAAGGAAACTCAACTGAAGAGGTTAATGGTTTACTTAGGTGCCAGATGTGAATCTTGGTAGTCCAGAGCCCTTCAGTAAGCTCTGCTTCTGTTATTATCTATTTGTTCCTCTAGCACACGTTACTCACTGTGCCACAGCACAATGACATAGAGATTCAGAGCATCGCTCCTCTTTAGAAGAAGTCAAACTATGAAAATAAATAGCTGAAATCCCAGTGTCTTAGTGATACAGAATACTGCATTAAACTAAACACAGAAGAAGTCCTGAAGTTCGTAATACAATTAGTTCCTATGGTGTGCAAAGTTTATCTTATTGCTTAATGTCAACTAAACTGACTGCCAGGCTGTGTGCCACATACTGAATAGCACTGCTGTAAGAAAATGGCCTTGTAGTCACCAGATATGGGCACAAAGTTTATGTCTAAGTCTTTCCATGATTACATATCTTCACAACATATCCATGTCAGTGTGTACATATATATCCCAGCCATCTGCAGGGAATGCAAAAAAGACATTACATTGCCGTGACTGCAAACTTGACTCTGTCAGACGTCCAAGTCCAGGTTATCAATCACCCGTAGCTCAACAAAGCACACTGCCATGGGCCACAAGCTGCTTTCCATTCAGTGGAACCTCTCCATAGGACACTGCCCAGCTCCTGCTAGAATCTGGACTGATGGGAGGAAGGTGCCTCTCTCACAGGCGGCTGTGCTCTGTTCAAAGTGATCCATCTCTTCTCACCAGAGCCTGCGAGTCAAACTGACCCAGGGAAAACTGAATTTTCGCTGAGAACAAGAATGTTAAGTGGAAAAATCTCTCTTGAAGTCTAATTTAGAGTGCAATTAATTTCCTGATGTTGGGTGGGAACAAAATGACCAAAATATCAAACAGAAAACTACCATAAATACATTCAAAATTCTTTTGGCCAGAATTCACATTCCATTTGTCCTCAGATATTTTTTTAGCAACAGGTCCTGAGGAACAGTATTTGTTTTGTGGGCAGATTTTTATCAATGAAAAGATTGTCTCAATTTTATTTGCCTCCGCAAAGACAGTTTCCTTTTTTTTTCGTTTTTTTTGGGGGGGTGGGCTTATGAATGCCTGTAGAATGATCATAATCACATAATTCTAGTGAGCAAGTGCTTCAGGGAGATGTGAACAGATCTGCTCTGGCCCAGCCTCAAGTTCTTAACACTATCCCTCATGAGTCCGTCTTGAATCTTGGTCTGAATATCAACTGACCTGAACAACTCTGCTCTGACAGCTTGCATTTTCCATGTGAGAAAGAACTCTTCCAGTAACTCTATAATTCCCCAGGAGTTTAAATGACTACACACACACACACACACACACACACTTTTTACATCAACATGAGAAGGCTCTTTCATGATTTTCCTCATCCATATATAAGATAACCTTATATTTATTTTTTTTCAAATTTTAACAAATATCAATTTTATTAATATCTTTCTCTTTCCTTTTTATAATAACACTTTACAGTTATGTGCCAGCAAACAGCTTACAATATGCTAGCACACCCAGTATCCCATCTGACTATCCAATAACTATGTAAATCATCCAGGTCTATATTAATTCCATTCCATGTAGAAGAAGAAATAGATGCTCTGGTATCTTGAGCTGTTCATGGTTTTCAAGATACTGAGTTAGAAAATACGGGATGCTTTAACCCTTCCTCTTTTTGGCATACCAATGATCTAGCTATGCTTATCGGCCTATGCATAGATTCTTCCCTGCTAGTTTTGTGGCCTGTGTCATGCTTAGAGAGAATTGAGCATTATAAATCCAACTCTCAAACTAATGTTCTGCTCCCTACTTGAAAAATGTATTTGTAAAAAAATAAAAAGGGGCCCAAGCCAGAGACCTGTGCGGGAACGGGCACAGTCAGGGATCTCCAGGGAGCAGGTCCAAGCCAGAGACATCTGTGGGAACAGGCCTGAGCCAGCTACCTCAGACGGAGCAGGGCCAAGGGTTCTCCACAGGAGCAGCTTGAGCCAGTGACCTCCACTGGAGCAGGCCCGAGGGCAACAACTTCCCCAGGAGTAACTACAAGCCACCACTGAGGGAGCAGTGCCAAGCAAGCAACCTCAGCAGAGCAGGCCTGAATGACCCCTGTATTGCAGAGAAACCCCAAGCCCTAGAGCGCTGAATGACCTTCACAAATACCAAGTGACCTCCAAGTTGACTGGAACCATGGCCCTGACTGTACCACAAGGAGCAACCACCTGAGCCTTGAATCCACTGGCACCTGGAAAATTGATCACCAGAGACACAGACAGCCCCAACTATACAAATCAGAAGAAAATATGGGTAGACAAGGTAAGAACACATTCAACACCACATGACACCAAAAAAAAAACCGGCAAGACATGAATAACCAAATATAGATAGAGCAGAAGAAAATTAACTTTAGGAGAATGTTTGCAGTCATTAAAGAGGAAATAAAATATTCCCTCAAAGAAATGGAGGAAAAGACAATAAAGAACTGGAATAAATCAACAATCCATTAAAAAAAAAGAAAAAGAAATCAAGCAGATGAAAGAAACTATTCAAGAATTGAAAACCAAAATAGAGACAGTAAAGAAAACACAAATCAAGAAAATTATAGAAATGGAAATTATGAGAAAGCCATCAGGAACCACAAATGTAAGTATAAACAGCAGAATAAGAGAATCTCAAGTGCTAAAGATACAATAGAGGAAATAGACTCATCAGTCAAAGAAAACATTAAATCTGGCAAAAACTTAATACAAAGTGTTCAAGAAATATGAGACACCATGAAAGGTCAAACCTAAGAATAATAGGTATTGAAGAAGGAGAAGTCCAACTCAAAAGCACAGAAAACTTATTCAACAAAATCATAGAAGAAAGCTTTACAAACCTAAAGAAAGATGTGCCTATAAAGATACAAGAAGCTTACAGAACACCAAATAGACTGTATAAAAAAAAGTACCCTTGCCACATAATAATCAAAACATTAAACATAAATAAATAAATAATAAAGAAGGAAAGAATATTAAGAGCTGCAAAGGAAAAAGCCCAGGTAACATACAAAGGCAGACCTATCGGAATTATACTTGACTTCTCAATAGAAACAGTGAAAGCCAGAAGGTCTTGGTCAAGTGTTATGCAGACATTAAGAGACCACGGATGCCAGCCCAGACTATTATACCCAGCAAAACTTTCAATCACCATAGATGGACAAAATAAGATATTACATGACAGAACCAGATTTAACCAATATCTAGCCACAAACCCACCCTACACAAAGTACTAGGAGAAAAACTCCAACCCAAAGAAGTTAGCTACATCCACAAACAGACAATAGATGATCTCAAAGTATCAAATCCAAAAGAAGAGAAAAGCACGCACAATAACACCACCAATAACAAAAACAAACAAAAAAAACAGGAGCTAGCAGTCACTGGTCATTAATATCCCTAAATATCAATAGACTCAACTGACCTATAAAAAGACACAAACTAACAGACTGAATATGAAAACAGAATCCATTCTTCTGCTCATACAAGAAACACACCTCAATCTCAAAGGCAGACATCACCTCAGAGTAAAGAGTTGGGAAAAAAAATTCCAATTAAATGGACCTAAGAAAGAAGCTGGTGTAGCTATCCTAATATATAACAAAATAGCCTTCAAACTAAACTCAATAAAAAAAGACACAAAGAAGGACATTTTATATAAGCCACAGGAAAAATCCATCAAGAAGAAATCTCAATACTGAACATCTATGCACCCTCATATGTAAAAGAAACACTTCTAAAGCTTAAATCACACGCATTAAACCCCACACACTAATTTGGTAAACTTCAGCATCCCAATCTCACCACTGGACAGGTTTCTCAGATGGAAAATTAACAGAGAAATAAGGGAACTAACAGATGTTCTGACTCAAATTGACTTAACAGACACATACAGAATATAAACATAAAAGAATATATCTTCTCAGCACCTCGTGGAACCTTCTCAAAAATTGACCACAAACTAGGTAACAAAGCAAACCTCAACAAAGACAAAAAATTGGAATAATCCCATGTATCTTATCAGATCACCATGGCTTAAAATTAGAATTCAAGAGCAACACTAACTCCAGAAAGCCCACAAATACATGGAAATTAAACAATGCTCACCTGAATCATCAATGGTTCAAGGAAGAAATAAAGGCAGAAATTAAAGAGTTCCTAAAATTCAGTGAAAATGACCACACAACATACCCAAATTTATGGGACACAATGAAAGCAGTGTTAAGAGGAAAGTTCATAGCACTAAATGCCTAAATAAAGAAGGTGGAACACTAGCAAATAAGCAGAACACCTAAAAACTCTAGAACAATTAGAAGCAAACACACGCAGGAGGATTAAATGACAGGAAATAATCAAATTGAGAGCTGAAATCAACAAAATAGAAACAGAAAACAATACAAATAATCAATGAGACAAAGAGTTGATTCTTCAAGAAAATCAACAAAATAGACAAACCTTTCTCCAAACTCACCAAAGGCAGGGATAGAATATCCAAATTAAGAAAATCAGAAATGAAAGGGGGAACATAACAACAGACATAGAGGAAATCCAGAGAATTATTAGGTCATATTTAGAAAACCTGTACTCCACAAAATTAGAACACTTAAAAAATGGACAACTTTCTGGATAAATATGAATTACCAAAATTAAATCAGGACCAGATAAACAAATTAAATAGACCTATAAATGCTAAAGAAATAGAAACAGTCACAAAAAGTCACCCAACCAAAAAAAAAATCCCAGGACCAGATGTTTTCAGCTCAGAATTCTGCCAGATTTTCAAAGAAGAACTAATGTCAATACTCCCCAAATTATTCCACACAATAGAAACAGAAGGGACATTGCCAAACTCTTTTTATGAGGCTACAATTACCCTGATACCCAAATCACATAAAGACATTACTAAGAAAGAGAATTACAGACAAATCTCACTTATGAACATTGATGCAAAAATATTTAGTAAAATACTGACAAACCAAATACAAGAACACATCAGAAAAATCATCACCATGATCAAGTTGGTTTCATCCCAACATGCAGGGATGGTTCAACATATGAAAATCTGTCAATGTAATCAACATTGACATATAAACAAACTGAAAAAGAAAACATATGATCATCTAATTAGATGTTGAAAAAGCCTTCAACAAAATACAACATCGCCTGATGATAAATGTCTTGGAGAGAGCAGGAATACAAGGAATATATCTAAACATAATAAAGGCAATATACAGCAAGCCAATAGCCAACATCAAATTAAATGGAGAGAAACTAAAAGTGATCCCACTGAAATCAGGAACAAGACAAGGTTGTCCACTCTCTCCATATCTATTCAACATAGTACTTGGGGCTCTAGCTAGAGCAATAAGACAACAAAAGGAGATCGAGGGAATACAAATCATAAAAGAAATCAAACTCTCACTATTTGCTGGTGAGATGATAGTTTACATAAGCGACTCCAAAAATTCTGCCAAGAAACTTAAACACCTTCAGTAATGTAGCAAGATACAAGATTAATTAAAAAAAATCAGTAGCCAACCTTTACACAGATGATAAATGGGCTTAGAAAGAAAACAGAGAAACATTACCCTTCAGAATGGCCACAAATAGCATAAAATATATTGGAGTAACTCTAACCAAACAAATTAAAGACTTGTATGACAAGAACTTTAAATCTTTGAAGAAAGAAACTGAAGAAGACACCAAAAAAATAGATCTCCCATGCTCCTGGATAGGTAGAATCTTACCCAAAGCAATCTACAGATTCAAGGCAATGCCCAGCAAAATCCCAGCCAAAGTCTTCACAGACCTCAAAAGAACAATACTCAACTTCATGTGGAAAAGCAAAAAACCTAGGATAGCCAAAACAATATTTTACAATAAAGGAACTTCTGGAGGCATCACAATGCCTGACTTCAAACTCTAATACAGAGCCACAGTACTGAAAACAGCATTGTATTGGCATAGAAACAGACAGGAAGACCAATGAAACCAGATCGAAGACCCAGATATCAATCCACTCACCTACGAACCCTTGATTTTTGACAAAGAAGCAAAAAATATAAAATGGAAAAAAGAAAACATATTTAACAAATGGTACTGGCATAACTGGATATCAACATGTAGAAGAATGAAAATATATCCATATCTATCATCATGCATAAAACTCAAGTCCAGCCGGGCGGTGGTGGCGCACGCCTTTAATCCCAGCACTCCGGAGGCAGAGGCAGGCGGATCTCTGTGAGTTCGAGGCCAGCCTGGTCTACAAGAGCTAGTTCCAGGACAGGAACCAAAAAGCTACGGAGAAACCCTGTCTCGAAAATCCAAAACAAAAAACAAAAAAACAAAAAACAAAAAACAAAAAACAAAAAACAAAAAAAAACAAAAAAAAACTCAAGTCCAGATGGATCAAAGACCTCAACATTAAGCCAACCACACTGAACCTCACAGAAGAGAAAGTGGGAAGTACACTTGAACACACTCGCACAGGAGACCACTTCCTATATATAACCCCAGTAGCACAGACACTGAGAGAAACAATTAATAAATGGGACCTCCTGACACTGCAAAGCTTCTGTAAAGCAAAGGACACGGTCAACAAGACAAAATGATAGCCTACAGAATTGGAAAAGATCTTCGTTCGGCCCCTCTGCCCTCTTTGGGTACATAACATCACCCAGCTCAGCCTGTCTGGGCGCTGGGTCCGAATCCTCAGGGCACCCAGGTGGGCGGGAGTTCCTTTGTTTCAATAGCCTGCCTGCACCAAGCAAGGTAGGTGCTTTGTTTACGAGCTACCCAACCAGCACGGAGACCTGATCTGGGCGACAGGAGAGCCAGCACTGGGCACGGAGACCTGATCTCGGCGTCAGGAGAGCCAACATTGGGGAGAGCCATCATTGGGCATGGAGATCTGATCTCGGCACCAGGAGAGCTATCACTGGGGAGAGCCATCACTGGGAAGGTACATCAGTAGTCAAGAAGACCTGATCCTGTTAAAGAAGATCCATAGGGGAGCATTCGGAGGAAGAGATGGGCAGGCGCCAATGCAAGAATTCACCCAACAATCCGAAAAGCAACATGAAACCACCAGAAACCAGCGACCTCACAACAGGAGGACATGAACACCTTAATCAAGAAGAAGTAGAAAAAATTGACTTTATGAAAGTGGTTGACGCCCTTAAACAACATGTAAAGAACGTCCTTATAGAAATGGATGAGAAATATAACAGAAAGTTTGAAGAATTGAATAAATCAGTGAATGATACCCTAGAAAACCAAGGAAAAACAATCAAACAGATAATGGAAACAGTTCAAGACTTGAAAACTGAAATGGAGGCAAAGAAGAAAACACAAGCAGAGGGCCGGCTGGACATGGAAAATTTAAGTAAACAAACAGAGACTACAGAAACAAGCATAACCAACAGAATACAAGAGATAGAAGAAAGAATCTCAGATTCTGAAGATACCATAGAGAAAATAAACACACTGATCAAAGAAAACAGCAAGTCCAACAAACTCTCATCACAAAACATTCAGGAAATCTGGGACACAATAAAAAGACCAAACCTAAGAATAATTGGAGTAGAAGAAGGAGAAGAAGTGCAGCTCAACGGTCCAGAAAATATATTTAATAAAATTATAGAAGAAAACTTTCCCAAACTAAAGAAAGATATACCTATGAAGGTTCAAGAAGCATACAGAACACCGAATATGCTGGATCAAAAAAAAACATCCCCCCGCCATATAATAATCAAAACACAAAGCATACAGAATAAAGAAAGAATATTAAGAGCTGCAAAGGAAAAAGGCCAAGTTACTTATAAAGGTAAACCTACCAGACTTACACCTGACTTCTCCAAGGAAACCATGAAAGCCAGAAGGTCCTGGATAGATGTATTGCAGAAACTAAGAGACTATGGATGCAAGCCCAGACTACTATACCCAGCCAAGCTTTCGTTCACTATAAATGGAGAAAATAAAACTTTCCAGGATAAAAACAAATTTAAACAATACGTAGCCACAAATCCAGCCTTACAGAAAGTAATAGATGGAAAAGCACCAACCAAGGAGTCCAGCAATGACCACAATAACTCAGACATCTAGAGACCCTACACCAGCACAACTCAAGGAAGGGAAACACACAAACTCTACGACTAAAAAAGTGACCGGAGTTAACAACCACTGGTCATTAATATCACTTAATGTCAATGGACTCAACTCACCTATAAAAAGGCACAGGCTAAGAGATTGGATAAGAAAACAGGATCCAACATTCTGCTGTTTACAAGAAACACACCTCAACCACAAAGACAGGCACCTACTCAGAGTAAAGGGCTGGGAAAAGGCTTATCAAGCAAATGGACCTAAGAAACAAGCAGGTGTGTCCATACTAATCTCTAACAAAGTTGACTTCAAACTTAAATCAATCAGAAGAGATGGAGAGGGGCATTTTATACTCATAACAGGAACAGTTCATCAGGATGAAGTCTCAATCCTGAATATCTATGCCCCTAATATAAAAGCACCCACGTACATAAAAGAAACATTGCTAAAACTCAAGGCAGCCATCAAACCGCACACACTAATAGTAGGAGACTTCAACACTCCTCTCTCACCATTGGATAGGTCAATCAGACAGAAACCTAGCAGAGAAACAAGAGAATTAATGGAGGTAATGAAGCAAATGGACTTAACAGACATCTATAGAACATTCCACCCAAATAGGAAAGAATATACCTTCTTCTCTGCAGCTCATGGAACCTTCTCGAAAATTGACCACATAGTCGGTAACAAAGCAAACATCCACAATTACAAAAAAAATTAGTAACCACCTGTGTCTTATCAGATCACCATGGATTAAAGTTAGAATTCAACAACAAGGCTACCCCCAGAAAGCCTACAAATTCATGGATACTTAACAGTCAACTATTGAACCACACCTGGATTAAGGAAGAAATAAAGAAAGAAATTAAAGTCTTCCTGGAATTCAATGAAAATAAAGAAACAACATATTCAAACTTATGGGACACAATGAAAGCAGTCCTAAGAGGAAAGTTCATAGCACTAAGTGCCCACTTAAAGAAAACAGAGAAAGCACACATTGGAGACTTAACAGCCCACCTGAAAGCTCTAGAAAAAAAAGAAGCAGACTCACCTAGGAGGAGTAGAAGACTGGAAATAATCAAACTGAGGGCTGAAATCAACAAAATAGAAAAGCAGAAAACAATCCAAAGAATCAATGAAACAAAAAGCTGGTTCCTGGAGAAAATCAACAAGATTGATAAACCCCTATCCAAACTAATTAAACGGCAGAGAGAGAATATGCAAATTAATAAGATCAGAAATGAAAAGGGGGACATAACCACAGACACAGAGGAAATTCAGAGAATCATTAGATCTTACTACAAAAGCCTGTATGCCACAAAACTGGAAAATGTAAAAGAAATGGACACTTTTTTAGATAAATACCATATACCAAAGTTAAACCAGGACCAGGTGAACAATCTAAATAGATCTGTTAGTCGCGAAGAATTAGAATCTGTTATCAAAAACCTCCCTACCAAAAAGAGCCCAGGACCAGATGGCTTCAATGCGGAATTCTACCAGAACTTCCAAGAAGACCTAATACCTATACTCCTTAATGTATTTCACAATATAGAAACAGAAGAGTCATTACCAAATTCCTTTTATGAAGCTACAGTTACTCTGATACCAAAACCTCACAAAGACTCTACCAGGAAATAGAATTACAGGCCAATCTCACTCATGAACATTGACGCAAAAGTCCTCAACAAAATACTGGCAAACCGAATCCAAGAATACATTAGAAAAATTATCCATTATGATCAGGTAGGCTTTATCCCAGAGATGCAGGGCTGGTTCAACATACGAAAATCTATCAATGTAATTCATCATATAAATAAACTGAAAGAAAAAAACCATATGATCATTTCATTAGATGCTGAAAAAGCATTTGACAAAATTCAACATCCCTTTATGATAAAAGTCTTGGAGAGATTAGGGATACAAGGGTCATACCTAAATATAATAAAAGCTATATACAGCAAGCCGACAGCTAACATCAAATTAAACGGAGAGAAACTCAAAGCCATCCCACTAAACTCAGGAACACGACAAGGCTGTCCACTCTCGCCATATCTCTTCAATATAGTGCTTGAAGTTCTAGCAATAGCAATAAGACAACATAAGGGGATCAAGAGGATTCGAATTGGAAAAGAAGAAGTTAAACTTTCGTTATTTGCAGATGATATGATAGTGTACATAAGCGAACCCCAAAACTCCACCAAAGAACTCCTACAGCTGATAAACACCTTTAGTAATGTGGCAGGATACAAGATCAACTCCAAAAAAATCAGTCGCCCTCTTATACACAAAGGATATGGAAGCAGAGAGGGAAATCAGAGAAGCTTCACCTTTCACGATAGCCACAAACAGCATAAAATATCTTGGGGTAACTCTAACCAAGGAAGTGAAAGACCTATTTGACAAGAACTTTAAGGCATTGAAGAAAGAAATTGAAGAGTATACTAGAAAATGGAAGGACGTCCCTTGCTCTTGGATTGGGAGGATCAACATAGTAAAAATGGCAATTCTACCAAAGGCAATTTATAGATTCAATGCAATCCCCATCAAGATCCCAGCAAAATTCTTCACAGATCTTGAAAGGACAATAACCAACTTTATATGGAAAAACAAAAAACCCAGGATAGCCAAAACAATCCTATACAATAAAGGATCTTCTGGAGGCATTACCATCCCTGACTTCAAACTCTATTACAGAGCTACAGTAATGAAAACAGTGTGGTACTGGCATAAAAACAGAGAAGTCGATCAATGGAATCGCATAGAAGACCCAAATTTTAACCCACAAACCTATGATCACCTCATTTTCGATAAAGGAGCTAAAAGTATACAATGGAGGAAAGAAAGCATCTTCAACAAATGGTGCTGGCACAACTGGATATCAACCTATAGAAGAATGAAAATAGACCCATATCTATCACCTTGCACAAAACTCAAGTCCAAATGGATCAAAGACCTCAACATTAAGCCAACCACACTGAACCTCACAGAAGAGAAAGTGGGAAGTACACTTGAATGCATTGGCACAGGAGGTCACTTCCTAAATATAACCCCAGTAGCACAGACACTGAGAGAAACAATTAATAAATGGGACCTCCTGAAACTGAAAAGCTTCTGTAAAGCCAAGGGCACAGTCAACAAAACAAAACAGTAGCCTACAGAATTGGAAAAGATCTTCAACAACCCCACATCAGACAGAGGGCTGATCACCACAATAAACAAAGAATTCAAGAAGTTGGTCATCAAAAGAACAAATAATCTAATAAAAAAAATGGGATACAGACCTAAACAGAAAACTCTCAACAGAGGAATCTAAAATGGCTGAAAGACACTTAAGGAAATGCTCAACATCCTGAGTCATTAGAGAAATGCAAATCAAAACAACTCTGAGATTCCATCTTACACCTGTAAGAATGGCCAAGATCAAAAACACTGATGACAACTTATGCTGGAGAGGATGTGGGGTAAAGGGAACACTTCTGCATTGCTGGTGGGAGTGCAAACTGGTACAGTCACTTCGGATATAAGTATTGTGATTTCTCAGAAATTTAGGAAACAACCTACCTTAAGGCCCAGCAATACCACTTTTGGGTATATAACCAAAGAATGATCAAGGACTTGTGTTCAACTATGTTCATAGCAACATTGTTTATCATAGCCAGAACCTGGAAACAACCTATATGCCCCTCGACCAAAGAATGGATAAGGAAAATGTGGTACATTTACACAATGGATTACTACAATGAGGAAAAAAATAATGACATCTTGGAATTTGTGGGCATGAATATAAAAACATCATATTGAGGGAGGTAATGCAGACCAATAAAGACAAATATCATATGTACTCACTCATAAATGACTTGTAGACATAAAGCAAAGAAAACAAGCCTACAATTCACAATCCCAGAAAACCTAGACAACAATAAGTACCCTAAGAGAGACATGCATGGATCTAAACTACATGAGAAGTAGAAAAAGACAAGATCACCTGAGTAAATTGGGAGCATAGGGACCATGGGCAAGGGTAGAAGGGGAGGGAGACGAAGGGAGGTGAGTGGAGAAAAATATATAGCTCAATAAAAACAAAGAAAAAGAAAGTGCTTCTGGGTAGATGAATAAATCCAGTCAGATGAGCTGTGTGTGGATATGGATATGAGGTAGTATACCTCCTCATATATACGAGTCCCTGGTTCAGTCCACAACATTTCAAAAAAGGAACTTAATTTGGTAAAAATCACAAGTAACGGATTTATTTATGTTCTGAAATCTACATGTGTGTATTTTCAAATAAAATTATGTTCCTTCTACATTGAAGATAGATAGATAGATAGATAGATAGATAGATAGATAGATAGATAGATAGACAGACAGACAGACAGACAGACAGACAGACAGACAGAAATAGGGCTGGGATGCAGCTCGTTTGGCATAGTGCTTGCCCAGTATAGTTTGGAGTTCTGGGTCCCATCCCTATCACCAGATGAACTGGAAGTGTCAGAACATACTTGTTTCCCAAGATAGGAAGTAGAGGAAGGAGGTCATTTTCTACTACATAGCAAGTTGGAGGCCAGCCTGGGATAGATGAGGATCTGGTTTGGAAAAATCAAACAAAGAACAACAAATAGATAGCTTAAATATCTATGCAGTCTGACCCCAAAACCAAAGCCCTAAACTTCCTATAGCCTGTTCTTTCCACAAGAAGAGAAGCTGTAAGCCTTGATGTTCAATGAGCCCAGAAGTGCTTCCTGTACTTCTTGTTGCTTACCCACAGCCAAGCCTCTCCTTCCTTTAGGAGGTGGTCAGAATCTGGGTTCTCACAGAACATAAGCAACAACACAGCAACTTACTCTAAGTGCTAGCACTGCTGCATTTGTTTGCATGGGGAAATATTTTTATCTGAAAACCTATGTTGCTTTTCTTTTTGTCAAATCAGGTTCTGTAAAGTAAAATCCATGTTTTCAGAGTTAGAGGGACACTGGACTCTTAGGGGCGCCTCCACCCTCTACAACACATACCCATATCTTACATTCAATATTAGTCCACACTAACTGATTTAAGAGTATTCTTGGAAATGAGGAAAGGCAATAGCAGTACATAAGTATACTATGTGTATGCTCTTATTTCTAAAATTCTGGTCAACTAGAGGTTACCAACTTACCTTGTCACCCTTGTAGCCAGGAATTCCCTAGGTTAAAAGAAGAAATGAAAGGCTAGGGTAAGGTATTATAAAACAATATTGGAGGAAGCACTTGGTATTTTTCACATACAAATCCCATCAACCAGTCTTGGAAGTAAGAGCACCTAAGCTCAGGCTACTTTACATCCCCCTCCCCTGGGGGATGTGTGGTTGGTTACTAAGGAGAAGAATGAACCTGTGCTTTCCTTTTACATTCTAGTCCCAGTTCCAGCTTTCTGTTTTTCAAATCCAGCTCCTTACCCTTTGGCCCAAACCAAACCAAAGGAGAGAATACACACTGCAAGTCACTGTGAACATGATAACCAACAAACACCAGTGCTTTCAACCGTCTATATAGACTTTAAAACTATTAAACTATTGTTGCTGAATCTCAGGGTCTGTTAGGGAGGCTGGGTTTGAAATGAGCTGAGATGATGCCCTTTAGAATATTCGTAAATGTCTGTGTCCTTCATGGTCCTCCCTTCCCATTCAGTCTAGAATGTATAACATCGGGGAAATGAATGGTTCCTCTATCAGCCCTAATGAGTCAGTGACCTTTGAGTTATTGGTTTTTATCTCACGCTAAGTGAGGCGCCAGCACCTCGACTGTCTTCTAAGTCACTCTTGGGAATCCTGAGGATCCTTTCCACTGTGTCATCCCCATAAGCCCTCTGAGAGAACCAATTCTGGGTATTAAATGGACTGGTAAATTGCCAACTCCAAGAAACAGCAAGTTCTTTCCATCATTATTCTACAACTATATTTCAAGGATGAAAATAGAATTGGAAGACGTATTTAATGCAAACTGGAGAAACCAAGGGCGTGAACGAGGTAATACTGCAGTTACCCATGCATCCTACAAAAAATTTATTTCATCTCATGGGTAATATTTCCAGATAGGAATTTCAGAGAGAAAATAAGCCTTCTTTCTAAATTAGTGGGTGCTTAGTAATAGAAGCTGAAAGTAGAGTTGGCCAAAGATAGAGCGACAGCATAATTTAATTCAGTGTAGAAATATTTGTTCACATAAATTGTTCAATTTCCAAGATGGTGCTTGGAATTAAAGACCGAATTTTAGTCCATTAATCTGGTATTTCCTGCAGAAATCATCCACATTCATCAAGCCGAGACTATGTTGGCTTCTCATTTCAGAATTCTTGGGATGTCCTCTACCCATTACAATGCTCCACCACTTAGAATTTTTGTTATTACTTTATATTGAAAGAGGGAAGAATACATTTTGGAATGAGCCAATAGAACTCCGCAGAAACAAAGAAGTATTGCTTTGTTCATGGTATATTCTTGTTTTCTTCTGAAATTCCTGGCACTTTATCAGTTTGTCACCTCTTCGGGAGTTTATTTACTTGTTTTTCCCTTCCAGGGCCTCTTAATCACTGGCTTTAAAAATTCCAATTTAAAAAATATCACAAGCTGTATTACCAGTCTCTGCCAAGCTTGTTTCTGATTTTCTCATGTCTAAGAATAAAAATTTTATCATTTCAAGTACCATCATACTTCAAGTTACAGGATCAAAAAATGTGTTTTTACAAAAATTTTACGGGGTCAAATTTATATAATCATCTTAGTTCTGTCTCTCTTCTTTGTCCTCACTCCAAGTTATTGTTTAAAATAATTTGCTTCTTTCACAACTCCTGAGCTATGTACCTCACCTCAAGTTTCAGGAGCTTCCCATCACCTAGGAAAGCTATCTTTGGGGTTCTTGAAGACAACTAAGAAGTACTTCCTGAACAGGTAGCAGAAGTTCAAACAAACTCCTATCGATGGGATCAAGATTCCTGGCAGAGGCTTCCATGGGGCTAATTAAAAACTCTAAGAGACCAGTTTCTTAAAACTCAGGTTCTGATTCTGTGACTGTTTACTGTAGCCAAGGGAATAAGCAAAAAGGGGCAACACAATGCAAGCCCTGCTTGTCACTATAGGCATTGCTATTTGCGGTTTTTACTGCAATGCCCTAGAAGATTATGCAAAATTAGAAATGTATTAACATACCATAATTACTTCTCAAGCAATCTCAAGAAACTAAGCAGAATGATAAAGTTATTTTTGTCAACAGAACCGAACTGACAAAAGCATAGTTTGGAAAATATAATAAATATAATTCTTACCCTTTTACAAATTCTAGCTTAATTTTTATCATTTAAGAAAAAATACCCACAAGAAGTAAGGCAAAGTGCCTTTGTCACTTCAGTCTTTCCCAAATAGTTCAGCTGGGCATTGGGAAATGTCATAGGTCCCATCACCACCCTGTTGATCAGAGCATTTTCTCCCCATAGTTCTCCTGCTGAGATCCTATCTGTCTGATTGTCAAGAGCACAGGTAAGTAGCAATCAATTTTGCAATTGCACTGCAGGGTCAAGCCAGTCAGTCACAGAATCCCAGGATCACTTGTCAGAAATGCATTCCAATTTTGCACATACCCCAGGACCTCTTTCTCCTGTTTCTCCTTTCTGAGCATCACCCTGCAATAAACAACAAACTCAGTCAAAATTCCTCAGCAAGTGATTGATTGCCCAATAAAACGTGCTATTCCTAGATAATGGGTTAACCCAATTAGAGAAGAATCTTAAGCTTCAACTATTGACATTTGCACCATTTAATCTAAGAGGAAAATAGCACTTCAGATAAGGTTTGGCCTTTTGGAGTAAAGCCAGATGTTCAGGGTGCATAACACAGACAGATTTTCACAACTTCAGCCACATTCCAGTTTACAACATGGTATTTTTCTCAAACACAGCTTTGTGTTTTTCTGGAACATGGCACTCTGGCTTTTCTCCAAGGGGCTTTGACTATTTTCTAAAATGTTCCTCAAGAGAGATGTCTGATTTCAGCAAGACTTAGGAAAATCAAGTATGGGGCACAGAACTACAAACCAAACTAATGAAAAGTGAATATTGCGTTAGAACCTAGTTCTGAACACAACAAAAGAAGGCGTGATGGGATCAGTGGGACCTGATAGATAGATTAAGTGAATCTGAGATGGTTTTGTAGCAAGCCCCAAGAATGCTACATATCCCCTCTCCTCGGCAAGCAGGTTAGCGCCAAGAATACTCTCATGCAAATAATGTTATATGTATTATCTGCTTCATAATAGTCTTAGAAATGGGAGTAAAATTTGAGTGTTTTAATGCTTCTTAGGTATTGCTTAATTTCTCCCCAAAATGTGTGTGCCAAGTTCTTGCACAGAGAGCAAGGGCCTCACACACATCACTAGTTATTATTACTTAAAGTTGAAGCTTCCATTGCTGTAAAGAAAAAAGAAAGAAGAAAAGAAACATTTCTTGACACTCAAAACACCGAGAAACAAGACTGCATGAACTAGAAAATTGTTTCTTTTTAAAGAAAAATCCTGTGGAATCCAAACTTTCCAAATATATAAATAGTTATTTTTAAAGAGGACCCTTTGCTTAGCCAAAATTTCTTTTATTTACTCAATGAAAATCTCTATTTTTTTCCTTTATTAACTTTATTTCCTTTCTTTAAAGTGGTTTGCATCATTTGTCTCTTCTTATCAGCTTTTCATATACTACAGAAATTGTTAAATGTGGTGGCTCATGTCTCTAATGCCAGCACTCAGGAGTCTGAGAGTGAGTTCTTGGCTCATCAAGAGTGATTTAACTTTAGTTATAGTTTCTATTGCTGCGATAAGAAATTATGACCTAAAGCAATTTATAGAGGAAACAGCTTGTTTCTATTTACAGCCCTCTGGTCACACTCTGCCACTGAAGGAAGTCAGGGCAAGAACTCAAGACAGGAACTTGAAGGCAGGTATCGAAACAGAGGCCACAGAGAAAAACTGTTTACTGACTTGCCCCTGGCAGCTTGCTCAGACTACTTTCTTATATAACTCAGGACCATGTGCCCAGGGGTGGCACCTGCCATGTGACTGACCCACATCAATTATTAATCAAGAAGATGCAGTACAGACTTGCCTATAGGCAATCTGATGGGGGCTTTTTTTTTTCAATTGATGATTCGCTTCTCAAATAACCAACCTCTAGGTTGGGTCAAGTTGACAGAAACAAAACAAAACAAAAGAACAAAGAAAACCTATGAAGACATTGTCTAAATAAATAAACACTATGTATAAGCTTCACAGAAAATGGTTTATTCATTTACCGGATTTCCTTTTGGTCCTCGCTCACCTTTGATACCAGGATTTCCATGTGTACCCTGAAAGTAAGTAGGGGGAAAAAACTTGTTTTTGTTAAGTATTCTATCATTTTTCTATGTTCTTGAATAATTTCTGACAAGCTGCACTGAAAATTTTGCAGTCTTAACCAGGTAAACTGATATTCAACTCTGTTCCCCCCTTACTGTACCAGGAAAACTAGAAAACTTCCATATGTTCTAAAGAGGATAATGTCTATCTTCCCAACTGAATTCGTCCTCAGTCACTTCTCATCCATTTTTCCAAACAAAATTAAATGGATACAAAGGTTTTTAAGACTTAATGGATAGATGTGGAGTGGGTTGTTTCTGTCCCAGGCTACTGTGGATGCCTTCCAAGTCAGCTTGCTTTTCTGTGATCAAAGAGGTTCAGACCTGGGGACCAGCTCCGGATATAAGAATAGGGAACTCTTCCATTCTGTACCAAACACCAGCAAATGCTTCCTTTCCTGAGAACTGGTTTTGATGGCACTAAATAAACAGGAAATGGATGATTCAGTCCTATAAACTGTGACAGTTCTGAGTGGCAGGACTTGTCAATTAGCTCCTGCTAATGAGTTTTCTTGCCCATTGTTCACAGCAAGCTCTTAATGTAAGAAGTTAAACAACAGCTTTAGAGAAAAGGAAAGCTAAACCTTCGCTTGAGTTACGTTGGCCTCTATTGCTTGGCATACTGTCATGTAATAACTCTAACTTTGTATTTTATGAGAAATTAATCCCCCCAATGCCTTGGGTAATAGAGTTATTTGAAGAAAATTGTAAAGTCTGGACCCAAGTCTCAGGGTAAAACATGTCACATTCACCTACACGCAGGTGTTTTTGCTGCCACCTTCAGATACAAGCTCTAGTTCAAAAATGCCGTCCATTTGCTTTGTGAAACCTACTCTTTGAACTTCCAAACTCTTAGGACAATATTTCAAATCACATAGGTAAGAGAACAAGCAGTGTGGATGCTTTCTGACACTATTGGTCAGTGATAAGTAATTGCAGTGAATCCTACCACTGTGCCTCATTTGCTAAGTGGTTGCTTTAATTTTACCGAATTTACCTAATTCCCCAAGCATCCTACCGGCTTCTTCTTTATGAGGCTACATGGCATTGCTGCATCCCTGGGGAGATAAAGCATCACCTAAACTACTAATATCTTCTATCAGCTCTTTCTACGTTATTGTCTCATCATCGAGAAGTTCTGGATCTAATTATCAAATTAGAAATGACACTGCACAGCACTTTTTGGGAATAGGCTCATCATTGTCTTCATCAGCCCCAAGGACAACACAGACGTCTACTCACGGGAGGCCCTGGGTCACCTGGGTCGCCCTTCTCACATCCACAGATCTTGGGTTCACACTGAATCAGCAAGAAACGCGGTATTAATACACAGAGAAATACAGTGTGTGCCAGCATGCCAAATCTCGCCTGGTATATAACTAACTGAAACTCCCTTCAAGAAAGTTCCTCTCTCTATTAAATTATTCTAGGAAAACTCAGGATGGGTAAGAGCCAGCTATTGAAGTATTATTAAGTTTTGCCATAGCTAAATAAAACCTATGTTCAACCGATTTTTTTTAATCAATTTTCTTATAGGAACTGGTTAAAATAGAAAACTAAGCATTTTCTGTGGAATTCTGGAATTCTTCTCATTCCCTTCTGTAGGAAACATCACAGCTCAGTCATACGTAAATATTATTTTCTCCCTACTCAGCAAAAGGAAACATGATTTGAACCATATTTTGTCAGTTCCGGGATGCACACGGTTTTTATTTTAATACCTCCAAAAACGGAATGAGTCATTTGATAGCTGCCTAACCGGCTCAAACAGGACAAAGTGATGGTTTTCTCTGTGTTCTTCTGCAGTTACAGACCGTTCAGCGGATGCTGCCATGCCATGACGCAGAAAGCCTAGCTCAGGAGCCCTTGGCATGTTCAGAGCCACCTTTCCTTCTACCCGTGCCCTTTTATGCTATGTCCTTTCCAACGGATGGCTACTAGCTAGCTTCCTTTGCAATGCTCTGATAGGTTGCTCTCATCTGGTTCAGTTCTCTTCAAAACAGAAAACGGAATGAGCTTCACGCCCACCAGCAAACAGCAGGGAAGTGAACACTGGATTGATGCTGGCCAATAGCAGGAGTACCTTCCAAACCAGAGGACTCCAGAAAGCAGTTAGTGTCTGATCCATGCTTAGAATAAAAGAACTCATGTCAAGGTAAAGAGAAATTTGTCAGTTAGCAGCATTGATCTCAAAAAGAATCTCTCAAATGCCACCAACTTTTTTTCTAAAATTTTCTAACCTACAGTTGAAATACAGAGGCATAAAAATAAAATTATGTGGCTTCCTCAAAGTGAAGTAGCTAGTGTTAAAAAGAATTGCACGCTTTCATTTAGTCACACCTGACGTGAATCACTTGTGTTTGCTAATCTAGATTGTTAGAGTAATTCATAGTAATAAAGCCTGTGGCACTTACCTTCCTTTCAAATAAGGCATCCTAGAAGGTATTAAAAAAAAAGAATAAAACATTAACTCGATTAATAGTTCTGCTTCCATTTTCTTATTAGTCTTAATTATTCTCTATGGGATATGCAATTTCCAAGAAGAATAGCAATTCAGCCTTTTTAACCTTGTAAAAGCAATAAAGCCATCCAACCTCCCTCCCAAGGAGCCCTCTCAGTTATGTAATAATAGGAGACATGAGGGGCACCAACATTCGAAATCACTCTGTGTTTCCTAGGAACGTTATCTTACTGCATCCTATGCCTTAGCTTTTGTTTCTTTGATCTGTTCTATTATTCTTTTGTTTCTTTGATCAGCTCTAATTATCTCCATAGTTTAGCTTCAAGCTTAATTGATTGCAGTGAGAAATTTCTCACTTTTGCTTACAAAGACTTAAACAAATAAATACATAACTACTTATTTTCTTGTCCCCAGCTCTATACCTATGTGCATTGGGGGTTTTTGGCACCAAAACACTGATTTGGGAATCATCGTTTTATGAAATTATTAGTAGGTCTTATAAAACTGGATTAGAACTCAGAAACGGGACACTGGGAAGCCTGGCGGCACTTTTCTAGATGATCTGAAGCATCAGAAGCCACAATCCCATTATTGTGATTACCTAGGAGAAAGGGCTTTTCACTCAAGCACTTAAACACCCAAACATGATGTTTTGTTTATAAAAACCCAATGAAAGGGAAAGAGATGTAGCTTTTACATCTAACAGTATTAAAGATAGTATTTTGTGAAACTTTTGAATAGTTCATAATAATATGCATTATTTATAAGAAAGAAAACTACATTTAAAACTTGTTACATAGGAGGAATTAAATGATTAAAAATAATATATGTACCATGACAAAAAGTATTATTACAAATATAATTTTATGTAGAACTAATTATGCATGTTTCTCAGTATAACAACCCTGGCTATCCTGGAACTCACTTTGTAGATCAGGCTGGTCTCAAACTCACAGAGATCCACCTGCCTCCCTCTCTTGATTATTTTTGTGGGCTTTTTTAATTTCAAAGAATCTTAACTCTATAACCCAAGCTGCTTAGAACTCATTGTGTGGTCCAGAGTGACCTCAAAGTCAGACAGTCTTGCCTTAACATCCCCAGAACTAGGATCACAGCCATGAACCTGCACATCTGGCCCCTTACCTTATTGGTTTTTAGATGCATGCTTTTACCATGTTTGTGCCTTTTATTCAGCTGTCCCTTTGAAAGCTCAATTTTGCGGCACTGTATTTCTCATTAGCACTCTAACAACATAAATAACCATTTTTGTAGTTCATTTGTTTTTTACATTTTCTGGAATTTATATTTCTATAGAAACAGTATTAGACCCAACACTCATAATACACAAGATTGTTTCAAACAAAGAACAAAGCTCCAAGCCTAAGGGCACGTACAGTCAGAAGCCTATGACTGAGGACACTGGCCTGGAAGAAGTGTGGGAAGTCTTAAATGAGGATAGTGGGAGTCAGTAACAGTTTCCTGGAATAGGTGGGGCTTCTGGATGATTCTGAAGGAAGGAATGCAAGGGGCCAACTAACACCCCAATGGTATGCTGCTCTGTATGTCAGAGTTTGTGGGGGAAAAGAGCCAGAAAGACTGGTGTGGGCACCCAGACAAAGGCAACAGTGAGACGGAAGGGCCCAGCGGACAGAGCTGCATGGTAGGGTGTCCACCCTTGGTGAAGACGATGGCTTTGAGAATGACCGGGAGAGCACACATGGGCACAGCCAGAGTGAAGGGCGGCTTCAAAGGCAGCCTACAGATTTCAGCGTGAGTTATGGCTTGTCAGTTCTGTGGAAACTTGAGTTTCAATGACAAGAATAAAAAGAGAAATGTCCTCACTAAAATAAAAGAATTACGCTCTGTCATTGGGTTCAGATTTGTATAATGGGATAGTGATCAAAACAGAAGGCGGGAAGGGTACAGCCAACTTGGGGAATGAGCACAAGGCCAATGCTATAAAGGGTGACGGAGAAAATATGAAGAATTGACAAAGTTATTAATATCATAAAAACGAAATGGGAGCAAAGGTCAACACATTCCGTAACAGCCACAACAAAAGCCTTTGAAATTTAAGTTAGGAGCAAAGCTGCTATTATAAACTCTGAAACAGGCAGAAATGAACCAACCTCTAGTCAAATTAGTAGCTCTGCAGCAAGGGAGAGAGACAGACAGACAGAGAGACAGACAGAGAGATATCATAAAGAAGTTTAAGCAGGCATTTATAAGTGATGGAAATTTCTGCATTCTAATTGTGTTTGTGATTAAATGAATATGCGTACCGGTTAAAAACTCATGGAATTGTACACTTAAGTAATGTGCTTTTGTTCTTAAATTATGACCAAACTATTTTAAAAACCTAGCCACATAAGAATTTCAAAACAAAAAGTTGAAATGTCAACTACATTTTATTTACAGTGATGTAATAGATGTGGATTAAATGAGGACTTGACCAATGATCTGGTGAGGAATTAGGTCCTGCTTTGTAGAGAGAAGCAATGCAAACACTGTGCCATTCTCTCCTAAGCCGAGTGAAAACTCTGGGCCTGGAGTGCGCTGGGAAAGCAGTATCCCTTTTTCAGGAGAGCTTTAACCACAAGACTAACATCTGAACAAACGAGCTGAAGTCACAGGATGCTGAGGAAGCGGATCGCGACGGTCATTTTCTGTTTTTCCCCAAACAAACAGTCCCAGCTGTGCCCTGCCAAGAACTCTTGTCCTCGGTTGGACAGGGATCTCAGCAAGGGTGTGTCTAGAGAAGGTATCAACACCCTGAGCCCGAACATCTGGTCAAACAAGGAGCTTCCTGCCCTGTGCCTTCTGGAGTCAGCTCTTCTCACACTAGAGATGAAGAGAGGGCAGGAAGAACAGGCCACTAAATGTCCACATTCCCAGGATTCTCCTCTGTATGTAATGGAATATTGTCTTGCTTTCAGCTGAGTGCTGAGGGCTTCTCGAACCGTGGGCACAGGCAGGGCTAAGTACTGTCCTCGCACCGTGACAAGTTTCCCTTTCCTGTGCTGTATCTGCTCCCAACCAGACTCACCCAGGAACCGTGGGCTGGGCCTAGGGGGCCGTAGTCTCTGATTCCGCTATAGACACACTCCACAGAGAGAGGAGTGAGAAACAATAGTGACGTTGGAAGAGTAATGTCGCTAGTTTGGGGGCAGTTCTGATTGAGCAAGCTTTCGAAATTCATTGTAATTTCCTCTTTAAATATGCTCTTTCGGGGCTGGAGAGATGGCTCAGAGAGTAGAGCAGTGGCCGCTCTTCCAGAGGTCCTGAGTTCAATTCCCAGCAACCACATGGTGGCTCATATCTATAAACATGCTTTTCCAGGGCAAATGTATATAGTCTGCAGTCTTGACAAGCCTTAAATTTTCAGCTCTTTGGCAATGAAATGGGGTGATAATGATCATCTTACATTGTGACGAACCTACATCACAAGATAGTGATAGAATAAACAAAATAAGCCATAGAGGGGATAGTGAGATTGTTCGACAGTTAACAGCACTTGTTCTTGCAGAGGGCCCAGGTTTGATTCCCAGTACTCACAAATTGGTTCACAACCATCTGTAACTCCAGCTTTAGAGGAGCCAATGCTCTCTTCTGACCTTCTAGGACATGTGCTGTGTATACATACATGCAGGAAAAACACTCACATATAAAATAAAATAAATTTTAGAAGAATTATATATACCAAATACATGGAGAGCTGGATAGCACTCTGCACGTGACAGTATTTGCTAAGAGAGCCATGTTTCATGTTTTTGATTTCGACTGAGACTAAAAGTTAAATCTTGAGAAAGGATGGGGTGAGGATGAAGAATCGAAAGAAAATCTTAGGAGTAAGTTTGAATTTTCTTTGAAACATTTAGAAAATATTCATGAGAAATGATAAGTGCCTATTGGACACTTCCGCCTTGCTGCCTTCTCCAGAAAAAAAAAGTAAGCTTTTGAAATTAAATACATAATCGCATCATTTAACCCTTTCCTTTTTCTCTCTTCAATACTTCCTTTATACTCCCCACCCCCATCTCAGCTTTACTCTATCACAGATTCCTGATTTAGTTGTTGCTGTTGGATGTGTGTGCTCTTAGTACATAAATGCAATCTGTTTAGGAAAAAGTTTTAATTAGTGTTTTTTTTTTTTAGAAAAAAATCAATATTAAACACAACAAATCAACCAACTTCTATCGGGAAGTTTTCTCCTTGAGAAAAGTTGTAAAGAGAGATTTCATTTTGGTTGTTGTTCCTAGTTTCCCAAAGCAGCAAGGGGAAGCTCTTACAGATAGATGGGCAGTCAACACAGAAAGGCCCTGTCATAGCTAACAACACAAAGAGAAGGTTTCCGTGCTCTGATGGGAAAATCACTGATTGCCTACAAGTGATTTTAAAGTGGTTCACACTGATTGTCAACTTGACAGGACCTAGGATTGCCTAGGAGACAAATGTCCGTGCTTGTCAATGAAGGAGTTTTTAGACTGGGTCAGCTAAAGCAGAAAGACCCACTCTTCGTGGACAACAGCATTCCATGGACTGGAACCCTGGCCTGAATATAAAAGACCCCGAGCTAACAGAAGCATTCATCTCTTTATGTTTTCTGATTATGGACGCTATATGACCATGATGCCTTATGCTTCTGCCACCATGCCTTTGCACCATGACAGACTAGCCCATCAATTTGTGAGCCACAATAATTTCGTCTTCCCTTGGGTTGCTTTTAAAGAAATAGGAGAAGTAATATAGACAGGCTTGAAACATATAAGAAATAAAAGATAAAAATTTTAAGTATACTTAAGTAATATAATAGGTAAGAAAGCCAAAGGTACTGCATGTGGGAAATGAGAAAGGATTGAGAACGAATAAGGACGACCATAAATTGATAACACAATGAATATAAGTCAACAATGTACATGATCTTAGGATGAATAGACAGGAGAATATGGTGAATGGTTTAATAGTAATCTTTCCAAAAACCTCACCATGTAACAATGTTAGAGATGCAGCTTCAGGGAATGGACTTCACACGTTTCCATTAAATTGTCAAGGTAGTGAAAAGAGGCACCGGAATGATACACGTTCTACACCCAGTGAGAATCCTACTTTGTCAACATTTTGTATCTATTCTTAAAGAGCTTAAATCTAAGCTATCAAAATACAAGGAGAAATATATATTTAATCCTTTAGGTACCTACCAGGCGTTCCTGAATTTTGTCTACAAGGGTTGGATCACTCAGTAGTAGAACAGGATCACTGGATGCGTCCCCAGATATCAAGCGAAGTTTGGCTTCATTGACCACAGTGGAAAGTCCCACAGTGATAAATGATATTCCTGAAATTCTAGCATCTTCAGAAATGCTTTGGACATCTGGACTCTTGGGATGATCAATGCCATCAGTCATCAGCAAAACCACTTTTACACCATCTTTACGCCCTTCTCTCTTTAGTAGCTTTGTGGCATTGGAAATGGCATAATAAGAGAAGGTACCTTGCCCAATCAAGCTCAAAGATTTGACCCGCTGCTTAAATGTGCGTAGATCCTTCCAAGAAGACAAGGGTGGGTCAATCTGGATGGAGCTGCTGAACTGAAGGGCTGCCAGTTTGATGTCGTATTTCAATGAACGACCAGGAGTCAGCTGGAAAAGCCTCTCGCTCAAGCTGTCCACAAAAGCTTTCTGATTATCAAAGAGGACAATTTTAGAGCTTTCTGAGCTGTCCAAGATAAAGACAACGTCTATGAAGCAAATGGTGTCTGAAAGAGAACACAAAGGCTGTGTAACCTAACTGTCTCTCCTCACACATCCTCGGGGAACCGGAACCCCAACGTAGTGTGCTGTTTGCTTTGTTTCTGAGAGACTTTGCCTCCAAAATAAAGCTTAATTTGTACAGAACTAAATATTTTCTCTCATAAAATGAAAAGCAAAGCCAAACAAATAAACGTGTCATATATTCTCAGCATTGTAAACCCACTTAAAGCATAGAAAAGGGAAAGAATAACATATTTTTCAAATTAAACAAATACTAGGCAAAGGAGTCTAGAGGTAAATCAATAATATTCTGTTTAGTACTTGGGTTGTGCCATCTTAGGGTCTTGAAATCAAATGAGAAAGTGTCTACATTCATCACAGGAATGTCAACAGAAAAACAAACTTAATTTGAAAATAGAGTTGACTATGAATCCTAGGTCGGTTTCTTAATAGTTTATTTGCTTATGGCCTTGAAGGTGCCATGTAAGCTCTCTGAACCTGTTTGCCCATGATGTGGCTACCTCTGTCCTTCTTATTTCACAAGTGGAGTTGAAAAGAAACAATACATGCACAGTGCTCTAAAACTCTGAGGCAATCTAAATATGTAGGACTTATTACTACCATGATATAATCGTATCAAATAGAACATCACATGCATACATACATATGATTTTCTACTTTCATCAAACACTATTTTAAAATTTTATATTAGTGCTTTCACAGGCTAAAAGTAAAGCTTTTTTAAAGCACTCTATTTTTACCCCGGAAGTCATTTTTCTTTGCCAGTATGTTTGGCTTTGGTCCTTTCTTTCTTTGTCCGTACACTGCTTGAGTCATAATAACTGGCAAAAGCAGAAGGCAGAAGGCAGCGTCTCTCTTCCTCATTATGGGAGATGGGTGAAAATTCATCCAACTGGTCACACCTTGAAAAGGAAAATCCAGTTATAAATACTTCAATAAAGGTAATGTTTACCATTTTTTCCTTTTATTGAAAATAGACTTTTTCTCATATTCTGATTGTGGTTTCCCCTCCCTCAAGTCTTTCCAGTCCTTCTGCATATCCCCTCCCATCCAGACTGATCTCCTTTCTGTCTTCCTTTAGAAAACAAACAGGCTTCTAAGGGACCACAAAATGACATGATGTGATGTTAGAAGAAATGATAAAAACTGACACATTGGAATTGCACAGAACAAACAAAGAAACAAACAGAAAAGAGCCCAAGAGAAGGCACAGGAAACAGAGACCAACTCATTTGCACACTCAAGAATCCCATAAAAACACTAAACTGGAAACCATAATAGAAAGGCTTATTTACTGTAATCATTTATTATTATTAAATAATTTCAAGTTTGTAGAGTTAAAAACTGGCATACGGGCCAGCAACATCTTTCCGCGGGTTAAGGCACTTGCCACCAAGCATGATGACCTGAGTTTGTCTCCAGGATCCATGTAGTGCAGGGAAAGAACTAACTTAAGCAAGCTGTCCCCTACTGGTTCACTCAAACATACACACACACACACACATACACACAAACACACACACACACATCACATATATGCACACACTAATGCGTGTATACACACACACATGCACACACACACCAAACACACATGCACATACGCATGCATACACACACTCCACACACACTCATGCATGCACATAC
>JABTXL010008822.1:5598967-5649615 GCA_025134845.1 Neodon shergylaensis
CTCATGCATGCACACACACACCACACACGTATGTACTCCTGCATGCACACACACACACGTACCCCTTCACATTTCAAATAAAATACTCACAATGAGATTTTCAAAGTTTCTAACATAAGCAAGTTATGGTATCATGACCAAACGTTCGTTAGTAAATATTCACTTATATCCAATAGCTATATTTAAGCAGTACTAATTTCTCACTGTGTTATGGAGAGCAGGGAGCGAGCAAAGCCATTCATCAGTGTTTGGGTTCCACTCTATTTGGGGACTATGGTTTCATCACAGTACCCGCCTTGTCATTTGCTGCTTCTTCAGAATGAGTTCAGATGACTGAATGTTTGTTCCATCCATTATCATTATAAGTAATTCTTAGCAAATCCTTCTCTCCCTTGGATCATACAGAGCCACTACCTTTTCAGTCTTACTATTATTCATACAGCATCAATGAGTTCAAAACTCAAGTCAGGGGCCAGGCAGTGGAGGCGCACACCTTTAATCCCAGCACTCGGGAAGAAGAGGCAGAGGGATCTCTACAAGTTCAAGGCCAACCTGGTTTTGGTCTACAGAGCAAGTTCTAGGACAGGCTCCAAAGCTACAAAGAGAAACCCTGTCTCGGAAAACAAAACAAAACAAAACAAAACCAACCCTCAAGTCAGAATTAAATTATTCCTCAGCTTCCCATAACTCCTTTCTCTTTTCTACTCTTGCTTGGGAAAGTTTGTCTTCATTGGGTTCAAAAGTGAAGCTGCCTATCCAATGAATCAAAAGAATGTGAGAACAAAACCCAAGAGATTCGCTTAAAAGCAACTTCCAAACAATAAACAGGAAAAGACTTGAAGCCAGGAAGCCCACCTTTCAAACAACCCAGTGAAACGATTTTTCCACGCAAATAAACAATAAAAATTCAAATTCTATATTAAAATTCTCAGTCATCTATATCAGTCTAATATGGCTAGCTATACACAAAGTGATGTCTAAATCCCCAGAATTCCCCGACAAAAGAAGATGGATATGTTGGTAGCTTGGTATGCCCAAGGGAATAGGAACAAAAGTGTATTTAGAGCTAACAAGCTGCATGGTTTTGAGAGCTTGCCTCCTTCGGCTGCATTAACTCCAGGAGGTCTGGAAAAGGAATCACAGTTTCCTCCTTTGGCACCTTTCCTCCAGAGAATGTGAACAGGAAATTCATGACCATGATTTTCCAGATGCTCAGTAGAGGGTGGAAATAAAGGCAAAGGCCGTGATGAGTGAGCTGGGAGACTGGCTTCTTTCATACATGCCAGATGGGTACCACCCCTCCCCTCCCAAAGAAGCAAGACTGTTAGGTTGGCAATAAAGCAATGCTGGCTTCAGGCCACAGGCTCTTCCTCAAATAGAATGCAGCAGCATTTACTAAGAGAATGCTGCTTCTGTAAGAACAAGCACCTGTGCTGGCCCATCTACCAAGCACGCTTGGCTGCATGTCAACCAGGCTTCAGACCAGATATACTAAGACAAGAAGACGGTTGGGTATTCAAAGCAAACACAAACAGACAACAAAACTCACTAGAAATGAGCTAAGGAAATAGAGCATGCAAACGGCACATTTTCTGAACCAAGGACATGGAAGGACTCCAACTTATTCTGAAGGTTAGTATAGAGTCACCTAGACACACAGAGCTGCTGCTGCGTTTCCACGGGGCAAAAGAAAGCGGCAGCATTACACGGGTGTTTCCTCTTTGCTGAGTCCATAGCACGAGGAGCACCCCAGAAGTTCTGGGACTGAGACACTGAAAGGACTCTGGGACTATTGGCATCAAATAATGGCTTTCTTTTCCTCCCTGGAAACGAAGGCCCTGAGCAGAGTTCTGAACATATAGCTAAACCCTCGTGTGTATGACAGCCACTGACACTCAGTCCCTGCAATAACCATAATATTTTGGAGCTGTGGCTTCTCCGAAGGGCCTTTTGCTGGCCACCTAGAGCAAAGGTGGGCACTCTCCTGCCTCCCCATGTCTCCAGCTTCTCCAGTCTATTACCTTCCTCAACTCCTTGACTTTGGCATTTGCAGGGCCACCCCTTCTGATCACTTTCAGCATGTCCTATTGCTCTAATTTTTAATAGTTCTTCTCTTTTAGAAAGATGTACAAATGGGTTGAAGGTATGGAGATGAGTTAGTTAAATGAAAGAAATATAAACCTCTATGGCAATATAGGCTAAACGCTGTGAATGCAGATCTTCTGGCAAATACTGCGTTTTGAAATTTTGCCTAAAATTTATTTCAAGTGAATATCAGGGTGAAAGCATTCAAGAGACTTTATATTTTATAATTTTTCAGGAATAAAATAATTTTTCTGTAGATTTTATGAATTTTGCTCAGTTTTTGGGTTTTACTAGTTTCTACATGAAGACAAAATGACTGGATATTCTTTATTCAAATTTCTAACCTAGTCAAATGATAAAAATATTCTATTTTTTTGTAAAAATTCATTTAAAATCTTGAAAAAGATTCCCAAAGATGTTAACATTATTGTAGTACAGTTTAGTAAACTATAAAATTAGAATAAAATTTGCAAAACAAAAAATTAAATACCTTTAAAACTAGTAATAATTGCTTAGTTTAGCAATTACTCATGTTTATCTAACAGTTGATTGCAAGTAACAGCAGAGGGCAAAGTTTTCAATAAGCTCCTTCCCATAACCAGGACATCAGCCATCTATCCCCACAGGGTTCCTTGACGGTCCTGAGTTAAGGAATCCAAAGCAAGCAGCTGTGTCTTACCTTAGGCAGTCCGTCAAACAAGAAAGAGAGACCAATGTGGTAGATGCCCACAGAAACCAGAGCAGCAGATGGAAACAGCAACGACTGTTTTCAGGGATGCGGTTAACTCTTTGATATCGTTCTGTTGTCTGGGAAATAATGTCTTTGCTTTTGAATTTTTTTGCAATCTCTTATCCTTGTTTACTAGAGTGGTTAGGCATTTGGCCAAGGTGCAAGATCTGGGTGGGATCAGTAAGCAACTTAAAGGAACAGTGTCCCTGCAAAATAAGTCTATGTTTTTTAAGACTACTATTCTGAAAAAGAAAAGAAAAATAACTTGAGAAAATTTTCTACATTTCAGGCATTAATTGGCTGTCTGCCTTTGCCGCTCACACTATATCCTTCTTTTGATTTCTGGTTTTGTGCTTTGCCTGGCGTTTGCTCTCTGAGACGCTGGTTAGAATAGCACTGAGAAGCATACAAATGATATCAGACTCATTCGATATTGGTGTTCTGAAGAAAACGAGATTAATAATTCTCAAAGTTGAATCATGAGCACGTAGCAGTTCATTGTTCCAGTCTCTTTACTTCTGATTCTTGGAACTTTTTGTAATAGAAAACTTAAGTAATATATGGTCTTAGCTGAGTTCTGGCTCTGCCTCTAACGTCTATGAGGGCCTTGCACTCCCGTCTAGGAAACAAGGCAGAGATTCATCTGTTAAGATGTTTTTCTAGCTGTACTTATAATCGAGGGCAATAAGTTCTCCAGCTTTGCCTGCTTTTAGCGGAGTTTAAATCACCTCCCTAACGTTGGCGGTGACAGAATTAAACAGTGTGATATTTAGTGTTGGTCTCCCACTGACTGGAGGTGCTGGAAGGGACACTGCTGGGGGTGTCACCACTAATCCAAGCCACCTGGCGGGTTACAGCTATGAAAAGTTGCTTTTCACTATCTTTTCTACTGATGGTTGCCTTTCCACCTCATCAGAGGACCAAGGCTCCCTGTTCTCCGATTAAATATACCTTTTAATGAGTAAGTGCAGTACCACCTCTGCTTGAGAAGAACTAAAGAGACTTGAGCTTTTTTTTTTGAGACAGGGTCTCACTCACCTTGTGGCTCTGGCTGTCCTGGAATTCACTGTGGAGACCAGACTGGCCTCGAACTCACAGAGATCTCCCTACTTCTGCCTCCTGAGTGCTGGAATTAAAAGTGTGCACACCCATACACCCAGCTGGCACAAGACCTTCTAATAACCAAATTTTCTTTACATTTCAAGAAGCCAGGACATCTAGTGACCACCCCCAGCCCCACCCAGGATATAGCAGTTTGTGCATTATAAAAGGAGACCACTCAAATCTGTGACTATCCTGGAACCCACCTATCTGACATGCCCCTAAAATTCCTCTCCGAGCTGTGCACCCACAGGACCTAAGCTAGTGAGCGCCCACATCTTTGGACTGCTGGCTTTATGAATAGGACTTTTTCCATGCCTAAAATCCTTGCCTTCCAGTCAGTGGCTGGCAAGGAACGTGGGCTTGTGATGACAGTTTTATAGCGGTTGGTGTTCTGAGATGACTATCCACGAAAGGTCATTGCAGCTGCCCATTGTCCTTTTTTCCTAATTTCTAATCTGTGGACTCAGTCCATAGTAAGTCAACATTTATTGGTGTTAAATACACCTTATCACTCTACAGATGATAGACTTCTTCTCCGTATGGGCTTTCTCTGACATCCATAACAGCTTGATTACTGGAAAGGACAATATATATGCTCTTATAATTATTTAAAATTAGCTCTATTTTTTTTATTATTTGTGTATCTATGTATTCTGGCTATAGTGTGTGTGTGTGTGTCCCAGTATATGTGTGGAGGTCAGAAAATTACCATGTAGAATCGGTTCTCCCCTTCTAACTTTACATGGGTTCTAGGAATGAAACCCAGATAGTCAAGCTTAAGCAGCAAGGGCATTAATCTCCTGAGCCACATTGCAGGTCCTATAATTAGGTTTTTTTTTAGGATGACATTTTAACATTACGATTCCCTTATTACAGCAGTAACAGCCTCCGTCTCACCCTCCCCACAGGTGTCAGGTGTGGTGCTGAGGGTTTCACACACTTCACTGCCTATATCGTTGGGCATGCCTTTCAAAGTCATGGGAGTGGAGAGCAGTTGACTGGTGGTTAGCAGAGATTCTCAGGAACCAGTATGGGTGAGGTAAGAAAGTCCACACATTTAGAAATGGCAGCCAGAGTAACGTTGGTGGTGACAGAATGGCTGTATCATGACTACCAATGTCAACACCTTGCCTGTGATGTTGCTAGTGCGTCAGGTTGAGTAAAGAATGTGGAGCCTGAGACATGTGGGCCATTTCCACCTTGTCTGACAGTCAGAGAGTCTGGAGGTTACTCACGTGATTGACAAGCATAGTTGCACATCCCAACTCAGGATGTGATTGCTTGGTTCTTTTGACATAAGATAATTCCATTCAATCCTGAAGACGATCAGGATATGCAAACATACTTCTCCTTTTTTTTGTAACTATGACGTCACCTGGGGAGGGCTGGCTTTCAGCAGCCTTGATCTAAAGCAGCTTTGCTACCTAGACAACAGAATGCTAATGATTTGATGTCTCAGAGTGTTAAAGCAGTTGACTGTTTGAGTTGTCCTTTGTGTCGTGTAAATAAAGTCTTTTGTTACCTTCCCCCATTTATGCTGGGTATAAAAGCTGTGGAAAAATAAACGTGGGTGATTTCAGTCATCACGGAATACCCTCCCTGTATTATTCTATGGGTTCTGTCTTATTTTCTTTATGCGCCTTCATATTCTTTACTTATATTTCTAAAATATATGCAGGAACATCAAGAAGGTATCAGTCCTATTCATCAGCAAAGAGAAAAATTAAAGTCCTTCAAAGATGATAGGAAGTGAAAGTCGTCATTGGCAATGAAGCTTGAAAGATGGGGTCTTACCTAAGTCTAGAACAGTGGATTCCAGTCCCAGCTTCCTCACCAAACTCCGATTGGGTTTATCTTTCCCACACCCTCTAATTTTATTGGGGTTTTTTGCTATTGTTATTATTATTTTAAAAACTTTCCTTTTAGAATAACTTTGGCATGCAGTAATTTGACACAATTGTTTTCTTACATCATTTATCCCCTAATAAATCTTCCTTAATCTTCTGGCTTGGTTCCCAGCTTGAGGAATTGTCAGACATATTGTCCCCAAGAGCAAAGTGGCAATGTAAACCCCACAACGTTATGCCTCGTAGAACGTCCCTTTTGTGTGCTTCCTGCTTTCATGTTGTTTCTTCCTTATCAAGGCAACTACTTCAGATCAAAATATTGGGATGGTATCTCTAAACAATGGACAATTTTCCTTTCTAATAAATACTAAAAAAAAGAGATTGGATAAATCTTAGGTGTGAAAGTTCAGTTTTAATTTTATTATTCCCTTCACTCAATGAATAGAAAAGTTAACTTTTTCATTCAACACCCATTGAAAGACCAGAGCTTTTAATAACACTAATTGACTTCTGCTTTAAACACACACACACACACGGTGTGTATGGTTTGTCTGTGTGTGTGTTCCTTTGTGGGAATTCTGGTACATGGGTACCATGGTGCATGATAGCAGAGCAGTGTTGTGTGTTGGTCCTCCCTTTCCTCTTTGACACTGGCTCCCCTGTTGTTTCTGAGGATCTGAACTCAGGTCCTCACTCTTGTGTTGCAAGCTGTATCTTCAGCCCTACATCCTGCTTTTAATGTAGAAAATATTTGCTCGTTTTCAATTAGTTGATTTTACTTTCTGGTATTGGTGTTGTACTATACGTTGATGAATTATTTAATTCCCCAGGACAAGGTTTTAAAAGTTCTTATACTGAAGGCAAACAATTAGTACCAAACCTCAAAATAGAGTGTAAAGACAAAACACATTTAATTTTCTCCCTTTCAAAGTTAATAAAACAGGGGGATAATCTTAACAGCCACAAAAAGGATAAGGTAGAGTTAGAGAGAAAATTAAGTTCCTCTCTTTATTGCGGCCACTCGCTACCTCTCCTTTTTCCTGAACACCCCTGGAGGCTGTGGCAGAGCAAGAAGCCAAGGAATTTACATTTGGAAAATATGAGTTTAACTTTAGGGGCAAGTGGCTCAGGAAAAGCCATCATGGGCCAAATTCCAGCGTGTTATGGCTCTCACCTCTCACTGTGTAAATCTTGGTGATGACCATCAAAGGCACGAACACTCCATCTTAGGACTTTCTATTGACTGGGAAACTCTCTCCTCCAGGTTTGCGTAGTTTTATCCAAGAAGCTGAAGGTTTTATACCGATCATATTATCTGCGGTTCGTGTAATTGATACCTGATGAAAATATAGCTAGCATTTGGACCAAATGAGGAGCAGAAGGAGGGAGAACATGAGCAAGGAAGTCAGGACCTCGAGGGGCGCACCCACCCACTGAGACAGTGTGACTGATCTATTGGGAGCTCACCAAGGCCAGCTGGACTGGGTCTGAATAAGCATGGGATAAAACCGGTCTCTCTGAACATGGCGGACAATGAGGGCTGATGAGAAGCCAAGGACAATGGCACTAGGTTTCAATCCAGCTGCACGTACTGGCTTTGTGGGAGCCTAGTCTGTTTGGATGCTCACCTTCCTAGACCTGGATGGAGTGGGGAGGTCCTTGGACTTCCCACAGGGCAGGGAATTAGGACTGCTCTTCAGACTGGAGAGGGAGGGGAAATGGAGTGGGGAGGGGGAGAGGAGTGGGGGGAGGGGGGAGGAGGGAAGGGGAGAGGAGTGGGAGGAGGGGGAGGGAAATGGGAGGCGGGGAGGAGGCGGAAATTTTTTCAACAAAAAAATAAATAAATAAAAAAGAAAATATAGCTAGCAATACAGTTAGGGCGCAGCACTGGTGTGAATGATAAATCCACGAAACTGATCAGTGTATTTAAGATAGATTCAGGAAAAAAAAGGATAATTTTTAAATTCCTGATCAAAAATGATTTTAAGCATGTAGTTTATTGTCCCCCACTGTGTCTCGCTCTGTGCCTGCCCATAATATATTGTTTCAAATAATCTTATTCCAAATTAAGGTCATAGAATCATTTTGAGGGTTTTATCAATATATAGTTTTTTTTTTAATATACTAGCTTGCTTCTTCTACTCTTTTAAACTCTGCACAAAGGCAAACTTGGTTGTGGATAAAGCTTATAGTAAGATGAATTTGAAGCAAATTCTTAATTTACTATTTGGGGTTTTGAAAGCTTTTAATAGCTGGGCAGTGGTGGCACACACCTATAATCCCAGCACTTGGAAGGCAGAGGCAGGTAGATCTCTGTGAGTTTGAGGCCAGTCTGATCTAAAAGAACTAGTTCCAGGATAGGTAGAACTGTTACACATAGAAACCCTGTCTCAAAATCAAAACAAACAAGCAAAAAAGAGGAAGCATTTAACAATACTAAACCATATACTAAAGTTATTTGCTATAATAATCATTGCTTATATCAAGAACTACAAATTCTGAAATTATGCATATGTAATTTTATTTACTATTACTATAAGTGATTTTTTTTTACTCAAAATTACATATTGCATGTAATTGATCAAATTCAGAAATGCCAATGCAAATTAGCCAGGAACTACCGTCATGCTTAGGCATTATTGTTTAAAAAAAGATGTTTGGGCGCCACCTTGTGGAACTTTGTGGAAAGTGTCTAATGTCAACAAAGTTGTTCACGGCCTATGGTGCTGAATGAGAGGGACAGAAATTGGTTTCTACACATTTTCATTTTTAAATGACTGTTTATTTATTTTATCTTATGTGTGTTAGTGTTTTGCCTACATTCATGTCTGTGTGAAGGTGTCATGTTCCCTGGAGCTAGAATTTCAGACAATGGTGAGCTGCCACGTGAGGGTGAGAATTGAATCGGGGTTTTCGGTAAGAGCAGCCAGTATCCTTAACCACTGAACCATGTCTCCAGATCCAACAAGTTTTCTTCATAGGAGAACAAAGAGGTGAGTCGAAACAGTGGGCAGAGTACTTTTCTATGTGGATGGAAAAACTGGCTAATGTAGCATCAGATGAAATCCAAACCCATGTAAATTAACTTGTTTCCTGCTGTGTAAACAATAAGTAGAAAACAGGTCACAAAGTTGCCATCTAGTGCGAGGAAATAGAAAGTCAAAGGCAACGGAGAGGTCTGTAGAGAACGCTGGCTGTCCTTCAATGAGAACCTACAAGGCAGCTCACAACTGCCTGTAACTCAAGTTCCAAGGAATGTGACCCTTTCTTCTAGCCTCCACAGCACAAAGGACATACATGGTGCACAGACATATGTGCAAGCAAAACACCCAAACACAAATATAATAATATTAGTTAAAAGGCAATGGCAAATTCTACCAAAATGTTTATATAGAGAAACGAATTTTATGTTTATGTACATATTTATGGGGTATAGTGTGATAATTCAGTACACATATATAATATGCAGTGATTTGTAAAGTGCATCTCATGCCCTTACACTTTACCACTTAAATCAAACCTTTCCTTCAAAAATAATCAAATTTAAAATATGTAATTCTGAAATGTCTAGGGAAAAAACTATTCAGATTTCCGCCTGGAAAAGAATAAAATGGGTTATATCTCTCACCTTGTACAAAAATCAATTCAAAATGAATCTAAGACTTATCTTAAAGCTGAAACTTCTAGAAGAAAACTCTTGGGATGCCCTTCAAGATAATGGTACAGTCAAGAACTTTTTAAATAGAACACCAATACCGTAGGAACTAACCCAAAGTATTCACAGAGGGAACTACAAAACAAAAGGTTTCTGTCCAGCAAAGGAAACAGTCAGGAGAGTTAACAGACAGCTCACAGCATGGGAGAATGTCTTTCCCAGCTACACTTCAGAGAAGGTGCTATTGACAAGAATTAAAAGGATTTGCAGAAATTAAATACCAAGGGCATAACTTGGTATTTAATTTAATTTAACTTGGTATTTAATAATAAAATAAAATCCAAGGAGAAAACTGCCAATTAACAAATAGGCAAATGAACTTAACAGACAGCTTTTTTATTTCAGTTAACTTTCTTTTTTTATTTATTTTATTTTATTTTTACTTAAAAATTTCCACCTCCTCCTATTTCCCTCCCCCTCCCCCCCCCCCCCATCCCCTTCCTCCCCCGTGGAAGTCCAAGGTCCTCACCCCTCCATCCAGGTCTAGGAAGGTGAGCATCCAAACAGACTAGGCTCCCACAAAGCCAGTTCATGCAGTAGGATCAAAACCCAGGGCCTTTGTCCTTGGCTTCTCAGTCAGCCCTCCTTGTCCGACAGGTTCAGAGAGTCCAGTTTGATCACATGCTCCATCAGTCCCAGTCCAGCTGGCCTTGGTGAGCTCCCATTAGATCAGCCCCACCATCTCAGTGGGTGGGCGTACCCCTTGTGGTCCTGACTTCCTTGTTCATGTTTTCCCTCCTTCTGCTCCTCATTGGGACCTTGGGAGCTCAGTCCAGTGCTCCAGTGTGGGTCTCTGTAACAGACAGCTTTGAAAAAAGAAATACAAATGGCCAATAACTATTATGAATAGTGTTCAGTATCCCTAGCTCTCAGGGAAATGTAAATTAAAATACTATGAGTTCAAGATAATGGTACAGTCAAGAACTTTTTAAATAGAACACAGGCTTAGTCACGCGGATGTCCATCTGCTGTCACTCCTTGGCACAAGGTGCATGAAGCCAGGATTCATGACTTCCCAGGGGTTTCTATAGTTCACCCTTTGCCTGGCACACAGCCTGGTTTCTTATATACTCTGCCAAGGGATGGCACAGTCCACAGCATGCTGGGCCCTTCCACATCAGTCATCGATCAAGAAAATGCCCCATAAACTTGCCTACAGGCAAATCTTAGGGAAACATTTCATTTTCAACTGAAGCTCCCTATTCGGTTTGCTAGCTTGGATCAAGGTAACAAAAATCTAACCAGCACACCTGCCCCTGGGATCCTATGCAAGATCCCACAGGACCCAAAGTCTCTTGGATTTATTTACCTTGGTTCTCTACTTTCCATCTTACTTTCACGTTTTTGTGTCTTAGCTCAAAAAGTCTCTTCACAGCGCAGAACCTTTGCCCTTCCAATGCTTAGATGCTCAGCTTGCAGATACTGTTGTGGCCGGCTCTCTGCATTCATATTCCTTGTCTTGTTTAGACAAGAGGACTTCCTTGTCTACACACACACACCACACACACACACACACACACACAATTATTTTTCATCATATTTCTGTTTCTTTCTTTCTTTCTTGTATTCTACTGGAATGACATCAAGGAAACAGGGATTCCATCAGTCTTGTTCAACAATTGGCATACCTTTTCAGATAAAGGACAAGTGACTATCTTAGGTTTGATGGATCATAGGGTATTTGTCACAAGTACTAAAAACTGCCCTGTAGTACAAAGGCAGCCCTAGACAAAGATACAAACAAATGGGCACAGGTGGTATCTCAGTGAAATTCTGTTCACGCAAACAGGCAGCAGAAGAGATTTGGGGAAATCGATCATAGTTTGTCAACTGTAGATAGTTTACACCCAGAAGAACAGATAATTCCTAGATAGTTTATGAAATATTTGTAGAATCAATGATTAAAAGTCAGAGGATGGCTGTTAGGGCCACACAACTGACTCACTAGGTGCCTCCAAACACCCAGAAATGCCAGTAAAGAACACAGTTTAGGTTTCAGACTCCAGCCAAGGTAGAAAACTTCTTAAGTGGACTTCCTGGCCCCTATCTTCCTCCTCTCCAAGTCTTCTACAATCTATCCTAGACAGCAAGGGCATCTAAACCACGACTTTAAGTGACTTTTTGAACTTATAGTTTTGAAGACATTCTGCTCTTTCCACTGTTAGTGACAAAAGTCCAACTCAAACTAGGTTAGACAAAAAACAACACAGTATTTATTAAATTTGCTAAACATTCTGGTTGGTAAAGACAGAAGTATGCCTGAGATGTTGTGTGTTTAAATACCAGGAATCTTTTTGCCCCACAGGACAAACACACTGGAAAAGTGAATCTAAGCCTTCAACATTCTAGTTAGCATATTCTCCCTGTGCATGTTTGAGCTCTGCCTTGTTTCTCTAAACACAAACATGTTTCCTGTATCACTGACAGCTACAGAGGCACATCAACCCAGCACCAGGGTGAGCCTACAAAAGGTCAGAGACTGTCTTCTTTGTGATCTATAGCTTACGAGTCCCAGGATCAAGTGTTCATTACTAATTCAACATAAATCAGATAGCCAGATAAATCATATGTCTCCAGTCCTGTTGTGTCTGAAGGACTGTTTCCTTAGAGCCATCCATCATGTCCTCTTCTACAGAGAACTGTGAGCCTTGAAGGGAGGGGTTTGATGAAAACACCCCATTTAGGACTGAGTGCTCCAAAGTCTCTCTACACATTGAGTGGTTGTAGGTCTACTGCTGCTCTAATGAGGGTTGAGTGATGCCAAACATTTTCTTGTAGAAAATAAGCATACCTGTAAAGGGACAGAAAGTCAACAGTTTAGACATTGGGGACTAATTGATGTTGGAAATTAATTGGTTTCTATAGCCATTACTCATCTTATATATGGATAACTTTCCATTCTTGTTAGAGGAAGTATGGCTAATAGCCTCATTGGTACTATGTACAAAGTTCACAGGAAGAAGGAAGAGTTCTTTGTAGACAAAAGCAGTATTATCTGCAAAAGTGATTTGCAAGGCATGATAGCACTTGTAAGGCTGAGAAAGAAAGATCACCTAGAGGCCAATGTGGCATAATGAGTTTCAGGCCAGTTTAAGCTAAAATATCAAAAATAAATCAAAGCAAAAAAAATGACCTAGCATACAAAGAGGTGAACAATGTACACATCCCTGCTTTGTACAGCAGACATCAGCCAACGTCCCTCTTCTGTGACAATCTGCTGTTCTCTGTGGTCTGGAGAAGGATCTATAATAGTGAAACCTATTGTTTTGCATGAGTAAGTTTGTTAAGTATACAGCAATCTAAAGTTAAAGAAAAATAGCAAGAAATGGATATAGATAGAAAGTTAGAAGATAGACAGACAGACAGACAGATAGATAGATACCATCAAATCAAAGGCTCAAAACACCCAGGAGAAATTGACTAGAGAAGCCATTAGGCCTATTGGAGTTCCTGACAGAATACCAAGCAAAGCAACCTTCCCTTGGGTGAGACTTCCAAGTAAAAGAACAAATAACAGCAGAAAGTTAACATAACTAAATTAGGGACTTAACAAATATCCAAAAGCAACTAAGTAGGGAAGTTGTGCGAGTTATCTGGAGTTCCTGATCGAGCTTTCTTTCTTTGGATGAGTTTCCCATGGCTCAGCCTCTGGTTTCTCTTTCCCACTCCAGGCATTTTTACATTGTGGAATAAACAATAATAACCTCTGTTGGAAATAATTTGCCTTCTGGCTGTCTTCCAGGGCATGATGCTTCTATTTTTCAGCAGTTTTACTATTCTCTCACAGAATTAGGGAGCTCAGCTAATCCCCTGATAAGAGGGCTTGGAGAAAACTTGACATAAACGTGTTTGGGTCTGAAGTGGGGAGTAGGCAATGCCACTTCTAGAGCTAGCATAAAGTACATTGTATGTGCCAACTGGCTATTCTGTAAATACAGATTAAATAGATCTGAACTGTGTCTACTTCTTGTTGGTGGCTGCTTTCTAATACATTGCAACAGAGACTATTAGTCCCCAAAGCCTAAACTATTTACTTCCTGTCCCTTTATAGGAAAGTTTGTCAACTTCTATTCTATAGGATAATGCTCAACATTGTTAAGCCTTCATCAGAGAAGCTTGTTCTTGCAGTAGATGATAAATAACACAGAGAGCCACAACTGAACAATGTGCAGAGTGAGAGACTGTGGAGCACTCAGTCCTAAAGGGATGTCTTCATCAAACTACTCCCATGAAGGCCACAGTTCTGTGTAGAAGAAGGAGGTGATGGATGGCTCCAAGAAAACAGTCTTCCACACACAGTAGGACAGATACACATGCAGATACACATGTATTCTTACAGAGACTGACAGCACACACAAGGTTTGCAAGGGTTGAAACCAGATAACATTCCAGTACTAAGAAGGGGAAGTGGACCCAACATCCTACCCCTAGCCAAGTAGCTATTTGCAATTGGTACCTACCGGAAAGGAAGCACCAGTTTTCTTCAGTGGAATGTCCAGAATGGGCCCTGTGGTGGCTTGAAAGAAAATGGCCCCCAGAAAGGGAGTGGCACTATTATGAGGTGTGACCTTGTTTGTTAAAGAAAGTGTGTCACTGTGGAGGCAGGCTTTGAGGTCTCATGTATGCTCAAGCTATGCCTAGCCTCTCAGCCCACTTTCTGTTACCTGCAAGTCAAGATGTAGCTTCTCCAGCATCATGTCTGCCTGCACACCACCATGTCATACCATGATTATAATAGACTAAACTTCTGATGATGTAAATTACCCTAACTAAATATTTTTACTTTACAAGAACTGCCATGGTCATGTTATCTCTTCTCAGCAATAGATGCCCTAAGTTGGTACCTTGAGTGGGGTATTGCTATGACAAGTCTGACCATGCTTTTGCTTGAAGGAATATGGACCTTGGGACTGTGGGTTAGCAAAGCAGGCGAGCACTTTAAGTACTGCCTAATGGGCCATACTGATAGAAGCATGGAAGACAGTGGTGCTGAGTGTGATTTGTCGAATTGTGGGTACCTGATTCAGGAAGTTTCAGATGTAAAGAATATTAATATATGGCCTAGAGGTTCTTGTGAAATTTTGGTAAAGAATGTGGCTGTTTTTTGCCCTTGTCTGAAAAGTCTGCCTGAAGCTAAAGTGAAGAGATTTGGATTAATAATTCCATTGGCAAAGGAAATCCCCAAACAGCCTAGTGTATACTCTGTCACGTGGTTACTAGTGTTCATGCTTATAAAGATTTATAATGAGAAGTACCTAGCAAGGCAAAATAAAAATGTACTATTTGAAGAGAAAAATAACATCAGGAAGTGGGATAAAACTAAGCCCTGTAGACTCAAATGAGGTCTATTATCAGCACCTATACTTCGTGGCTCAAAATTGCCTGTAATACCTAGCTCCAGAGGAATTCACTGTCTCTGGCTTCTGGTGGTAGCTGCATAAATGCACATTCTCTACACACGTAAGACACATTACAGATAATTAAAGATAATAAAAAAATCATTTAGAAAAAGAAAAAAATATAGTTACGTAAATTTTAGACCATTAAAACCAATACATTAGGACCTTCCTTTATGGTGGACTATGCATGGTATGTACTTTATGCCTTTAAATTTAAACTTTCTTTTTCCATTGCCAATAAATACAGAAATTTGGGGAAGAGATAGTGCAGGCCTATGAGCCAAATGTTGACAAGAATGACATTTCCACTCTGATTCTAATTTCTATTTAAGATTTTTTTCTCCAAAGTTATGAAAAGTATTGTGATTAATATTTTCTGACTGGTGCTTAATCTGTAAAAATGAAATAATTTTGCCAAATTAAAAAAGAAAAAAAAAAAAAACTTTGAATTGTTAAAAAAAAAAAAAAAAAAAAAACTAAGCCCTGTATTCAAGGAGACAAAAAGAAATGACTTAAGGAAGTGGTGACCTCAGAGCAAGGTCTCATCCAGCAAATTTTCTAATTTGTGAAAAGAAATAAAGAAAAGTTTAGAGCCAGGTGTGTTGGTGCACACCTTTAATCCCAGCACTTAGAAGGCAGAGAGAGGTTGGCAGATCTCTGAGTTTGAGGTTAGCCTGTTCTACAGAGCAAGTTCCAGGACAGCCAAGGTGAGGTAGTAAAGGCAACAATCAAAGACAGAAAGCTGGTGAAAATGTAATGAATGAGGGGGCCATGTTCCATCCATTAAACACTTTATATCTCATCTTTTCCATGACAGCTTCCCCAACTTTCCTAGCTGAAGTGAGCATTGTAATTGTCTTCCAGTTATCTACTTTAGCAGAGTTTTCTAGATAGGATGTAAATAATCTTGGAATATAGTTCACTGGTATAGGGCTTTCTTGCATGCACGATGCCCTGGTTTCAAATCTCAGTATCACACACACAAAAGAAAAACATGCAGGCTATTCAGTTAATTTTGAGTTTCAGTTAAAAAATATGGTCTGTTAACATATGCATATCTCATAATATTTAGGACATACTTCTGAAAATCTTTACTGCATATCTGAAATTCAAATTTAATTTGATTTCCTGAGCATTTTTGTAATCTGAACACCAACTTATTTTCTTATTATTGCTCAGACATTGTTCAACAATTAACATAGTCAGTATAGATGGCATATATGCTATTCACTTGCATGTGCATGATAACAAATTAATGAACAGAATCCCATTCCCTGGCTAGAGCAGTGGTTCTCACCTTCCTAATTCTGTGCCCCTTTAATATAATTCCTCATATTGTGGTGACCCTCAACCATAAAATTATTTTCATTGCTATTTCCTAACTGTAATTTTGTTACTGTTAGGGAATTGCAATGTAAAATATTTTATATGCAGGATATCTAATATGCAACCCCAAAGGGGTCACAACACACAGGTTAGAACTGTTGGGCTATAGCAACTCATTTAAAAAAGGACACAATACAATATCTAGCTCAGGTCAATAAGACTACAAAGATGCTTGCTGGTGATTTCTAGAGAAGATGATTTCTTACTCTTCAGAGATTTCAGAAAAGACTGCTCACAGGAAGAAATCCCTACAGTTAAAGAACCAGCCTTTTGATGAATCAGAGAACCAGAGAATAAAAAGAAACATGGTCCACATTGGCTTCATTCCCTCACCCAATCAACGTGGAAGCTCATTACATCTCTGAACGTACAGTACACAATCCTTTGGGGCTTGAATTGAACTGGCTCAACCCGGTGTCTCTTAAATTCTCTTCCTACTCTGATTCCTTCCAGCATTATCTATGGAAGCATCATCTAATGAAATTTACAGAATTTTGTACTGGGATGTAAACAGTTTGCATTGTCTAATGTTATCTCACAAGCTAAAGGAAGGGATTCAACGTTATTTTACTTCTGTTATAATGCATATATACATACATATATGCATGATGATTATTCATCAGTAATAATTGTGGAATGGAGATCTACTTGAAACAGTGCATATTCTGGAAATGCTTCTCTTTCCAAATACTTTGATCACTTAAACTTGAAAATTTCCTTAGAATCTATCATGAGAATCCTATTCTTCCACCTTCTTTTTTTTTCTTTTTGGTTTTTCGAGACAGGGTTACTCTGTAGCTTTGGTGCCTGTCCCGGAACTAGCTCTTGTAGACCAGGCTGGCCTCGAACTCCCAGAGATCCGCCTGCCTCTGCCTCCCGAGTGCTGAGATTAAAGGCGTGCGCCACCACCGCCTGGCTTCTTCCACCTTCTTATTCTGTAATATTTCCACTAGGGTATATTCTTTTGCCATCTGTCTGCCCTTGGGTTAATCATACCTATGCGAGAAGTAGCGATATTTATCCTGAACAATGAAAGTTAAAAATCCAATATCCACTTTCCCATTTTGCTTGAACTGGAAGAATAAAATTGTGTTAAAGATCATGTATATATGTGACTTCATTTTCTTCAAACTTATTTTCTAAGATCTAAAGAATGAGTAACACCCTCTAAAGCTGCAGTTTCTAGAAAGCAGACTACCAGGAGTTCAAAATCTAAGAACAGGAACTAGGAAGCTTGCTTTGGATCAGAGGGTGGGTCTAAGTCACATTCAGTGATACATACTGACATTTGATTTGCTTGTCTCTGACTATAAAGTGTATTTCTTATTTAACTCTAAACCCAGAAGAAGAATGTTCTAGGCAATCACCAATAATGTCTATCTCCTGTGTATATATGTTGACATAGTTTCAGAGTTACTATGCACTGTTTCATTCCATTATGTATTCTCTACTCTCTAAACTCTGCCTGGTAAAATAAATACAAATGAAAGAAAACTTTAGCTTCAAAGGAATCATTTATAGTAATCAAAGTTTCAAAGAGTTAGTAGTAATAGCAGTATTAATTTTAACTACAGAAAGTTCTGGAGTCAACGCTTTTATTAGAACGAGTGTGTTGAATACGGTGGGTAGATTTTACTCATATCCAAAAACCTCAAAGCAGCTGCTGACACGCCTACATTTTTTATAGGCCCGTAAGTGAGAGTCTTCTTTCCCAACATTTACAGAAAGTTTCAAGAGAAGAACTCCCTGTCAATAATACAGGTATTTAATAAATGCGATTTTAACATTTATGTGATTTAACATAAGTATTCCTACGTAAACAGGATACTATAAATCTTCAATTAGGCGGGTAAATTTACAGTAAAACAAATGACATTTAAAAATTTATATACTAAAGCTCATGTACCACAACCCCCATATTTATGTCCTAAACATGAACTTACCCTGTTTCAGAGAGTATTAAAGAAATTAAAGACTGCTTTAAACCTGCCTGTAGAAACTGTCGATCAGCCTCCTCTTTTAAATAGCCCAGCCCTTTGCGGTCATACTCAGTCACCCGGGGCTCTTCATTTTATGCTGGATACGTTTATTTCTGACATGCTTATAAGAAGTGCATGTGATGTGCATCTTGTTGGCTAACATATCAAAAACAAACATGGATTGGAACTTTAATCCTTAAACAATTAAGTACACAACTACAGAGATTTTCTATATTAGCAAAAGTAAAGTTGCTTTCTAGAGAGATTGTTTTAAATCTAATTTTGAGCATCCATTACATAATTTATGTGCCATGAGCGAGCATTCCTCATTGCTTGCCGTATCATTCTGCTCCACACTGAGACAATTCCTCTCTTGAACACTGTTGCCCCCGACAACGGCAGTCTGGAATGACTGCCATCGATGCCAGCGTCCCTCCACATCACATCACACTTTTCATGCAATTGAATCTGTGTGTGGAAGAAAGTTTTGCATATTGATCATTAAAATTTTATAAGTGGTATTATAACGTCTGAAGAAGCACTTTTTTGTTTGTTTTTGAGACAGGGTTTCTCTGTGTCGCCCTCACTATCCTGGAACTCGCTCTATAGACCAGGGTGACCTGGTGCAGAGAAGTTGTGTTTCTTCTTGTTAACAGCCCTGTGTTACTGTCTTGTTAAAGAGTAGGAACTCATTGACTGCATCACAGGACAAATTGGTTCCCCCAATTTCATATTCGGTTTTCAGCAGAATAGAGTTTCCCTTGTCAGTTGGATGGATTTGCAGGCATAGATCATGCATCTTTGGGCCAGTCTTTGACAGAAAAGTGATTTCTTTCATATTTCATCATAAAAGCATCTTGTTCTTACCAGTAACATGTTTATACCACGTGATTAACTGAACTGAACTTGGAGCGGTTCTCTTCTTCAGTCCAGGATGATTCTGGCAGGAAGCCTGAAGAGAAAGAAGGGCATCAGAAACTTTCTTGTTTCCCTATTTAGGGCTTTCTGTTTTCCACAAACTCATGTATAGTTGGTTTAGCTGTTTTAGGCAGAAGTGGATAGAAAATAATATACTTAGTTGGTGTGTTATTTTTCTATGACTGTGATAAAACACCATGACCAAGGCAGCTAATAGAAGAAGAATTTATTTGGGCTTACATTTCCAGAGGAATAAGAGTCCATTACTATCAAACCAGTGGAGGGTGGCTTCAGGCTGGCTTGAACAGCAAGCCCAGAACTCACATCTTAAACCACAAGCAGGAAAGAGAGAAAACAAAGCTGGATCAGTGAGTGACTTATGAAACCTCAAAACCAGTGACATACTTCTTCTAGCAAGGCCATACCTAAACCTCCCCAAACAGACACTAACTGGGAACCAAGTGTAGTAAGGAGGCCACTGGTTTGTTCCTGGCTATTTAGCCCTGAAATAATCACACAGAAACTGTATTAATTAGATCACTGCTTGGCACATTAGCTCTAGTTTCTTATTGGCTAATCCTTACATATTAATTTAACTCATTTCTATTAATCTGTGTGTCGCCTCATTGCCATGGCTTACTGGCTAAAGTTCTGGTGTCTGTCTCCAGCTGGGCTACATGGCTTCTCCTGATTCTGCCTTCTCTCTCCCAGCATTCAGCTTAGTTTTTTCCACCTAGCTCTGTTATAGGCTCAAAGCAGTTCCTTTATTTATCAATGGTAATCACAGCATACAGAGGGAAATCCCATATCACCTCCCCCTTTCTGTTTAAATAAAAAGGAATATTTTAACTTTAACATAGTAAAATTATATAAAGCAGTTATCAAGCAAGAATTACAGTTATATCTCTTATTTTTTATCATAACTAAGGAAAAGTATATTATTACTATCTATTCTTCAACTCCATCCAAGACCCAAGAAGGATTATAATATTACCTAAGTAAACAGGAAGTGCATTGTAAGCAACTTTCAAAACTCTAGAATTGACAGAGACATCTCGCTGCCTAGACAATCACCCAAAGTTCTTCTGTAGTGTTGGGGCATCCATCTTCAGCCTACAGGTCCATAGTGTCCAGCAGACTTTTCCATAAAGCAGGAAATTTCAAAGATATTTCCGCCTATACTGGCAGTTTGTCAGTCACTTTCTTTTGTATCCTGCAGAATGTCTGGCAGACTCTTTGATGAAGCAATAACCCTGAAGGATGGTCTCACCTTTAGGCAAATTCAGCAGTCATTTCTCTGTGGGTCCTGCATGTCCTGTATATCACACAGTCCAGGCAAGAGAAGTTTCTTGCCCAAATTTCTAACAAACTCCTTAAGGAGCCTCTTCAATGCCCATCTTCCTCTTGAAGTTATTGGTGCTGCCAGGAGCAGATGTGTCTCACTGTCACAAAAAGTCTTAAGTTCTCAAAACATTTTAAATGCCATATTGTGAAGGTCTTCAAGATTTGAAGAACAACTATCTAACTGAAATATATCTCTATATATCTAGAAAATCAAACAAACATGACTACAAGCTTGAGTATTATAGATGACTACCTATTAACCTATATTTCTTAATTATACATTACACTTTTAAATGAGCTTCATAAACATAATACCTTAATCAAGAGCAGAAATACACATATAAGAAGACTGACCTAGAATTTGTATCAATAGAACAAGATCCATACCAATGCAAATCTTAAGAGCATAGCCCCCTTTAAATGTAAACAAACATTTATAAACAATATTTGGGGATTTGAGTGTAGTTCTCTAGACTACTTCATGCTGATTGGGAGTGCTGTTAATCAGGTCTTTCATGGTGTATCCTGTGTGCTAGGTTCATCTTAGTCAGCAGTTGGGTGAAGTGATTTTGGGGGGGGGGTGGTGTTCACGACAAGCTTTCAGGGGGTCTTGGTCCATCAGACCACATTAGTCTGTTTTTAATCCACAGGTTCTCATCTGCTATGGAAACAAAAGAAGAACCTCTTTTCCAAAGCAACATAAACTTAGACTCAAATTTTAAAGGTAAGATACCTTTATGTTGGTTTAACTTAGCAGCCCATACAAAGAAATGTCTCTCTGTACTTTTACTTCAGAGTCAAAAAATTCAAAGAAAACACAATAATATTCATAATCCAGACTCTCTGTATATATTCCATCTTTACGTGGCTTATTCTTTTTTTTTTACTTCTTTCTATATTCTTTTTTTTCTCTCTCCTAAGCCTATGTACATTTAACCAACACTGTAAACTATTTAGAGGTGTTTACCATCTGAATTTGTCTTTATTGTGTATTTATAACTTCTTTCTGACCAGGAAATGCTTCTTAAAATGCTAAGTGCTTCTTAAAAACTTAAGCTGCAGAATACTAGGGCATATACGGTACTGTCTGCATGCTTTGCATAGCCCAACATGGTTGAAGTCTGTTAACCGCCTCTGAAAGCCATGCTCATTGCCCCAGTTCCAAGTATGCAGCAGGTCTATGTTGAGTCATTACGCAGTTTGTAACATGCTGCCCACAAAACCCATGTAAATGCCTTCGGCTTTCCAAAATTACACTGACTTAGTCTAATGAGCTACATTTGCCTTCCTTAGCATGTAGCTTCCTTTCTGATTCATACCTGTTGCTTGATTTATACTATTGGCCAGGCAGTGGATGAGAGATGATTCTCTTATAAGGAACACACTTAATGCTCACTCACAACTTTTTGACAGCATCCAGCTGAAAGGGAGGCGAAAGGATATTTAAAAAAAAAGAAAGAAAGAAAAAGAAACTGAGTCACCAAATGTCTTGCTAAAACTTGGAGGCAGATATGCTCTCATAAAGTGGCAGATGGTCCAAATGTAGTAGCTCACAACTGTAATCTCAGCTCTCAGAAGATAGGGTAGAGGATCAGGAGTTTGTGGTCAACCTGGTAAGTACAACAAGACCCTGTCTCAAACAAAACAAAGAATTTAAAAAGGAAAAAGGAAAGGAAGAAATACGAGACAGGATGAGGAAGGGAGGAAAAGACAATGAAAACTGAACGTGTTGGAATGTAAAACTTAATGGAGGATGACTACAGGTAAGTAAGAATAAGTCTTACACAGTCTTGGATACGAGACCAGCTTTGAATTAAGCAGAGGCTAATTCATGCAATGTTGTAGTTAAGGAACTTTCCAGCTGGGGAGACAAGCCAGGGCAGAGCACAGAAGCAACACTACATTTGTCTGGTCAAAGAAACGACCAACTCACAGGGGCCAAAACAAACAAGGCCAGGCTAATGATGGGGAGCCAAGTGAAGAAAGTATTTCAAGAGAGAGAAGTAGTCAACTGTGTATGACGTGCAAGGGTGAAGCCTTGGTCACTGGAATGGCAGAGTGAATATCATTGCTACCTCTGTCAAACAACATGGTAAGTATGAAAGACAGTGGAGAAAATTCTAGAAGACACAAGAAAGTGGGATTCGACAGAGCAAAAATTCCTTTGAGGAAAACAGAGTGGTCTGAGCATGTAAATGTGGTAACCAGCAGAAATGGTGAGGCTAAAGATACCCAAGCATAGGGAAAAACCCAAGCAGATATTTTCAAGTCTCACAAGAGCAGAAGCATGCACTTGCTCCATATGTCAGCTACAAGGGTGGCAGGAAGCAAAGAGGGGAGGGGCTTTAGGATTCCTACCTAGCAGTTTTGATTCTATTTTTCTGAAATAAGAAGTAAAATCATTTATTGATGGAATTTGCCTCAACTAGGGCAGGTGCCAATATAGCCGTTTTTAAAAGATGTAAGGTTGGTCTTACTTACTTATATATCCTAGGCCAAAACCAACTAGAAGAGGGATAGGGTCAAGCTAAAGTGATGGATCTTTTGATATATTATTCCCTTGATTATATTTCATGTTCTTTACATAGCAGGAGTTAAGAATGTAATATATTCCTCACCTCAAATTGATCCTCTTACTAAAATGACCAATCGCTACCACCATGCCCACAGCCAAGCGCAAGGACACAGCATAGGCTGTCAGTCAACTGAAGGGACCCTAATGGCACTCAGGAGCCACACCCTAAAATCTTCATCATTCACTTGGTTAGTCTCACCTTCTGAATTACGTCACAAGCAGCCTGCTTGTCTCAGCAGTAGTAATTTGAGTCTTCATTATCTTTTACTTGGCCATTCTACCTTTCCAGCTCTTTGTGGAACAACTGGCTATATCGCTACCCTAGTTAAGATCATCAGGGACTCCAGAGCTGCCTTTGTGAAAAAGTCTGTGCAGAGGCAGTAAACTAATTTCCAGTGCGTTTCTAACAGGGCTTCTCACGTTCTCTTCACCTCCTTGGTTTATTCATATATTAGTTTCCCCTTAATTAATATATATGTGTACAAAGTCCATTAGTAGACACTTCAGACTGTGGCTGGTATCAAACTTAAATATACTATATTTTCCTATGCAAATATAGCTATATAAAATCTAATTTATAAATCAGGCACAGTAACAACAACAATATAATAGTTAAACAAAAATAGTTGTCCCTTTGTGCTCTCCAATGATAGCAGAATCTACACGTGCTCAAATGTTTGATCTTGGTGTGATATTTGCAAATAACCTACGTAATTCTCTGTACCTTAAATTATCTCTAAATTACTTATAATAGTGTACAAGTTTAATACAGACATACACATACACATATATGGAGAGGTAGACAGACAGATGAGACAAAGAGATACAAAGAGAGACAGAGAGACAGATAGAGTTATTTTCACACAACCAATCTAGCTCAAGCTCACCATATAGCAGAGTCTGGCTTTGAACTATTGACGCTTCTGCTTCAGCCTCTGGGGTGTTATTATAGATGTGCTCCACCATGCTCAGTTTTAAGAACGTAGTTTGATCTGTGGTGGTTGAACCTGCAGGGGCAGAGCTGGAGGATACGGAGGGTCAATAGGGCTATAATATGTATGTGATTCTGTCTCTCTTGCTCTCTGTATTGTAATCACCCTTCTTGTGGTGATTTGTCAATATAATTACCTACATGATAAGATGAAATGAAGTGATTGATGCAGGCGTTGTGGCGTAGTATTAGGCTACCAGATAAGGGTTACTTGAAGGGAAGCCCTGACAGGTTCGATAACCCGGAGGGCAGATTAGGAGGTACCCTGGAACAAAGGGTGGTTTGGTGTTCCTGATAACCAAGGTCCTTGGTGTTCCTGACAACCAAAGGGAGCAATCATGAGCCCCAAATCCTTAACTTTCTACTACATCGCCCGTCATTACTTTTCAGTGTTAATTAAAATGGACCACATATGTCAAAGCATGTGCACTGGTTTGATCGTGCTATCTGGCTCCTAAGAATAAGTGCAAACTCCAGGCTAGCTTTCACGGCTGCAGGGCCTGCGCTGGGCGGAGCCGCGAGGGAGGAGGGCGGGGTCTCCCCTGGGCGGAGCGCTTGGGAGGAGGGCGGGGTCTCCCCTGGGCGGAGCGCTTGAGAGGGGGCGGCGACTCCGAGCGGTGGCCCCGCCCAGGGGCGGTGCCGGGCCGGGGAGGGCGTGTCTCGGGGCGTGGCGTCCGCTTCCCAGGCCGCAGCGGCGGTTCGGTCGTGGGCCCCGCGGGTGGCCCGGGTCACGGCCCGCGCTTCGGCGGCCATCTTCCCCGCGCGCGGCTCCCGCGGCGGGCGGGCGGGGCGGCGTCAGGCCGGAAACGGCTGTGTGGCGGCGCGCCACCTCCTCAGGTCAGTGAGTGCGGCCCGGAGCGGGTCTCGGCGCGGGCGCGGGCGGGCCCCGGGGTGGCCGCTGCGGCCGCTGCTTCAGAGCCTCGCGGGCGGGCGGCGTTCTGCTCAGTGGGACGGTCCGGCGCCCGGCGGCCTCGGGTGGAGCCTTCGGGCGTCCCGCGGCCGCGTGGCAGCCGTCCTCTGTGCGGCCGCGGCGCGCGTGTGGAACCGCGTCCCCCCTGTGCCGTGCGGCTCAGCCGGGGGTCTGGGACGCGGGAGTCGCGATCAGATGCCTGGTGTACCCGGAATAACAACACGATGAGTTCCAGTTGTACCCTATTAAATTCTCGTTAAAGGGCCTGTCACCCTGTGAGCTCTGTTCTCGGCTCGCTTCCTACACGAATAGTGCAAATTCCTTGAGAGGAATGAAGCCTCTGCCTTGCCGAATTGCTCAGCAAATGACTACTCTTGTCGACTGTTTTGAATAACTATTATCTTAACGAAAATTTAGATGTGTGCAATGCATCGTCTTGGAGACGGTAGTGCTGCAAGTTTCCCGAAACTGTATCGTACAGCGATGTAGCTCGGTAAGAAAGAAGACAAACCCCCACAGCAGAGATTTGTATGTTTTTGCGTTATCGTAGTGTATTGAACTTGTGTCCAGTAGCCACGTGGGGTTGAGACACGTTTTAAGTGTAGAGACTAGATTCCCATGATTTAATAAAAAAAAAAAAAGTAAAAAGTTTAGTAATTTCTTTACGTTGGTTGTGTATTTTTAAACATTTTTGATTGGATAGGCTAAGTTAAAAGATACTCTAAATTTCATTTATTACTTTTGAACTGTGCCTGCTAGAAAATTACAGGCCATGGCTCGTTGTATTTCTTTTGGATAGTGTTATAGATGTTCTAGTGGTGAACAGAGACTCTCCATGGTTCTCATTTGCTGAGAAACCACTGAAGAAAAATGAACACTTTCTAAGTCTGAAGATAAGGACCTAAATTATTGCAAACTTCTACCTCTTCACGAATTTTGCAATGTCTCCAGCATCTGAAAGCATTCAGTGCCAGGGCTGTCTGAAGAATAGTAGAGATACCGTCATCTGTGTGAAGCAGAGAGCCCTTAGTCTTGGACGGCAGAACTTTGTGAGGAGGAAATAAGGTAGATTTTACCCACTATTAAGGGACTGGTAAGGGTCTAAGCTGGTAAGTGACTGAGGAACTTCTGAGTCCTTATTTATTTACTTACTTTTCTGTCTTCCAGATTCATGGTATGTACGTTAGTGCGCAAGCACCATCTCTGTGGTGTGTTAGATCTCCCCAGGGTGGTTATAGACGTTGCCTTTTCCAGGGCCATCTTTGCTAGCCTCCCTAGCCAGCAGCTTCACTGTCACTCCTTGCCATTTTCATTTCACCCTGGGTAGCTGATCCTTTCTGCAATACTTGTCTAAGCTGGGAGCTGACAGACCTGGCACAGGAGCCAAGCCATCTGTTCTTGACCCCATCCCCTCACAAAATGAAAAAGATTCATTGGTTCCTTTCTAACTCAAAAGGTCTGTGGTTTTTGTATGTGTTCCTGTCATACTTTTGTGGATGGTAACAGTACTTTAGGAGCATAGCATAAGAATGCTGATTGGTTCTTCACCGAGAATCATGTAAATCAGCGTTAAAATGACAGTGTCTTTGTTTCAGTTCTGCTGCTGTGATAGAAGACTTTGACAGAAGAACCCTCAGGGAGAAGAGTCCATTTTAGCTAACTTTCCAGGTTGCAGTCCTTCATTTTGGGGAAGTCAAGGTGGCAGGGACTTGCAGCAGCTAGTAACTTCACTTTGTAGTCAGGAGCTGAAGTCAGTAAACTAATTGTGTATGCTCACTGCTGGGTTAGCTTTCTCTGCTCTCTGACAGTTAGGATCCCCTGTCTGCTGGAATGGTACCACCCACACTGTATTGGTCTTCCTACTTCAGTTAATATAATCAAGATAATAAATCCCCTTTAGACGTGCCCACAGGTTAGTCTAATCTATACAATCCCGCATTGAGATTCTCTTATCAGGTGATTCTGGATTATGTTAAATTGGCGTTCAAAGTAACCATCATAAACAAGGATCTTAATTGTTTTTGAGATATATTTCCTGTGTCTGAGGTCAACTCTGAACTCTTGATCCTCTCACCTCCACCTCTCAAATGCCAAGATTATAGTATACCTAGTTTACAGTAACACTTGAATTTTTGAACTGTATTTTCCTGTATGTAATCTAAGTTTTATTTTTTTTTAACCATATATACTTTGTATCAAGAATAAAATTATAGTATGGAATCCTAAGTTAAAGTATGTTTATATAAGTATTGAGTTCTTTTTTTCTTTTTCCTTAGGGATATAGCAAGAATCTCAAGACATGTGAATATTTATTGAGGAGCTGCTTCTATTTGTGAGGACATAGGTATGCCTATTATCTCTTATTCTAGGGCAGTGGTTGTCAACCTTCCTAATGTTGTGACCCTTTAATACAGTTCCTCATATTGTGGTGACCCACAACTATAACATTGTACGTTGTTACCTCATAACTGTGATTTTGCTGCTGTTATGAATTGTAATGTAAATATTCTTTGGAGGTAGAGCTTTCCAAAGGGGTCACAAACCACAGGCTGAGAACCATTGCTCTAGGTGGCATCTAGTTTTTCTTTTTGTTGTCTTAGCTGGTTCCTATTATATGATTTGCTTCCTTCTCATTTTTTGGTTTTCAAATTCTTTTCTATTGGGTGGGTCTGTTATTAGAATGCAGTTTTGTTAGAATAGAATTTATCTGTCCCTCTTTAACACTGTATTCCCAGAGTTGGAAAACAGTGCCCAGAATATACAAGGTGCTAAATAAACAGTTACAGAATAATAGAATACAAGGCATTAAAATAATCTCCTTTTAGGATGTCTTCTGTCACTAGAACCAATTATAACAGTGAGAGCTTTGTTCTTGGCTTAGAGCCAGGTTCCACTACGAAAAAGAAATGTTGATTCTTCTGGGGTAGGAAAGGATGGAAGCAGAGGAAATAGGCAAAACATTGAAATAACTGTTGTGAGAAGTGTTCAGGGGCCCCTGAACACATGCATTCATTAGACAAATATTCACCATCTACTAAGTGACAGTTTCATGCTTTGTACTAGAAGTACAATAGAAAACAAGATATTTCATCTTTTGTCTTGGAAGACATAATCTAGTAGAAGAGACTCAAATGGATTAAAGAGAAAGAATACTATTCAGTGAGAATATATTTCTGGACAGGAGAATGTGGTTGATTAAAAGAGTGAGGGGAATGTTATAGCCAGGGAGAACATCATTTGCAAAGATAAGGTGATTGGGAATTGGGGTGGGTTCCAGGAACTGAAAAGAAAAAAAAATGTAGCTAAAACACCGCAAGTAGAGTATGCCAAAAGGTTAGAGCAATAGGTAGAGGCTGAAGGTATTTACAGTTAATTGGCAAATTAATTGTGTAAGCTGGTTGCTCGTGTTATACAATGATTATTCTGGTATGGAGAGATGACTCAGTATAGTGCTTGCTAAATACTCATGAAGACATTAGTTTAGAATCTCTGTGAAGGCCGGGCGGTGGTGGCACACGCCTTTAATCCCGGCCCGCCTAGGCAAGCAGACCCCTGTGAGTTCAAGGTCAGCCTCGTGTGTGTGAGAGCTAGTTCCAGGACAGGCTCCAAAGTCATAGAGAAACCCTGTCTCGAAAAACCAAAAAATAAATAAATAAATAAATAAATAAATAAATAAATAAATAAATAAATAGAAGAATCTCTGTGAAGAGGCCACAGAAGGGTTACTTGGGTTTGCTGGCCAACTAGTGTTGCCAAATAAATGAGCTCCAAATTCAGTAAGAAACCTTGGCTCAAAAAATAAAGTGTGTGAATTCGATGGGGTGGGTTATCTTGAAAACGAAAAGGCCAAGAATTTGGAAGGAGTGAGAGGGAAGAAATGCAGTTGGGAAGAGTAGGGTCTTTGAATATGGTCAGATGCATTGTACGTATGAAATTCCCAAAGAATTGCTAGAAATATCATATTAAAAATGAGATAGAGAGTGATAGAAGACATCTTGTATGTGTGTGGTTGTATCTGTGTGCATGTCTGTACCTGTGGAGGCCATAAGAGGGTGGGAAATGGAGTTACAGGTAGTTGTTAGCCACCACATGAGTGCTGGGAATGGAATCTGGGTCCTCTGGAAGAGCAGCCAGTGCCCTGATAGAAGACATCTTAACATGACCCATGCCCTGCATGTGCACCTGTACACATGAACACGTAAACCATGCATGCTCACCCCTATGAACAACACAAAGGTTATTCTGACTTTTAAAGGATCATAGTGGAAAGATGATTAAGAGAATTGTTGAGCTAGTATCACAGTCTGGAAATCATATGTACCTTGATTTCTCGTGCAGTTTATAGTACCTTGAGTTGATGCGGGAAAGAGGTAAATAATTAGAATAGTCTAGGAATAAGGAAAAGCAAACAATAAGCTGGAAAAGGGAATAAGTGAAAGTGATATTAAGGATATAATTGAAATGATTGATCCTGAGCTCCAGAAGTGTTAAAGAAGAAAATAAATACAGTATGAGAATTCATAAATGTTTTTGCTAATCATCTACATTAAATGAGAGTGGGAGAGATGGCTTTGCCGTTAAGAGCACTCTGCTCCTGCAGAGGACCTGAGTTCATTTTCTAGAACCCACATCAGGTGGCTCACAATAGCTCATCACTCCCATCTTTAGGAGGTCCAAAACCATTTCCTGGCCTTTAAAGGCACTGTACACATGTGCATAAACACCCAGACATGCATATATACACATACTTAAAAATAAAATCTTTTTAAAAGTTAAATATTTATCAGATTTTCATATGTACAATGTATTTTCACCATATATACTTTCCACACTTCCCAAAAGAGTTCCTTCCTTCTAACACTTCTTAAATTCTTGTCCTTTTATTTTTTTAAGATCCCCCCAAGTTCAATTTGTACACTTTATTTTTTAAAAAAGTTTTTAAAAGTTAAATATATTTTTGAGTCTACAAAATTCTAAATTGGGAATTCATATCTAAAAATATTCACAAGATTAGAAGGTAAAGCAATTATATATGAGTTGAATACTTATCAGTTTCTTTATTAGGAATGTCTATTAGTCTATACCTGATATTTTGAGTAAATATAGGTGAAACGTGGTTGTAAAATATATTTGTAGTGAAATTTATAAATATTATGTTAATTTTGCATCCAGCCTTTTAATTCTTGCCAGCCACTTAGAAATTCTTAATATTTGCATCTAGTCTTTATTATTCAAATAAGTTTTTAAACTATTCCATTTTTTAGTCAAAAATTACCAAACCTTATAAAATTAAAAACTAAGAGCCTCTAATGGTCACATAACTCATTTTTCCAGAGTAAGTGTTATATGTGTACTGCTAATCATAAACAGGAGATTTTTAGGCAAAACACAAACACTTTTTAAAATAATATATTTTAGCATATATTAAAATATAATTATACACTATACGCATGGTTGCTGAAACTACTGATGAACTTAAAAGTTGATGTTCTGGTTTTAAAAAAGAGTCAGTTTAAAGAGAAATATTCAGTAGCATTATAAGTGGTCTACGAATGAGTGAAATTTGGGAAGTACTAATCTAAATAAACTTTATTATTGAAGGGTGAGAAAGTCATCCTGAAACTAATTATAGCAAATCTAGGATAAATTTTATTTATAACTCTTTTGTACATTCCAGTTTTTACTCTGCTACAGAAGCCTGATTCTTATTGTTGAAAGTTGAAAAAAAACCAATGTCCTAGCATATTACACTTCAAATTTGTATGCTTCATTATATTATACACATATATCAGTCAAAAGTGAAGTAACTAGCACTCAGTAGCTCTCTGTGGTTAGAAATTCCCTTGTTTGCATAAATACCAGAACATTTACCATTGAAGAGTGTTCCACTGCGTGCTGCTGTAACCATAGCTTAGAAGTGTGATTCATGCTACTTTTAAGTTTTTCCCCTTCACTGGTATGGTACTTACTAATTTACTCATCATAGTGAAGTTGTTATAACCCGAGGTTACATTGAAGGTGCCAGTAGCTGTATAATTAAGATAATTTATCATGGGAAATAAAGCTGGGATAGGGTTGTCGGATTCCTACTAGATCACTTTATTGTAGGAAGTGGTTACTCTTCTTTCTCCATTTTTAATCAAGTGAATATTTTCTTAAATCTGTAGGTGGAGAGAAATTACAAATATAGAGAAAAAAGAAGGTTTTTGTGTAGAGAATTCAACTTAAGGAATGTGATTTGCTGATATTTTAAACCTCTTATTTTTCAACACTTTCAGTGAATGGATCTGACTGGACTTTTTGCGCCCATCAATAAACATGAGCGGTACCAAGCCTGATATTTTGTGGGCACCACACCAGGTTGATAGATTTGTTGTATGTGACTCAGAACTGAGCCTTTATCATGTGGAGTCGGCTGTGAATTCAGAACTTAAAGCTGGATCATTACGTTTGTCTGAAGACTCTGCAGCTACATTACTGTCAATAAATTCAGATACACCCTATATGAAATGTGTTGCATGGTATCTCAATTATGATCCTGAATGTCTCCTAGCAGTTGGACAAGCAAATGGTCGAGTTGTACTTACAAGTCTTGGTCAAGATCATAATTCTAAGTTTAAAGATTTGATAGGAAAAGAATTTGTCCCAAAACATGCTCGACAATGCAATACCCTTGCATGGAATCCACTGGATAGTAACTGGCTTGCTGCTGGTCTGGACAAGCACAGAGCTGACTTTTCAGTTCTGATATGGGATATCTGCAGCAAATATACTCCTGATATTGTTCCCATGGAAAAAGTGAGACTTTCAGCAGGTGAAGCTGAAACAACACTATTAGTAACAAAACCACTGTATGAGTTAGGACAAAATGATGCTTGTCTATCTCTTTGTTGGCTTCCACGAGACCAGAAACTTCTCCTTGCTGGCATGCATCGTAACCTAGCCATATTTGATCTTCGGAACACAAGCCAGAAGATGTTTGTAAATACAAAAGCTGTTCAAGGAGTGACAGTAGACCCATATTTCCATGATCGTGTTGCTTCCTTCTATGAAGGTCAGGTTGCAATATGGGATCTTAGAAAATTTGAGAAGCCAGTTTTGACTTTGACTGAGCAGCCAAAGCCCTTGACAAAAGTAGCATGGTGTCCAACTAGGACAGGCCTGCTTGCTACTTTAACAAGGGATAGTAATATTATTAGGCTGTATGATATGCAGCATACACCTACGCCCATTGGGGATGAAACTGAACCCACAATAATTGAAAGAAGTGTGCAACCTTGTGACAATTACATTGCTTCCTTTGCATGGCACCCAACAAGTCAAAATCGAATGATAGTTGTAACTCCCAACCGCACAATGTCAGACTTCACTGTTTTTGAAAGGATATCTCTTGCCTGGAGCCCAATTACCTCTTTAATGTGGGCTTGTGGTCGTCATTTGTATGAGTGTGCGGAAGAAGAAAGTGACAATTCCTTAGAAAAAGATATAGCAACAAAAATGCGCCTCCGGGCTTTATCAAGGTATGGACTTGATACAGAGCAGGTATGGAGAAACCACATTTTAGCTGGAAATGAAGACCCACAACTCAAGTCACTCTGGTATACTCTGCACTATATCCTTTGTCTTGCTAACTTTTGAGGTACATTGGGTAAACATACTGAATGTTTTGTATGTAAATACAAATTATATAGTCTAAAATTCCGAGGTGAAGTCATTTAAAACTGTTAAAAGTTTTAGTTTGTAGACTGGGTGCGGGAAAGGTGGTCAGTAAAGTGGAACTGTCTTAATCATATAGATTCTTACTATGAATTTGCTCTTAATTAAATTTTAACTTTGAGATATTTTATTGTGCATAATTACCAGTATTTCCTATGCATTTAAATACTTATGAAGCAGTATACAGAAGATATGGATCAAAAATCTCCAGGCAACAAAGGATCGTTGGTTTATGCAGGAATTAAATCAATAGTAAAATCATCTTTGGGTAAGAAAATTCCATTTTATATTTTCAAATACATTTATAACTTTTGGACTCTTGATTCCTAGTTGATTAAAATTAAGATTATCTCAGGACTGTGTACATAAATAAATACCTTTATATAACTCTCTCTTGGCTTTCTGATCAGATATTTTAGTGACTTGTTAGGTATATTGAGTGTATTTATTATATCCAGATGTTTTGTGGAAGGAATGTTGATTCTTTGATGTAAAGTAGACCTTTCTTAAATCTCTTCATTTATTCTGTGCTATTTATTTGAAGACCCACTTTAGGGGAGATAGTATACAAGTGCATTTATGAGATGCTGATTGTTAGTTTGGATTTTATCACAGCATCTTGTGTTTTAAAGACTAAATTAAAAGCTTTCTTAACTGAAGAAGCTCCCTTTGATTTTGCTTCCCAAATACTTTCACAAGAACTATGCTATGACATGAAGTATGGCCTAACTTGAAGAATACCTGAAAGTTCTTGATGAGTAAGTGAAGGAATCGGTTAATGAATAAAGTAATGTAAGATTTAAATAGATAAACTATTTATGAATAAAGACACCCTCCTTCCAAAAACAAAAACCTACTTTCAGACTGGTTGCTTTAAGCAGTGTTCTTACTCTCCTTGTTGGAGTTAATTATGATAATGTTATATTGTCTCTTAGGGTTCAACCTCCATGCTTTATTAGTCAGTTTGTACTCCACCCAGTTAAGATGCTAGAAGAAGAATTTAGTCAAAGCCATCGTTTTATAGGACTTGCTTCACCATGCTACTAGCATGGATGCACAGTTAATCTGCTGCATTTCTTCTAGTGGGTTTTCTCTCTGAGGACTTTGAAATTATTTGATGCTCAGTGCTGAAAGATGAATGGAAAGCTCTACTTATTTTAACAGAAGTAAAAAATATATAATATATATCACCATTTATGAACCTGAATATACCATGGTTTGTGAATTTAAAAACTGCTGCTACGAGACCTGCATCAGAGAATTGGACTGAGTTCCTGAGGTTCAGTTGAAGAGTAGGAGGAATGACAATGTGAGCAAAGAGGTCAAGACCATGATGGGTTCACCCACTGAAACAGTCTACCTGAACTAGTGGGAGCTCACCAACTCCAGCCGGATTGGGAAGGACCAAGCATGGGACCAAAGTGGTCCCTCTGAGTGTGGTTGACAATTGCATGGCTGGGGCAGACTGAGGGGCCACTGGCAGTGGCACCAGGATTTATCTCTACTGCTTCTTCTGGCTTTTTGGGAATCTATTCTCTTTGGATGTATGCCTTGCATGGCCTGGATATAGTAGGGAGGGCCTTGGACCTTCTATAGGGTAGTGTGCCATGCCCTCTCTGATGATTGTATGGGGGGTGGGGCGGGAGAGTATGTGGTGGGAGTGGAGGGAATGGGAACTTGAATTGGTATGTATAGTGAAAAAGGATGGTTTCTTTTCTTTCTCTTTTTTTTTAAAAGAGTGTTTTTCTGAGGGATCAAAGCAAAAAAAAGAAAAGAAAAAGGAAAAAAACTGCTGCCACAAAGAATCAAGTACTATGTCAGTAAAATGTATGGTATTGGACAATGGGCTAAGAGTTCAGAATATAGGAGGAATATAACCAGAGAGCAAGCAATATGTTGGAAATCCTGATATTCTATGGAATAATGAAATTGTTGTAAGAACTGAAAGAAATGCCTTAAAGGGGGAACAGTGGTGGGATAGGAAAAGAATGAAACCATATATTCATGTAGACAAGGGAAAGAAATCACTTTGAAACAGCTGAACAATATGAAGAAAAATCATCAACTATAAATAATTAAAAACAGTGTATGAGGGAGGATAAAATGATAACTAGTGGCAGGAGCTAACGTTGAATAGAGGGAAGGCTGTTGTTGCTTTCTTTTCTCTTTCAACATAAAATTAAGCCTGCTTAAATGTTGATCAGAAAAGCCATATTCGTGTGTGAGTGTGGGCATGCACGTGCTGCTGCACACATGTGGAGGTCAGAAGACAACTTTTGGAAGTCACTTCTAGCCATCCACCTTGCTGCGGGAGGGTCTTTCTTACTGTTTATGACGTCATGCTCCAGTCTACCAGCCCAAGATGAAGTTCCTCTCTTTGTCCCCATAAGAGTGCTGGGATTCAGATGCATCCCATCTGGCCTTCCGTGTGAAGTCTAGGGGGTGGAGCTCAGGATCATCAGGGTTGTAGCTAGGACTTAACTACTGAAGCCATTTCTCTCACCCTACTCCTGTCTTTAGTATGGCAGAGGGTTGTGTAATAAAAGACTAGCTGACTTTTCACCCAACACAATAAAAGTTTGAAAAAGTTTAACTTTGATCTAGAGAATTTATCTGTTCAAATTGATTTAAAGGAACAAAATAGCTAAGATTTTGTGTTTTTGTTTTCTTATAGTGTATTGTTTTATCATATATATAATATATATATATATAAATTATACACATACATGTGTGTGTATGTGTGTGACATACAAATGCATATTATCTGATTGGTGATTTGAGACTTTTATTTTGGATTGGTATTTTAATGTTTGCATATGCTGGTTCCTTTGCAAACATTAATAAAGTATTGATCCTATGAATATGGGCAGTATGAGATTCAGTGAAAAGTTTTTTGTTTTTGTATTGATATGTATATCATGCATAGATTTTCATAGATTGTTAAAATTTTATAGATGTTAAAATCGTAGTGTAATGATGCATTTGAAATTAATGGTAAAACATTTCTTTTGATAATCCTAATTACCCACAGCATAATTGCCAAACTAAGAAAGAATCTCTGAGCTGCCAGAGTTCAATTCATTAAATTAAAAATATGCTATTGAAAAATAAGTGATTTGGGGCTGGAGTTGGGAGAATCCTTGCCTAGCATGCATGAAGCCCAGGTTTAATCCCCAGCACTGCTAAAACTGAATGTGTCCAACAACTCTATAGTCCCAGTTCTTGGAGTGGAGGTAGAAGGCTCAGAAATTTAAGGTCATCTTTGGCCAGCTTGGACTCCATGAGAGCCTGTCTGGGGGGAGGGGGTGGAGGTAATTTTTGTGTTACAGTGTTGCTCAGCTCAGCAATAGATGGGTACTTAGCATTTCACTCCCCATCTCCAACCTTTCTACCTTCTACCCCCACTGCTAACCCCTCCAGGGAAAATCCCTTTTGGCTGGTGATGTAGCACAGCAACAAAACTGCTTAGCACATTCAAGGCCAGGTTTAATTCACAGCAACACAAAATTATTAATTCAGTGTAATTATTTAATTAGTTTATTAACTTACCTTACAACTTTTCCATAAAGCAAGAAGGTATAGTTTAAAATACTGACAAAGATAATATTTTAGACTTGTCACAAACCACCATCACGTTGATAATCATACAAGTTATTTAAAAGTATGAATTTTAGGTACATTGGAAAGCTTAGACCTATTTTTATTCCTTGTAAGGTGTTTAAACTAAGTGATTTTTATTTATATATATAGATGTACATATATAAAGTTTAACTTAAAAGTGATAACTAAGTTTTAAATATTTTTCTTTATATAATTTTTGTTTGTTTTGAGACAGGGTCTCTCTATGTAGTCCTCGCTGTCCTGGTCACTATATAGACCAGGCTGGTCTGGAACTCAGAGATCCATTTGTCTTGGCCACCATGCTGGGATTAAATGCATGCACCACCACATTCAACTATTCTCATTTTAATGCTTATTTTTTCAATCCTTTGACAGATCAATTGTAGTCAGCTTTGGATCACTTGCTACTCTTCTCTAACATAGATTGTCTCATTGTCTCCTTGAGTCACTACTTAGTAGTACTTAGGTACTACTCAAAGTCTCACAAAGCTAAGATGAATGTTGTGGCTAAGTGTAGTTCCTTCTAGAGTTGCGAATATTCTTCCAAATTCATGTGGTTGTAGGTCAAGTTCAAAACCTGCAGAAACAGGTTGAAGACACATGTAAGAGATAAAATTCCTAGGAATGGGAAAGAATTGGATCTAGGTAATTTTTGGCATTTGAAAGAAATATGCACATATCCTTTACTAACTAGAGTGGGGTTCGTTTTTAGGGTTTGGGGAACCAGAGGCTGAGAGGCTGAGGATTCCTTGTAGTTGTAGTTGTAGAACTAAGCTATGTCCTTCTTTCTGGTTGGTTGGTGGCCAGGGCCTACCCATGGCTCCTGAAGATGTTTACAGTTCTTTGCTTCCCACAGACTTTCTTACCAAGATGGCAGCTCTGACTGCTTTAAGACCATTTCCTACTGCATCTCTTATAGACTCTCTTTAAGGGTTGGCCTGATTAACTTAGGCTTAGACTACATAACTGACCATTGAGTCACTCACAGTCAGTTGAGTAAGGATTCTTTCTTCTCTGCTATGATTTGTTGTCTAGAAGCAAGTCACAGATTCAGTTTGAATTCCAGAGGAGGTTCCCCAGCTGTAGGAATCTTGGGCCTTACTTCATTCAGCCTACAGTCAGTGGTTTGAACCCTTTCCCCTTCCCTGCACATAGGTTCTCCGTGCAGCTGTGACTGTCCTGGAACTAGCAAACCATGCTGGCCTCAAACTCACAGATATCCACCTGCATCTGCCTTTGAGTGCTGGGATTAAAGGCCTGTGCCACTACTACCTGGCAAGCTGATTGAATTCTAAAAGCTCATCTATTTGCTGTTGACCAAGTTATTTATATAAGTATCATTGATATATATATTCATAAATATATAATTGCTGTAAGTTACATGTGTAAATTACTAAATAAAGGAAGTTTGCAATATGGACACTCACATTTCCTCATTCATAATTTAATTTTTTCTGAAAATACTTTTTATATTTTTGACAGTTTGGTCATAAAACTTTCTAGAACACTTAGGAATGTGTTACAGTTAATTGATGAACTAAACTTCATGTTTGTTTGTTTTGTCTTTATTTGCTTAAATGAAATTACTTTGCCTTTATAACCAGCTACCATGATTTCAGTGTAATGCTATGAAAATAGTAATTTTTTTCCTTTAAAAAAAGATAACATAGTTTTCTAACTTAATAGCAGAGTGATATATAGTCAGGTCATTCCCATTGTATTTTTTCTTTATTGTTTACCTTGAAGTCCTTTGATGACTGTAATCTCATTTTTTCATGCATATGGAAGCATATAGCAGTCAGGCAGAGGTGGTCCAGTCTCTCTTGCTAAGAAATGTGTGACCACACATATGCAGGAGGAAATGAAGAGAACTCAAGTGCTTGGGGCTCCAAGGCAGAGGGCATTCCTTGCAAATAAAATAATTCAACTCCCTACTCTGTTGGAGCTTGTGTTCTAGTGAGAGATCAGATATGAGAATCTCTGTTAAATACTGTGTAGGACACAGAGGAAACAAGTGGTGAGAGAGAACAGGCATCTGTTTTAGCTTAGAGAGCTGAAGCAATGACTCAGCTTAGTGAGTCTCAGCATCCATTTTTATAGCGGTAGCTTCTTAGTAATTCAACTATGGTGTAAAATGTTTTAAGATTTTAGTATACTGCTTATTTATGCTATTGTAAGATTATGGCTGAGAAATTGAATATCCTAAATGCTGTTGACATTTTTTCATAAAGCTGAACTGTTGGCTAATATATTTCAAAATAACAATAAAATAATATAAAGCATTCTCTGTTTTTAGGAATGGTGGAAAGCAGCAGACATAATTGGAGTGGCTTGGACAAACAAACTGATATTCAGAACTTAAACGAAGAGAGGATTTTAGCATTACAGCTTTGTGGGTGGGTAAAGAAAGGAACAGATGTAGATGTGGGACCATTTTTGAACTCTCTTGTGCAAGAAGGAGAATGGGAAAGAGCTGCTGCAGTGGCTTTGTTCAACCTGGATATTCGGCGAGCAATCCAAATCCTGAATGAAGGGGCATCTTCAGAAAAAGGTATTAGGCTCTGTTCTGAGAACTGGCAGTTCATAGACTCTGCTAAAGGAAGGATGTGGATAGTTCTTAGTTACCTAGCCAATATCCTATATACATTTTTATTGAAAGGGAAAGTGTATGGTGCTAAGCAGTAAGTATTAGATAGTTCCATTTATATATGCCTCAGGATAGATTAATAAAGACAAAATGTTCTTAAATGATGCTTCAATAATAATATGTTTTCCCACATGTATTTCTTTTTTCGTTTTAAAGAGAATCACATACATTGAGGAATGTCTGTTGGAACTGCTGTTGTTTGTAAGCAATATTTTAGTATATACTTTCTCTTTTGGTAGGATACCAAATGATATTTTTGTTTAGACCAGTATAGATTCTTATGAAAAGCATATTGTGATCTGGAAAATGTTTCTACTTGAGTCTGATTGAAACATATGTCCTGTGTAGCCTTAGAAGGAAGGGAGGGAGGGAGGAAAGGAAGGAGGGAGGGGGAAGATAAGGTTCAGTTTGCTACAGAAAGAGGAGAGAGAGAGAGAGAGAGAGAGAGAGAGAGAGAGAGAGAGAGAGAGAGAATAAAGTTCAGTTTACCAGAGGATCCTTAAGAGAAACAAATCAGTCAAAAACCAAGAATTACCACCCTACTGCTGTCCGTCCCCCCCCCCCCCTTTTCTTGAGACAGGGTTTCTCTGTGTAGTCCTCCCTGGCTGTCTTGGAACTCGCCCTATAGACCAGGCTGGCCTTAAACTCGATCTGTCTGCCTCTGCCTTCTTATTTATTTATTTATTTATTTATTTATTTATTTATTTATTTATTTATTATGTATACAATATTCTGTCTGCATGTATGCCTGCAGGCCAGAAGAGGGCATCAGATCTCATTACAGATGGTTGTGGGCCACCATGTGGTTGCTGGAAATTGAACTCAGTACCTTTGGAAGAACAGGCAGTGCTCTTAACCACTGAGCCATTTCTCCAGCCCCTGCCTCTGCCTTTTGAGTGCTGGGATTAAAGGCGTGTACCACCTCATGCCCCACCACTGCATGACAAGTTTTGTTTTTTGTTTATTATTATTAGGTATAGTTCACTTAAATTCTTAAAGTGTATATAGCTATTTATCTTTAACGCACATAGACAATTATTTCTGAGTTTCAAAGTAATAAATTCTTACTTACTCTGGCCCACCTTTAATACATTATAGTTCATTTATACCATAAAAAATGCCATTGACTGTAATATATTTATTTTCATTCTAAAAGTTAAAAAAGTTAGATCTTTAGCCTGATCATCATTACCTTTACTTCAGAGAGAGTCCTCTGCACTTGATAGTATGAGAGGTGTGTAGTGCCATTTAAAAAAGGGCACATGTGAGACCCTGGGTTCAATATGTAGCGCTATTGAGTTCTTCCTTCCAAAAAGGACTCTATTTCTAATTTAATTTTGCTACAACCTGAAAACGTAGTTTTCTATTATATGTACCTGGAAAATTTGGTATTCCTAAGCTTTTATTTTAAAAGACTTAAAACTTAATAATAGTGTAGGCAGAAGAATAAAGCCCCAAGTATCTTGGAAAGCATTTTTGTACAAGTGAGTAATGAAGCTGCTAAGAACAGAAAGTGGGGGGAAGGTACTGTTTAATTGGAAGAGGGAGAATGGTTAAAGTTAAGGGCTGTCTGAAAGGTAGAAAACGCTTGAGAGAAAAGACAAAGGGAGATCGTAGCTTTCTCATTTGGAGTGAAGTGGTCATGCAGAACTGAAGAGGTCAGCAGCTTGCTAGCGCCCTATGCACTAGAGAACATAAACAGAACAGTTTATAAAAGTTAGTGGTAATGGACGCTTTGTTGCAAGTATGTCTAAGTACAGTTGTGTTATAATCCTGATAGCTCATTTTGGCCTAGAAATTGTTTGAAGTATAGTAAAAATACTGAAACACTGTTTTCTCCAGTTGCTACTTGGTATATCAGTATATGTATTATATAATTAGAAATAGGAAAATAAAACTTTGAAAATTGTAATAGTGGGGTATAGTAGTCTGAGATAGCATAGATGACTTTACTGATAAGGGTGGCAGTGATTTTGGTAAGATGGTCTCACTTGTCTCCATTTAGATACCGAATCATAATATGATATATAGGAAACTACTGAACAAAGAGCTTGAAAGTTAAGTGCTGTACTTCCTGCTGTGGAAGTAGCTCCGTGGTAAAGCATTGCAGTGGGATTCTGAATTCAGTGTCCAGTACTGCAGAAAAAAAATTATTATGCACAGGATCACAAGTGTGTACATGAATTGTTTTTTTTAAAGAAGTATTTTTTATTGCTGTTTATTGAGCTCTACATTTTTCTCTGCTCTCCTCCTTGCCTCTCCCCTCTCCACTTCAACCCTCCCCCAAAGTCCCCATGCACCCAATCAGTTTACTCAGGAGATCTTGTCTTTTTCTACTTTCTACTTCCCATGTAGATTAGATCTATTTAAATCTCTCTTAGTGTCCTCATTATTGTCTAAATTCTCTGGGATTGTAGTTTGTAGGATGGTTTTCTTTGCTTTATGTTTAAAAGCCACCTATGAGTGAGTACATGTGATAATTGTCTTTCTGTGTCTGGGTTACTTCACTCAAAATAATGTTTTCTAGCTCCATCCATTTTCCTCCAAAATTCAAGATGTCGTTATTTTTTTCTGCTGTGTAGTACTCCATTGTGTAAATGTACCACATTTTCCTTATCCACTCTTTGGTCGAGGGGCATTTAGGTTGTTTCCAGGTTCTGGCAATGACAAACAATGCTGCTATGAACATAGTTGAGCACATGTCCTTGTGGCACAATTGAGCATCCTTTGGATATATACCCAAAAGTGGTATTACTGGGTCTTGAGGGAAGGTTGTTTCCTATTTTTCTGAGAAATCGCCACACTGACATCCAAAGGGGCTGTACCAGTTTGCACTCCCACCAGCAATGCAGGAGTGTTCTCTTTACCCCACAACTTCTGCAGTATAAGTTGTCATCAGAGTTTTTGATCTTGGCCATTCTTACAGGTGTAAGATGGAATCTCAGAGTTGTTTTGATTTGCATTTCTCTGATGACTAAGGATGTTGAACATTTCCTTAAGTGTCTTTCAGCCATTTTCAATTCCTTTGTTGAGAGTTCTCTGTTTAGGTCTGTACTCCATTTTTTTTTTCCAGTTGGATTATGTGTTCTTTTGGTGTTTAGTTTCTTGAGTTCTTTGTATATTTTGGAGATCAGACCTCTGTCTGTGGGGTTAGTGAAGATCTTTTCCCATTCTGTAGGCTGTTGTTTTATCTTGTTGACTGTATCCTTTGGTTTACAGAAGCTTTTCAGTTTCATGAGGTCCCATTTATTAATTGTTTCTCTCAGTATCTGTGCTGCTGGGGTTATATTTAGAAAGTGGTTCCCTGTGCCAATGCATTCAAGTGTATTTCCCACTTTCTCTTCTATAAGGTTTAGTGTGGCTGACTTTATTTATGTTGAGGTCTTTGATCCATTTGGACTTGAGTTTTGTGCATGGTGATAGATATGGGTCTATTTTCATTCTTCTACATGTTGATATCCAATTATGACAGCACCATTTGTTAAATATTCTTTCTTTTTTTCCATTTGATATTTTTTGCTTCCTTGTCAAAAATCAGGTGTTTGAAGATGTGTAGATTGATATCTACAACTACTATTCGGTTCCATTGGTCCTCCTGTCTGTTCTTATGCCAATACCAGGCTGTTTTCAGTACTGTAGTTCTGTAGTAGAGTTTGAAGTCAGGGATAGTGATGCCTCCAGAAGTTCTTTTATTGTACAGGATTGTTTTTGGCTATACTGGGTTTTTTGCTTTTCCATATGAGGTTGAGTATTGTTCTTTCGAGGTCTTTGAAGAATTTTATTGGGATTTTGATGGACATTGTGTTGAATCTGTCATGAATTGTTTTTTAAGAATGGATTTTTTTCTTTGTACTCTACGAAATTTAACAGTCTTAATTTTTTTCTTATTTAAGTGGGCTTCTTTTAGGATAAAATTCACTATCTGATTACTGTGTCGAGATTTAACAGCTGTGGGGAAAGAGGTTATTAGTTTCTGATTGCTTTGATTAGCTGCACATTTTTAACCTACAGGAGATCTGAATCTCAATGTGGTAGCAATGGCTTTATCAGGGTATACGGACGAGAAGAACTCTCTTTGGAGGGAGATGTGCAGCACACTACGATTGCAGCTCAACAACCCCTATCTCTGTGTCATGTTTGCATTTCTGACCAGCGAAGCAGGAGCTTATGATGGAGTTTTGGTAAGCTGTTTTGATTCCCCAGATCGTCCTTTGAATTATAACAGGTTTGCTGTTTGTAGTTCATCCTTTCCTGAAGAACTGAGCTCTAGAAATGTACAGCTATAAACGTATACTTGTATTTGCTGTTTAAATAGTGCGAATACGTTTGTGTACTTGTGTGTATATAGATAACTGGTGGTCAGTCAGTCAGTTTCGACTAAGGTGTCCATCTAAATTAATGTTGGTCATTTTAGATGATTTCTGTTTGGAAAACAAATTATATAATCACACTACTTATAAAAAACTCGATTTAATTTAGTCTTTCAGTTATTTTAGTCACTTGTATAACCATGTGATTTCTTCCTTGTCATGAAGTGAGGTTTCCTTACTCATTCCGGTTGTTGAGTAACAAGCTTCACATAAAAACCTCTTTCCTTGGTACTGTCTGTCTTCTTTCTAGCAATGACGAGAACTTTCTCTCCTCAGTTGTGCTCCTCTGCTTCCCATTAGAGCATTTCTTATAAAACATGCAGTCTGTAGGGTTTATAACAACGTGTGTCTTATGAGCTAGCATGATGAAAATTGAAGTATTAGTGTCCATTTTGACAGTGTCAAATGTCAAATAAAGTTCTAGTGAACCTTTCTGACCTTCAAATTAATATCAAGAAATGTTTATTTTTGACTGTTATTACTATATTTGCTAAACAGGAGGTTTTAAAGTCTTGTCTTTGAGCTGACAGGATACTTAAACAAGTGCTAGAGAATGAGCCTAGAAAAAGAAATGAACCAATTGTTTAAACATTGCATTCTGTATTTTCATTTGTGACCTCTAGTAAAATCCCTTCTCTTTCACCAAAAGGGACGACTGACAAGGAAGTTCATGGATCCAGGCTGTTTTAAGAATGCATTTAATTTAATCAGAAAAGACTTCTTTGGCAATTGGTGACTCTTCTAATATCTGAACATATTTATGTGTGAAAATGTATAGAATACACATATTTTTCTAATACATATGAAAATAAACTTACATATTAGGTGCATATTTAGTTCCTGTAAAAACAGAAAAGTTATGGTGCGTACAATTGTTTGTTTTTCCAGTATGAAAACAAAGTTGCAGTACGTGACAGAGTGGCATTTGCTTGTAAATTCCTTGGTGATACTCAGGTGAGAACCGATTCAGTTCTATATTTGAGGTAATTAATGTTTATTATGAAGTATTTTAACAAACTTATCTTTACATGTAATTATGTGCCTGAAAATTTTTACACAAAATCTAAAAAGGTAATTATTACATTGAACTTATATGCATGTACTATCTAAATTTGTTTTAGAATGTTGACTTGATGTTTTAGTTTAATTTTTCCTTTAGAAGAAGACATAGCAGATAGAAATTTTAAACTCAGGTTTTAGTAATGTTATATGCAAATCATTTCAGTACCTAAACACTTAGCTGCTGCCTCTGAGGTCGTGAGAATGAAATACAAAGAGATGACTTATTGGGGGAGGCTGCTCGTTTGTTCCTGTCTGCCCAGACTCAGAATAATGACACTGAAACTATATTACTTGCAATACTGTTTGGCCAGTAGCTTAAGCGTATTTCTAGCTAGCTCTTACATTTTAAATTAACCCATATCTATTATTTTATATTTTACCATGAGGCTGGTGACCTCTTGGCAAGGTTCTGACTGGCAGCTTGTGCCTTTCTTCTCTGGCTCTGGCAGCTACATGGCATCTCATTGACTCCGCCTTCTTTCTCCTAGCATTCAGTTTAGTTTTCCCTGTGTAGCTCTATTCTGCCAAGCCACTAACTGAAACAGCTTTATTCCTTAAGCAATAAAAGCAACACATATACAGAAGGACTTCTCACACCAATGACTAGCAGTGCTATTATAATGACAGAATTTGGGGAAATGAGGAGGAATGGTGGCTGGAGTTTAAAATAGGATGAAATTAGACCATGTAAAGGAAATAATTTTTATTGATGGCTTTCAACATGTAATTCCAATTCTGCGATTCTGTTACATAGTACCATGAGAGGTAAGAATTTGCTGAAAAGGCGACACTTCTCTTAGAGTTAGCCTTCTATAAACATAGGAAATGTCAGTTTTGAAGATGAGTGTGGGCACTGGGGAGATAGCACAGTTCAAGAAACTGAGTTGAATCCCCTAGAACCTGTGAAAATACCTGGGTGTTATCTTATAATCCCAGGGTTGGTTGGCAGAGACAGGAGGGTCCCTGGGGCTTACTGCTCTGCCATCCTACCAAATCAGCACACTCTAGCTTCTGTGAGAGCCCTGAATTAAATACAATATGGAAAGCTATTGAGAACGACATCTGATGTCAATCTCCGGCCTCCACACATGAACTTCCGCACACCACACAAAAAAATAAAGTGATTCTGCAAACTGTATTGAAACTTGAAATAGATATAGACTTCCTAGTGCATATCTAGATTTTGGTAAGAGTTTCTGTCTTAAAATGTTTTTCATCAAGAATAAAATTGTTCTAAATCAAATGTGTAGTGAAACAGATTATATTTAAAAAGTCACTTTGAATTTTTCAGTTAAATAAATACATTGAAAAGCTGACCAATGAAATGAAAGAGGCTGGCAATTTGGAAGGAATCTTGCTTACAGGCCTCACTAAAGATGGAGTGGACTTGATGGAGAGCTACGTGGACAGAACTGGAGACGTCCAGACAGCGAGCTACTGCATGCTACAGGTTAGTGCAGTCTGACTCTGCAGTGTCCTCAACACAAAATGCCAAGCCATGTTCTCCATGCTGTGTATCCTCAGGTGAAGCACACATGCTCTTTTCCTCGCTTTGGGGTTTTAGTTCTCTTGAGGACTTGTGTTGTCTCTAATGGCCCTAATCTCATCAGCTTTCTTTCAGTCTAAGAAAAACTGGTCTTGACTGCATCTGAGTTCACATAAAGCTCAGATGGAATCAGAGCCTCAGGTCAGAGTCCAACCCGTCTTCCATAAAGGACTCCCTCTCCTATTCTGAACTGTGGTTCCCTTTCATCTGACCAGCAGAAGAGCAGTTACACTCCAGCTCTTTTACACTCAGTGCCCTTTTTATTAACAACAAGGTAGTTTGAATAACTAGTTCATCAACATTTTTTTCATTGCTTTAACAGTCTAGTGGTTAAACCAGATTCCAGGAAGAAGTTGCTTTCTACTTTACTTTTGTGTGAGACATGAATTCTATGCCTCTACCGTGTCCAGTAACCCTCCAGCAGTCGTAACCTTTTGTGGCATGAGCACCTGTCTCTCTTAGCCTGCTTTACCTTGGTAAGCAAATCAAACGTGCTTACCGCTTCCCTTCTCTATGCTTTTCTGTGAGCTTGCCTAATGCGGGTTCAAAATGCAGAGTCAGCTTATATAAAATATCAAGCCACCGCATGTGAGAAAAGGTATTCTGTCATTCAACTTTTCTCACTGGAATGAAGTTTTTTTTTCTTTTATGAACTACTGATTTGTGACTACAGAGTACAGATGGGTAGGTAATAGCACAATTTGTAAAATGTTAAAATGCAAACAGTAAGTACATAAAAGTCTAGTCCGATAACTGCGCTCTTGTTGAGATATTTCCTCTGTGACCAAGATTAACTCTACCATTGTGCTGTTTTCATTTCATTTGTTCTCTTTCCTTTTGTTCCTTTGTTTTTCCTGCCTTATTGTGCACCACTTGCTTCTTTCTGCCCTTCCCCGTATGTCTCCTGTTGGCCTTTAGCTATACCCTTCTCGTTGTCTTATTGTTAAAGCTGGTGCTTTGGGTCTCACAATGTATCCTGAACTCATCATTTCACAGCTGACATGTCATAATACCCTTTCTTTCCCACCTCACATCTAGCACTGGGGTTTTCTTAAACTTTGCATTTTACAAGTATTATGACAGTATCATTTCATTTATGCAATTTTTCCTTTGTCCACTGATCACATATTTTATTCTATGTATATTATAAGCTCCAACTTACAGTATTGTTTTTGCTTAGATAGTAATTTGTCTATTCTATAAATTATAAGAAAGGAATTACAGACCTTTTATTTGTTTATCACTATTCCTATTATCTGTTCCTCCTGTGGATCTGAGTTTAACCTTGTTTCCTCACCTTGTTTTTTCTCTAGCATTTCTTGTCCTAGAGGTGATGGCCTCAGCTTACATTTAACACAAGCATCTAGTTCATCTTGGTTCTTCTGGCAGCACTTTAAAGAAATGCTTTCCATCTGGCCTCCTTTGATTCTGATGAGAAATTAGCAGTTCTCCTCGCTTTCCTGTATGTGATGTTTCATGTTTCCATGGATTTCGTTCAAGAAATCCTCTTTCTCTTTGATTTTTCAGAAAAAAAGAAAATGAGACTGATGGGCCTACTTATATTCTTCGTATTATGTGTATTGATTACTGAGCTTCTTGGATCTATCTGTTAACTTTTTTTCATCAGATTTAGAATGTTTAGGTATATGATTTCTGATTCTTTATCTCTTCTGCATTTCTTATTCTCCATTTCTTTTTTGCCTTACTGTGCATATAGTAAAGTTCTAGTGTTCAGAGCCTGGGGGTTTCTGTTCATTTTCTATTTTCCTTTTGATTATTTATCTCCTCCTCTTCAATTAGACAATTTTTTTTCTTTTCTCTTTTTGTTTTGAGACAGGTTCTCATTGTGTAGACCTCACTGGCCTTGAATTCATTTTGTAGGTCAAGCTGGGATCCTTCTATGTCTATCTCTGTGAGCTGCATTTAAAGGTGTGGTATGCTTCCACATCCAGCTTCAGTTGGACAACTAATGTTGGTTTGTTTATGTGTTCTGTCACTGCCCTTGGCCATTAAACTTGCCAGGGAATTTTTTCTTCCTATCTCCAAGTATATATATTTATGTATTTTATTTATGGTGAAAAGGTAGATATTTAGAATTAGCTAGCTGGACTCAGTTTAGATGAACCCAGTTTTGTTGGCAACATTCAGAGCATCATAATCAGGAGCCAGCTTCTCTCCTTCAGGCCTTATGAGGGTGTTGACTTTGGCCGCATCAGTGTCATAGAGTTTCTTCACAGCCTGTTTGATCTGATGCTTGTTGGCCTTGACATCCACATGAACACTTATGTGTTGTCCTCTGTCTTCTTCATGGCTGACTCCGTGGTCAGGCTAATAAGATGATGGATGGCATAGTGGTCAAGCTTGTTCATCTTAGGCATGCTCTTTTGAGGGTCTTGGGGCTGCAACAGGAGCCACACAGGGTCCTGGGCTGCAAGAAGGTGGGTGATGTGCAGATCTTCTTGTGGCTGTGGACGCCTTTCAGCACTGCCTTCTTGGCCTTCAAGGCCTTCGCTTTGACTTTGGCTTTGGGAGGGACAGGAGTTTCCTTTTATTCACTTTCCGCGCCATCTTCCACGAGTATTTTTAAAAATAAACTTTACTATAGATTACATTCCTTACTTACTCACTAGTTAACAGGATTGGTTTTCATTAGTCTTTAAGTGTTTTTCCTTGAGTGTTTTTCTAATTATTCTTAATACAAGCCTGGAGTCAGCTATGGGGTGAAAGCTGAAGGCTCAGAGAAGCAGAGTGGCAGCACTAGAGAGACCTTTGGCTCCTACCAGTGCTCAGACTGCAATGATCTCCTGTCTTTTCCTGCCTTACATCCCTCTTTCCACCCAGCCATATCACTCCTGTCTCCACCTCCCTAGTGCTGGGATTAAAGGTGTGATCCATCACTCCCTGGCCTCTAGTGGCTTAGCTCTGCACTCTGATCTTCAGGCAAGCTTTATTTGTTAAAACATAAACAAAATTTCACTACATTTTTCTTTGAATGTAAAGCTGAATGCATACTACATTACAGCTTTCTTCTGCCGACTCTGACACTCATACTTGTTTTAGAGATATTCTTATTGGTCAGAAATTGGTGTTCTGAATGGGAAGAACTTTAAACTTAGGAAAGCCAATTCTTGCTTCTCACTGATGCCTATGTGCATTTCATATTTAACTTACGTTAGCACCATTTCACTATTAGATAGAAAGGGCCAGGCTCAGTGTTAGTTTAAATGTTTTAAGTAGTTTTGATGTATAGTTTGGATATAAGCAGAGTTTTTGAATCCATAAATTTTAATAGTTAAGATAAGGGGTTTTCTTATTGACTGCCACCTGCTCCTTAAACTACAAAGGTATTTCCTGGTCAAGTATGTTATACAGGTGCATGTTTGCATCACTAGTGAAGTCTAGTGTAAGGCAGATTACTGAGGCTTTCCTCATTAGCCAGTTTCGGGGAAAAGGCCATTTCTCCGGAGTTACCCAGAATCCTCTGGTTTAAACTAGGACATTTGAAATTTCTGTTTTCTTTTTAGGGTTCACCTTTAGATGTTCTTAAAGATGAAAGGGTTCAATATTGGATTGAGAATTACAGAAACTTATTAGATGCTTGGAGGTTTTGGCACAAACGAGCTGAATTTGATATACATAGGAGTAAACTGGATCCCAGTTCCAAGCCATTAGCACAGGTAAGTAGCATATTCTACAGAGAATCAAATGTTAACATGTCAGATAATAATGAATTATTATCTCCTATTCTTTTATTTATATTGAGTTTCTCTTAATGTCTTTGTCTATTTCAAAACTTTTTTTCCTATTTTATTTTAGTTTTTTAATTTCCTAACAATTATCTTGTACAGCTAAACTTTGAGATAAAACAAAGGACAGTAGGCCCAGATGACCTTAGGAAAGTCTAATTGCTAGAACTGTCTGAAATTCAGTGTCTGCCAAATTCTGTCAGACTCACGTGTTAGTAATCCCATGTGCATATTATTTTTATGTATTTATATAGAGTCGAACAGGATTTTAAAAAATAGAATAAGTATAAACATATGTCTATACATGGCATTTTTAATATGAGATCAATTATCACAAGGTATGTGATATGATATCATACTATTACTTCAGATGTTAAATATTTGGTTATCTTCACCCTGAGCACTGGATGGTGCTAGTTTCCTTTTAAAGGAAGTTGAAAATTATTGTGGCAGCTGGAGTAGGTATTTTAGTAAGATAGTATTGTGCCGTATGTTACTAATCTGGAAGAGCTCTAGGGCTTTTATTAAACCTAGCGAGCACCTTCGAATGGTTATTTTTACCATCTCACCAGCTTTGTTTTGAACTTTTAATGTACTATTGCAGGAGCCTTAATTCTTTTTCATCTTACAAAAGGTAGTGGTGGGGAATGGTTTTTTTTTTTGTTTGTTTGTTTACTTGTTTTTTGTCCTTGAAATATGGAACCTGGGACCTTGTATGTGCTTAGTAGTTGGTCTTATATCTGCAGAGCTCCTTTCTTTCCTTCCTTCTTTCCTTCTTTCCTTCCTTCCTTCCTCCCTTCCTTCCTCCCTCCCTCCCGCTCTCCCTCCCTCATTCCTTTTTTCCTTCCTTCCTTTCCTCCTTCCCTCTCTTCCTCCCTCCCTCATTCCTTCCTTTCCTTCCCTCCATCCATCTTTCTTTCTTTCTTTCTTTCTTTCTTTCTTTCTTTCTTTCTTTCT
>JABTXL010008822.1:5659492-5681294 GCA_025134845.1 Neodon shergylaensis
CACACACTTAGTCCAGCACTCAGGAGAGTTAGAAAGTGCACTGCACTCCCCTGAGGAATGGTTATAAACTTCTAATTTCCCTGTAGTCACTGGTATATAACTAGTACTATCTCACCCTTTGCTCTCTCTCCTGTGTCTTCCTCCTAGATTTTCTGACTCTTCTCTTCTGGCTCTGGCCATAGCAGGAAACCTGCTCTCCATTGTTACCCAACCTGGAGTGCATACATACACTACATTCTCAGTAAGTTCACAGGAAGTGGTGAGTTCTCAGTGTGCCCAGAAGCCCATGCTTCTAACAGCCTAGCAGGCATCTGCTTGCCTTGATTGGTGGACATTTTTAAGGTCATGGTATTAAATAATGGACGGCACCATCATTGCTGTGGAGTCAGTGTCTGAATAAAGCCATAGCCATAAGTTCAGTTTGATTGTTGTAGCATTTGCATCTTCACAGCCAAAATGTCAGTCTCTTTCATTTTTGTTTTGAAATTTTAACATTCTAATTACTTTCAAATAATTGAAGGAAATAGTTGTCCATAATGTCTTCCAAAATGCAATTTCCTTACTAATACTATTGGTGGGACAATGTTTTTAAATGCTTTGCTTTAAGATTAAGGATAATTTATGTAATGCCAGAAATAGCAATAATAATTCAACACATAGTCTTTCATCCAATTTATGAAAAACATGCTGCCTTAATGTAATTTCCTAACTAGAAATTCAGATAGAGTAATTTAATTAAGCTGGCATCTTAAACTCACAAAGACAAAATTGTCTGAAAGTATGTTTGAAAGGATTGATGTCTCAAATGTGAAACAGACATTTATATATAAATTCACAAAAACCATTGCTTTTCCATTTTTTATTTAAAGAATATTAGTTTCACTTACATGCTTTATATACACTTGAATATGCAAGAAACCCTGAAGTTTAAAATAACAGATCCTCATATTTATTCACATTTTTGTTATAGCCATGTTTGGTTAATGACAGTCAAATAACTTGCCTTTGTCAAATGTAACAATGTTGTTAAATTATGTAATTGTGTTTTAAAATATCAAATATAATAGTATTTTGTGAAAAAAAAATCAGTATTAAAGCTTTCTATGTTCCTACTTTAATCAAAGAAAAATTACTTCATCATCCATTTGGAGGTCCACATTAGACAAGAATCCTTAATATTTGCACAAATCTAGGTGTACATAGGACTCCCTAAATAGGTAGAGGTATACATTCATAAATATTTAAACAACAATTTTGCATGATATGCCTGTTGTAAAAGAAATATTTTGTCTTAAATCTTCTGATCTTTGATTCCTCAGAACATGGTGTAGAGAAAAAACTAACAGCACGTAGGGTCTCTTCCTAGACAGATTGCCCTCTCTGACCTCCACACTGGGAGACAAGGAGGCCGCTGGCCTGGAGCTCATGATCTCTCTACACCTCTTGCATGCTTCACTGAGGTAGCACTCTTTAAAACTTAGTATAGTTCTTCCAATGAATGCTGAAATCTTGCTCCAAACAAGATATTGTCCAGTAGAAAACCAGACACAAACTGGAAATAAATAGACTGACACAGGTTCTCAGGGTCTTCTGGGAGCGTTCCTAACCTAATGGGGGTGATAATTTTAAGTATACTATACTATGCTGACTCTATTATTTCTGCCTCAGGAAGTGTTCCATGGATGATTATTTTCCCTCTGGGATCTTGGGATGAAAACCGTCATCCTTCCAGATAAAGCATTCTCTAGGAAAGACCCCATCCCCACTAATTTATTACTTCTAGTTTGTCTCTTCTACTGTTCATTTGGAGTCCACTTTCAGCATGTGAAACTTTGAGATTTCTAAGTATCTTTTTGCGTATTTATGCTAGAATTTGAATTTTTTTTTCTCCAGCAGAGACATTTGAGTAGAGTGCAAATGAATTCTCATAGAACAAAATTGCCAAGCATATGTGACGGAACTGTAGGGAAGAGGCGTACAACTTTAATTTGCAAAGAAACTTAAAAATAGCTCTATGGTGGTTATGCACAAGGCCTGACAATTGACATTTCTATTTTGGCAGCATTCACCTACAGGCCCCTATCTGCACCAGAATACATTCATCCCTGGGATAAATGATTAATGAGCTGCCTATCACTTCCACTACTTTTTTACTGAGTAGTGGAGGCTTTGGTTGATCATAGTCTAGCCATCAGCATTCTCACTCAAACTGAATCTGCCACTACAGAGTTGTGCTATGGCAATCAGCATTTCAATAAAAAAATTACAGCATTTAAGATAACAACATCCTTTCCTGGTCACTGTCCTAGCTGTCAAGGAGGTTTTGTTATTTGCCTTCAAAGAGCTTTAGAAAACCTTGTGTTCTTGTCAAGATCCATCATCTGAGGATTTCTTCTGGGCCTTCTGAGACAGGTCTTGCTGCTTAGCCCAGGATCCTACCTCAGTATTCTGAATCCAGGAATTCCAGGTGTGTACCATTATGCCTTGCTTGTTCTTGTCATGTTGTGTGACATGCAAATGTATGAGACCTGCATCTTGCATGGCAAACAATAATACAACTGCCAAATTACTTTAGAGTGACAAGTGTTCCTCAGATACTCTTGTATTCGAGCAAGCAGATGTTAGAACGAGAAGAGAAGAACATTTAGCTGTCAGGACAGTGTGGGCTACATTCTAAAGCAGATGGCAGAAAATGCAGGCCTACATAGCTTATGAAAATGGACAGCTGTGGTTTTGGTAAAATACATACGAGGAAAAGGAATGGGATTTAGAACTTCTATTTCAGCATCTCTCTCTGCCTCTCTCTCTCTGCCCCTGGGTTTCTCAGCATTCCTGAATTCAAATTGCTCCCTTCTTTACTTATCTGCCAATTTGCCCAATCTCTCTATATTTCCTTATTTCCTTTCTTTATCCCTTTCTGAATTTTCTGTTTAACCTGTCTCTGAATGGGATTCACCCAGCTGAAGTGCATATGCCCCCAGCGCCAAGGCAGAGAGTGGAACCCCCCATACTTCATGGTTCTTTCCAGTGGCTAGCAGTTAGGCGGTGGGTGGTGCTGTGAGTTTTCTGTGTGCACTTTAAGAAGCAGCTGGGAAAGGCTGTTTTGAAGACTCCTAACTAGACTGCAATTTTACCCAATATTGATTGATGTTGACAGCAGCCATTTTCTTGGATTTGGGGAAATGGGTAGAAAGGGATCATGGTAAGAAACATCACTGGGCGATAAGAAAAAGGGTGGGGGCGGATTTCTACAGTTCTTTCATTGTTTAGATCCTCCTCTCCAGTTACAGTTAGTATTCTTTCAACCACGATGACCTGGTTAGGCCAACCTTTGCTAGGCGGGATGGTCAGTAGGCAATGAGCACACCCTTCCCTATGCTTGATTCAAATAGCTTACCATTCATACTTTGCTCAGAACTGTTTGCAGCACAGCATTCTAGGCAGCAACTACCAACTGGTAGTTCATCTGTTGGACATTTTTAACTCAGCCACTTATTTGGAGTTTGAATAACAGGACATGCAAAATTATTAAATTTAGTAGAAGTAAAGGGATCATTCTGGTAAGTATTCTAATTGGATGGTAAAGTTGGAATTAGGTCTAGGGTCTAGATTGAAATCTGGCACTTTTCTGTTTGTCAGACTAGTCTCTCTGTTCTTTAAGGGTGTGTCCTGTTATGTTGACCATGCTCTAGTGGATGACCGCACACCCAGGAGTATATTACTAAGACAAATTGAACTCCATGGTATTATTAAAAAGAAAAGGGCATGTATTTGGCTGGACAGATGAGATGAAGGTGATCTGAGAGGATCTGGGTGTGTGTGGGGGAATAGGATCCAAATGTATTTTATGAAATTCTCAAAGAACAAAAAAACTTAAAATATTTTATATTATAAAAGTCCAGGTAAGTAGTTCATTTCAAGTCTGAACACCTTAGCGCCAGGGAAGCCAATGGTGTAGCTCTCAGTCCAAGACTGAGGTCCTGAGAACCAGAGAGCAGGTCCCCCCAGTCCTTGGCACAAGAAGCAGGAACTGAAGCTTAGAACAAGGTGGTGATTGATGTCTTTCAACTTGAAAGGATAGTTATATGTCACTATAATTATACATGCAAAATGTGTATCAATGATATTGGGCATAATCTTGCATGAGTGAACATTTGTTATAAAATATTGATGTATAATATTTTAAAGCTCTATGTAAATGAGTTTTTTATTTGCATGCTTATGGCCATATGAAGTTATGGAGGCCAGATATGGTGGTATATGCCTACAGTTCAGCACTCAGTATGTGAAGGCAGGAGAGCTGTAAGTTTGAGGCCAGCCTAAGCTACACAGTGAAAACGTATCTCAAGAAAATAAAGACAACAAAAGTTGAGAAATTAGTCTTTTAGAAAGATTCCAGATCCCATAAAAGTTTAAATATTTGTGTCTAAGATTTTTCATCAATGTATTTAGATGTTTTGCCTAAAGCAAAGGATCTGCCTTTACTTTTAATACAGGATGTAGCTATTTTAGAGTATGTGTGTGTGTATATATATATATATCATTTTAAAATCTGCTGCCTTTATCATATAACAGTCAGGGTTCCTCTGCTGGAAGTGAAATGTTTTGCCGTGCCATCTTGTAATTTGCTTTGCAATGATTATTGCTATTTGTAACCATACCTTGTGATTACAAGACACATGTAGCTGAATTTAGAATATGTAGGGAACATAGGCAGCAGTGCTATTCTAAATGTCACTGACTTCAATTTAACTCACAAGAATTGTTAAAAGCTGAAATAAGCCATTTTATCATCCATTTCTGCAATGTATTTTTAGATAATCTGAATTTTGTTGTTTCAAAGTTGTTTTATTTGTTTAATTCCTGAAATTTCCTAGCCTCATTTCCAGTGAAACAGCTATTAGGAACTTGTGACAAGATCCCACTTTCAGAAAATTTGCAAGTTCAGTGTCATGTGTTGCAGACTGTTTACCAGACATACTTTTATGTGGCACATTATGTAATACTTTGCCTTCTTTTAACTAAGCAATCACAGATGTGTACATTGTAGGTGGACTTTCTTTCCTGCCAGCCAGTTCCCAAATAACCACACAGAAACTTATTATTATAAATGCTCAGGCTTGTTTTTAGCTAGCTCTTACAACTTAAATTAGCCCAGTTCTAGTAATGTGCTGCCCTGAGGCTTGTTTACTTATTCTATGTACTTCTATTGCTGCTTCTTCCAAGTCTGGCTCACAACTCCTCCAACTCTGCCCTCCTCCTCAGTGTTCTCTCTGCCCTGAAAACCCTGCCTAGCTATCAGCCAACCAGCTGTTTATTAAAAGAGAGAGCAATACATCTTCATACTCTACAAAAGAATTATTCCAGTTTTCCCCTTTTTGTCTAATTAAAATGGAAGGTTTTAACTTTAACATAGTAAAACTATTATATAACAAAACAGTTATCAAGTAAGAATTACAGTTGCAATATCTAATCCATGTGTATATGGCAAAATTAGAGAAAATATCTATCTTTGTGAGTCTAAAGGCTTATGCCTAATTTACCACCCCCCACTTTTTTTTTTATCAAGACTAGGGAAAACTCTAAGTTTAACTATTTAGTTTTTAACTCATCAAAGATCCCAGATAGGTGTACTATTACCTAAAGACAGGAACATTAGGCTGCCTGGACAGTCACTGAAAGTTCTTTTGTAACATTGGGGCATCTATCTTTGGCCCATAGGCCTATAATATCTGACAGACCTTTTTAAAAAGGCAGGGAACTTTGGTCTACTTTGTCTTGGCAAAGTTTGGCAGTCACTTTTTTATGTGCGTCCTGCTAGTTCAGTTTGGACAGTACAGTATCAGCATTTCAGGCAAAGGCAGTTTCTTTGCCCAAATGGATAGCTTTTGCCATAAAGAAAGCAAACTCCATACTGAGGTTCTTCAGTGCCCATCATCCTCTTTTGAGGTAAATTTGTGCTATCAGGAAGCAGACATGTCTCACTGTCATGAAAAGCCTTAGGTTATGAACAACATATTAAATGCCATATTCTATAGGTCTTTGAAGTGTATGAAGAACCATCCATCTAAATATGTTTAACCTTGAAAACATACCTAATATGTCTACAATTTGAGTATTATAGATGACTACTAACCTGTAGTTTTAATTATATATTACATTTTTAAATGAGTTGCATAAACATAATACCCCAAAACAAGAGTAGAAACATACATATAGTATAGCAAAATAACTTTAAATTTGTATCAATAAATCAAGTCCATACCAGTGTAAAGTATTTTAAGATTAATAGTTTTTTGGATTAAAGGAGATTCAATACCCTTTTTTCCCCTATCACTCTATATCATATCCTTTTTTTCTCTTTAGAAAGAGATCTTTGAGTTTAATTCTTTTGTTTAGCTTTTTTTTTCTGACTATGACCAATAATAACATAACCAATACTCTTTTAATATAGTAATGCACATCCATAATCCATCTTTTGGGAATGTGGGTGTTGTTTTTCTAGATTGCTTCCTGTTTGGGGACACTGGAACTCCGGAGGAACCTTAAGAAAATCAGGGTAATTGTTAAGTTTTGGATGGAGCAGTCTGTGAGGCTGGACCATCTCAGCCAGCAGCCTTGAAGCAGTTTTAAATGTAACATACATATCTGTATTAATACAAGTATAGACTGTGTGTTGTTCACAAGTTAGTCAAAGATGATTTTTTTGCTTTATGTTTGAGCAAGTATTTTTCTAGAAAGTCTTATTTCTTTATGCCTGTAGCCAAAATTTCCAGGGAGTCTTTCTCAATCAAATCTGATCCATATCAACCTGGAATATATCCACTGTCTCTCATTTCCTGTGGAAATAAAGGCATAACCCCTTCCCCCAGAGCAACACACCTTTTGACTTTCATTTTGAAGTCAGGGTATTTAAAAAATCTGTGTTGGTTTAACTCAGCAGCCTTTATGACCCAGTGTGTCATAGCAGCTGTCGCTTGGCCATCAACCATCAAGAAATTCATAGACAACACAACATTATTACTTTGTTTTTTAAGGGTTTTATTATTTTTAAACTACTTTTTAATGACCATCTATACCCTTTCTCTTTTCCCTCCCAAGCCTATGTATATTTTTAAATACACTGTAACCCATTTAGAGGCTTTTTTTTGTCTGGCTCTGTCTTTACTGGGCATTTGTAATCTTTTCTGTATGCATGAGCAAACCCTAATATGCATGAGCAAACCCTAAACCTGCCATGCGGCTTAGCTTATGGCATGCTGGAGGGGCTTACACTGACTACTCAAGCACACAGGCAGTGGTTGGGAGACTCCTCTCTATACCCTGGCCCTTTAGAGAGACCGTGGGACTAGTAAACTGTAGCTGGCTCCATTGTTGTGTGTTTGGAACCTTTCCTTAGGGCTTTTTTCTTTTTTTAAATATTTTTTATTTATTTATTATGTATACAATATTCTGTCTGTATGCCTGAAGGCCAGAAGAGGGTGCCAGACCTCTTTACAGATGGTTGTGAACCACCATGTGGTTGCTGGGAATTGAACTCAGGACCTTTGGAAGAGCAGGCAATGCTCTTAACCACTGAGCCATCTCTCCAGCCCCTAGGGCTTTTTTCTTTAAGTTTTATGTTGATACGCACAGCTTCACCCCACATTGGAATGACATTTGTAGGTGGAGTTTTCTTTCTAGACCACTGGTCAGCCCTGTCCCACAGCATGCTATCCAAATAAACACAGACTTATTATTAATTGTAAATGCTCAGCTGATAGCTTAGGCTTATTTTTAGCTAGATTTTGTAACATAAATTAATCCATTTTTAGTAATCTATGTGCTGACCCGAGGCTTGTTTACCTCATCTATGTATTTCTCATGTTGCTTCTTCCAAGTCTGGCTCGCGACTCCTCAGACTCTGCCCTTCTTCCCAGGGTTCTCTCTGTCCTGAAAATCCTGCCTAGCTATAGGCCAATCAGCTTTTTATTAACGAGAACACATCTTCACAGTGAACAGAAGGATTATTCCACAGCAGTACACAAAGTTTTAAACTTACAAGTTTTTCTTTCCCAAGTGTCTTTCCTTTGAGCTTCAGTTGGGTCGCAGAATACAGGAGTATTGTGCTTGCTTACTTGAACGTATCTCAGAGTTTTAAAGCTCAAATGTTCTCATAATGTATTTTCACTAGATTACTTAAAATATATCTTTAAGCTTATACCTCAAAGTTTAGGTCATATGATGGAAGATCAAGGGACAACGGCAACACAGATCCATCTTATTTTCTTTAAAAGTGATTTTACTTTCCTTAAAAAAAATAAGGCAGGATATTAGTGCCAGTTTTAGCAGAGTGGCCCTGTGCAAACAGACGACAGTAAGTCACCCATTTCATCTCCACTGGTAACCACAGTTTAACATCTGGGAAGTCACTGTATTAGTTCACAGTGAGAAAACGGAAAGGCAGAAGAAACCTCAGCAGCTGCCTTAAACTCACTTTCTGAAAATAAGAGCACTATAAACATCATATTTAGTCCCAACTTATTTTCATAGTTTATTTGTACTATGGAAAGTGAAGCCCAATTCTTTTAGGTCACTGGTTTCTAATAGAAAAAGAATTCACAAAAATCTCCTGGTTTGGAAGCAATGACTCCTACTTCTTCTCTAAATCTCCAGTATGATCATCTGGAAAACATTTAGTCATTTCTAAGGAGATTTCAAAATGAGGCAATCTTGGTCCACTGTCTGCCTTGCATAAAAGGTCAACTACATGACCAACTAAACCATAACATTTCTGAGACATATGGAAAGAATAATTTGCTAAAAGGAACTCTGATCATTTCAAAGGGCAGATGTAGCTCTTAAATAAAATTATTTGCTTATCAGGCTCAGTGTTTTCATATAATTTAAAGCCTCTCAAAAGCAAAAGAAATATTAAAATGTTTCAGGGAAATACAGCACCGTTTAAGTTTGTGTTAAATTCACCTGCCACAATTCACTAGTACAATTATGCAGTATGTCAATTGGAGTTGAACTAATGCAAATAAGCATTGCTATCTACTGCCTAAACAGTGCCTCATGTCAGAGTATTAAGTTTTAATAATTAGCCATCAACAAAGATCTTCCTGCTGATTAACTTTAAAAATTCAGGTAACAAGATATGAAATCTTTTTACATTTACAACTACCGCTAAATAAGATTTATTACCTTTACGTTTTCTGATAAGAGATTTGAGTGATAATTCAAACCGAAAAATGAAGTTGTTTGGAACATGAGACTAAGTCACTGTTAACTATAGCAATGCCCTAAACTCTTGCTCTATCCATCTGTATTATTTTCTTCTGAATTGAGGCGTTTGTTTGATAACTGGCTTCAAGTTTTCTGATCTTTATTTGCCCACCCTAAGAAACAATCATGTTGAAACAAAATGTTTTAATATTCAGAAACCAACGTATTTCATCTTACATCTTTTAAAATGAGGAACTACCATACAACTTAGTGCCCTGCTAACATTCTGTAACAGGAATGCAGAAGCAATATTAACTGCAGTTTTATTCCTTGAAATCAAGAGGAACACATTATATCATAACTTGTTCAGAGCCTACAATTCTGGTCTTAATTAGCCATCTCACAGCCCCATGCTGTAGATCAAATGGGGTCGTAAGAAATAAATGGCTTAAGTCAAGTCAACATCTCATTAGAGAGTAACTCAAAACATGTGTTTTACCTGATATTCTAGGATTTACACTATCTTCCTAGGAAAGGCAACTTGATGGCATTAGGATCAGCTTTATAACAGATAATAAAATTCCAGATGAATTAAAGGAAGAAACCAAATTGAAGTTTCACAAAGTAAAACCATATCTGACGCTTCCTAATAGGGATTTCTTTGAAACCTTGGATCAATTAAATACTAGCTGGCTAGTAAGACACACTGAGTGTATGCTAGGCTGCTGTGGACAGACTTCAAACTTTTATATGTATCTTCAGTAATTAGCCTAGAATTTAACACCAAGCATTTATGGAAAGACAATGCATAATATTACCATATTAAAAGTGCAACCTCTGAGTTCTATACACTTACCAGTCACAACAGTTTGTTACTCAGAGCATTCAGCACAGAAAAAGATGCTTTCACATTTGTGTTATAATTTTATGAAAAAAATCTGAAGCACTACAGAACTAGCACTTAGGAAACTGTTTTGGATTATGTCATCTTTTACATTAAACTTTGATATTCCTTGTACAATTTCGTTTTTTTTTTTTGGTTTTTCGAGACAGGGTTTCTCTGTGGCTTTGGAGCCTGTCCTGGAACTAGCTCTGTAGACCAGGCTGGTCTCGAACTCACAGAGATCCGCCTGCCTCTGCCTCCCGAGTGCTGGGATTAAAGGCGTGCGCCACCATCGCCTGGCTTCCCTTGTACAATTTCAAGTTTGAATGTCTCAGTAAGTTTAATACTTATAATTCTAGAGCTGGCATTTTTACAATGTTTTTGTGCTAACTCATTTCTATGTTTCCTAGCTTTATAAACAGTTTTTTAAAGACATAAGTGTGCTCCTTTGCCTATACTGATACTCTACAGTCAACAATATTTACTAAGCACTTACTAGGTGTAAAAAATTAACATTTAAGTACTGTAGAATTTCTTTTCAGAAAAATGAAAACACCCTAAAATTGAGAATGGTTAGCAATTCTACCCAAAAATCATTCAATTATATGCTCATAATAGGTGAACTGTATGATTTGTGAATATTTTAATAAAATTACTGCAGGAAAAAATCTGGAACTTGTGGCAGGGAAGTACTTGTCCAGATAACACTCCTTCAGTTGCTGTGCTGAGGGTTCCAGGTGTGCATGGTAAACGGCTCAGAAACGACAGAGCTTAGAAACAGCATCGTATCATTAGCACAAAGGACTCACTCAACAGAAAGCAAGGTCCTAGGCTTAGTACCATCTGAGAACACTCAACATTTGATAACACCAGGTTGGTTAACCCACAACTGGAGACGGACATAACTTATTGGAAATGGCTAGTCTCCCTCGTTTTCAAACTGTACTTACACTTACATGCTATATTTCATATAATAAAAGGCTTTACCATAACCAGCTATTGTAATATTTATTATTTAGGGGCCATAAAACTATGAAATTGAAGATAATCAAATTATACTGACCAAAATATTTGACAACTTAAAATGAGGATTTTGGCTCATGGTTTCAGAAAGTTCAGTCACATGGCTCCCTATCTTTGGACCTATTGCAGAACATCATAGCAGATAAATAAAGAGAAGGAAGGACCAAAGGCCAAGTTATCCCCTTCCAAGCTATGCCCCTAGTAACCTACTTTAGCTAGAACTTTCCAAAATAGAGCCCTAAATATGGATCAAATCTGTGGGGCAATTTCCTATTCAAAGGATAGCATTCTCCGTGTGAGTATATATAAAAAGATCGTGGGCATTTTACAGTGCATATGTGCCACATCCTATATGCCACCATTCAAAATATAAATTCAAACTTCTGCAGATATTTAAACTCCTAGTACGGCCTCTATAAAGTGAAAAAAAAAAGGTTACATATCTCCAATATACAATAGTACAATGTTAAGAACTACTAGAAAGAATGGGATTAAAGAACAATATCCAATTTGGCAAAAGTTAAATTCTTGCAGTTTCAGGTGTGGCATCTGCAGCATGTGGAATGATATGAGAGTGTTAATAGGTCTGGGCAGTCCTGCCCTGACAGCCTTTCTCACTGTAGCCCCTGTGGCCTCCTAGGCGGGCTCCACTTGCTGCCTGTAGCTTCCCTTTGCAGATGTTGCCACTGTTGGTTTCTGCCATCTAACACCCTGGAGTCTCCGCTGCAGCTTAAGTCTCATGCATCACACCGCGAGGCTACCTGCAGGGACTCTGACTCAAAAACACCGTCTAGACTTCTAGGCCTTGCTTTAAATGTTGGTGGAATCTTCCATGCATTAGTTCGAGTTTTACATGCCTGAAAAAACAAACTCCATGTGGATGATGCTAAGACTTACTGACAGCCTGGGCAGGAGCCAGGCCCATTTAGACCAAGTCTGCGTAACATAAACACAGTGGGAAAAGAAAATAAAGCCCCTCAAACAAACCTAAGAGCTGTGCTTACAATGTTCCTCGGAGCTTCCTTCATAATGTACAATTTTCCAAATGAGTAAAATGCTTTTTTATGGTGCTAAGCTCCAAACAACCACATATATTCTCTTTGTACCCACTTTACATATTCCCTTTCTAGACAAACTACATTTTTCAACACAGCTTTTTACTCTAGTTCTTATTCTAAGCCCAGCTAAAAGCTGTGTGCAATGAACATGTCACAGTCTAAATATTAACCTGTCTAAAAATTCCTCTGCCAAATGAATGCCTTCATTTTGAATTTAGTCTCACTTAGTCCTAGGACATAGACAAAAATGTAGACAAATCCTTTCCCATAATGTAATACAGACCTTTCCAGTTTGTTTCCCAAGAGTCTCATCTCTACCGGAAATCTCATGAGCAGTCTTTATTTCTCTCTGCATTTTGGTCTTTCGAGCTCCCAACATTATCCATTCCTCATTAAACTCTGCTCGCAATATTCTAGGACGTCTCTGGTCTGTTCTCCAAACCTTTGGAGAACTCTTTCCCGAACGAAGTCTTAAGACTTAAAAATCACATAGATTTATGACACCCTACTTGTCTAGTACCGTGTGTGTGTGTGTGTGTGTAAATAGCTGTTCTTGTTGCTGTGACAAAATACCTGGAATACACAATTTAAAGGGAGGGCTAATTAGTGCTTCCATATGGTTTAGTACCTCATGGATGACAGGGAAGGGGAGAAAAGAGGAAAATCATACCATGGTGGCCAGGAAACAGTACAGTGAGAAAGGGGACAGGGACCAGGTATACCTTGAAGGACAACCTTTTAATGATGTACTTCCTTTAACTAGGCCATATTTCATGTCTCCAGGATTTCTCAAAATAGCTTAATCTGTGAGAGACAGTCAATATTCCGGACATTAAAAAAAAAATGGTAGATAGAATTCCATACTAAAAACAATGCCAGTTTAAAGGCACAAAGAGAAAGTCAAATGACTCTACTAATCCATGATCAAAGATCACCTCTGTCATTGGTATATGTCCACTTTATATCCAGAATGAAGAAACACTTCACAAATAAGACAGACACCTCCTCTTTTCATTCAACAAAATACTTTCTAAATAACCTACCCAGGCATCATCAGCATGGTAGATGGTAAGTAAATCCACCACAGTTGGCCCAGGCTTTCATTTGGTAGATCTAATACCGACCTTACAGCTACAAAACTCCAAGTTTGAAACTGAAAAAATAAAAACAATTGACCAATAGCATGTTATTTTGATTTTTATTATACAGCATAAATCTAAACTTAGACAAATGCTTTATTTTTGAATCCAGACCATATGCAGAAATAGCAATTTTAAAAATTTTATAAAAAGACTTTAGTTGTAAATTGTCACATAATAGATTTACAACAAAATCCATACAAAAGAGCAAATTAAATATTAGAAATTAGAGGAGTCTCTCTCAAACTAAAGGAATTTTCTTTAATAGCTTTCAATGTAGTCACTGGCAATCATAAAAAATTCAAGAAGTTCGTTCATGTTTTATAAGCCCTAAATAGGAAAAAACTGAGGAAGCTCATTGATAATTTTCACAGCTTCATTGTAAAGTTCAAGATCTGAAAAAGAATTTAAGCAAACACTTAATGTTTAGTTAACTCTGGTGCCCCCCAAAAAAGGAGAGACGATAAACTATTTTGTTGTCTGTTACAGTCATCTTCTGCAGGGTCATAATTTCAGTGTTACTGCACTCTTCAAGCTTTCAGTTCATATATTAGAACATTCATTTCATCATATTTTAAGCCATTTTTATTCTATAAATAGTATTTACTAAGTTTCCTTCACATGTAAGAAATCACTAGTTTAAAAGAAGGTCTCTTTTCATTTGATAGAAACTGAAAATATTCCAGGACTGAGATTTAAGACCAAAACATATATAAATAAAAGTTTTTCTGCTATTTATATGAGACTACTAAGTAGTATATTTTACTTACCAAAGCGAGCACAATCTTCCTTAAACTGGATGTAAGATGCACACATTATGGTTGCCTTGGCTGTGACTTTTCCAACTACTTCCACAACTCCAGAGATTTCTTCATCAAGCTAAAATGTTGACCGAAATGTCAGGTATATTGACCTTTTCAACTGATAATGACTTGGAAAGCTGTTATACGGTTTCTCGTTTTCAAATCGTTTCACAGCTTACTAATTTTTCATTGTAAAAAAGAAACTTCAAATTTTATCAACATATAAACAGAAACACTGCTTGTGGAAAAATGTTGGCATATATAACTGGCAGGATTGTACGAGTCCTGTTTCCTTTAGAAGTGGCTCAAGGTCCAAAGATACATTTAACTTGAAGGCAAAGTAATTTAAAGAAACTGAGAACTTCAGAGTTCCCATAAACAGGGATTGGTTTAAAACGTCACAGAAAAGGACTGTGCATAAACCTTACAACGTGTCTTCTAGTTAGAGCAAACAAACAGTATATGGATTTGTCTTTATAAAAGACCATGAAGATGTTTTAAAGCACATAAAACATAGAATAAAAAAATTAAAAGCATATAGTCGGCAGTGGTGCTGCATGTCTTTCATCCCAGCACTCGGGAGGTAGAGAAAGGGAACTGGAGGCTAGCATGATCTACAGAGCTAGATCTAGAACAGGTACCGAAGCTACAGAGAAACCCTGTCTCAAAAAACAAAAACAAACAAAAATACATGTTTAGATACATATATATTTGTGTAAATTAAAAAATAAAAACAGAAAATAAAGGTGACTGGCAATGCCACTTAGGAGGCTGAAGCGGGTGGGGGGCATCACTTCAAGGTCAGGCTTGTGAAATGAAAGAAGTAGTTTGAAAAGATTTTCTGTAAGTACTTTTTGAGTATTTTTTTAAGTAATAAAAAATTGATATACAATCAATACTTAAGGGACATACTCAGAAACTCGGAGCTCCAAGAATCAGTATAGGTTAGACATGGAAGGAAAATATGACAGCATGGGTTTGATTTTAAAGCTAAGGAGGTTTAACAAGTGCCACCTTCACACACCCATCCCCAAATCAGAAAATAAAAAACCAAACGAAAATTAAATATGAGACATCACTTAAAACATACTGGCTCCATCAATTCAATGGTTCCATTTTTTCCTTCTCCATCTGAAAGAATGAACATTTTTCCTGTGGGATGAATCTAAAAAGGAAAACAAAAACCCACATAGATTTAGAAAATAGAATCTACAGAAACTAAATTGTTAAAAAAATTATTGACATTTAAACATAAAGTAATTGGTTTTCGGACAGTTTATTTGGTTCAAGTTAAAATCTAGTTACCAGATCTGATTATTGGAAGAAAGCCCAGTTAATTTTGAATTTCTAGTAAACAACGAATACTTGCTTAGTGGAATTCTGCTGACATTCATGATTTACATAGTACAGCTCACAGAAGGTATGCTTTTAGAATTAGGAATGAAGAACTAAAGAGCTGGTTGCCAGATCTGAGGATTTCTCTTGGGATCTGAATTGAGCTCTGCCACTTGTGACCCTGAGCATTTTAGTTAATTACCAACACTGGCTCGGCCAGCCTACCTGTGAAGTTAAAATAGCATTCCTTTCACTTAGGAATGCGTGAATGAAATGAACTAGTAAGTAAGTCCTTACAAATGATTATCTTTTCCTGGCTTTCTCAGTCACTGCTTCCGAGACTTTGGGCTTGTTTCTTCCCTACAGGAGGGCTAGATAGTGGACGTCAATAGGACATGGGAGGGGCTACCCATGTTTCACGAAGAAGCGACTGCAACTTGGAAAACAGGCCCATTAACAGAGACGGTTGCAGAAGACTAGGAAACAGATTCATCAACCAAGTATGGCTAAACCAAAAACTCAAGGCAGTGGAGCCAGGTTGGTAATTTTTCAACTAAATCCAGAGTGGGGGGCGGGGGCGCTGGAACTCAGAGTTAGCTGTTTCGAAAACACTCTTTTTGGGACATAGAAGAAGCGGCACCCTGACGGAGCTGCAGTGGCGACTCCTGCTTGCGAAAAATAAAGCAAGGGGGAATGCAATGCTGCAGATGGCTACCTGCTGTCCCCCTCCGCTTCCCACCCCGCAGCCACTCGGGGTGGTTGGCCATGGTGCCCCGCTCTCTTGCCCAGCCCGCGCACCTTTTCCAGCCTGCCCACAAAGCACACGGGTCTGTCGATGAACTGCGTGAGCATGCTGGCGTTGACGCGTGCTCTGGGGAGCTCCAATATGTCCACCATGATTGCGCCGCCCACACTCGGAGCCAGCGAGACCGCAGAGTTAGGTCTGACTCCGAGCCGGCCGCCGCGCCAACACACGCAGATCGCCCACTCACCAATCAGGGGAGACCTGCGCTCCAGCTCCACCAATCAAATCCACGGAAGCGACAAGTTACGTTGCAGGGGCTGGAGGTGACGGGCGCCATACGTCCGGAAGTACGGGTCCACTGCCTAGTGACGCACGGCGTTCCGGAAGTTGCTGGGGCTGGGAAGAGTGGGCGGTGGAGGCGGGACTGGGAGGGGCGGGGCTGAGGCTGCGGACCCGGGATTTTGGGCGGCCGGACCGCGACTTGACCCCGGAAGTAGGCTGAAGGACCGCGGCGGCGGGCGGCGGCGGGCGGCGGCGGCTCTCAGGTAGCTCTTTCTTGCGTGTAGAGTATCGATCTTCGTGCTTCTCTCCTCCGGAGGGCTGAGCAGTCGGGGTAGGGGGCGGAGTCTGGCGCCAGGTCCCGGAACGTCGTGACTCCAGCGGTGACAGTTATCCGCTTCTGCGTGGGAGGCGCGGGTGCGTGCAGAACCTGGGATTTGGGCTTTTATTTTTGATCTAGTTCTACCTAAAGGGTATCAGCATCAGTTTTTATCTCCCTCTCTCAGGAGGTTGTTGCTAGGAGACTGAAGTCCATTTTATATAGAACTGTGTCACGTACCTGCCCAGTTTCCCCACCAGCTGGAAGAGGTGCTGACCTTTTCTCTACAGCTAGGAACATTTCTAGCTTTGGCGGTACGGAGGTGTCCGTTTCCTCACTTGCTGGGTGTGAGCGAACACATGCATGTAGACTCCGGTGAGAAGGACCGCAGGGCAGGACCAGAGGAGACAGAGTTCACCAGCTGTTGGACCCAGGCTGTTCCTCCGACAGTGCCACATTTTCTCCCTCTGCGAAACGAAGGGTTGACTGATTTGCAAGGTCCTGGCTAATTCTGAGTTGTACTATCTAGCTCCCTTAAATACTTTGAGGCATAGAGCTGACTGTCTAAAAGGCATTTTCCCCCCCAAGATTTGGGAAAAATCTCGGATGTGCCCCTGGGTCATAGTATAACTGGAAGCTGGTGGCTATTGATTTTAGTGATGTCACCAATGGGGATTGGTACCGAGAAATTTCATAAGGAATGCACAAGAAAATACCTTCAAAAGAGGTTGCAGAAATTAGAACATAATATTAATTGGGTCTCGTAATTATGTGGAAACAGTGTCTGAATTTTCCTAAAGCCACGGACTTGTAATTAGCCTTCAAATTAAGAATCCTAATTGGAGTTACAGTGTAGTCCTGCTGTTGTTTAAGATCTGTAAGGATCTTCTTTGAGATTTTTATGTGGCAATTTAAGATTGAAATCCGGTGTACACTGTATAAATGATTGTTGCCTTTCCTTAGTGTTTATACTTCATGTTTGTCTTAATTCTGTTGTTTCTAAAACAAGTTTAATTAGTTGTGGGATGTATTTCATTTGTGTGTGGAAAGTCAGTATTACAACATTTGGGGTACACCCCTACCTTTTCTGTCCTGGTGCAAGCGCCCTTTAGCTCTGTGAAAACTAGCCACCAGGAAGTAGTTGCCACGTCAGTTCAGCTTGTTTGCTCTGTGTACTGTTAGCAATTTGAACCACGTGTTCATCAATAGGTTCTTACCGTCTAGTTATGGTGGACAACCAAGAGCAATGGAGGAGGGCTGTATTGCTGGGTGCCTCTAGGGCCTCCCTCACCTCGGGAAGGAATGTCACATCCAGCACTGAGATTTTCATTTAACAACCCTTGTCTTTGGGGGAAGCACTCTTCGCCCATGCAGGGTACCTCCATTTAAACTCTTTTTCCATAATGTTTTTCAGTTACCTTACAAAGTAGAGGGTTTCCTTGAGGCCTTTTCATACGTCCTCAGTCTTAGACTGTTGTAGCCCCTGCTTTACCTCCATTCTCTGTTCCCATCTCTGCTTAAACCTTTTATCCTCATTCCATATGATATTTGCCAGTTCCATCCATTTCCTTATAAATATCATGATTTCATTGTGTATATGCACACCTTTTCATTTTCTGTTCATCACTTGGAAGACATTCAGAATGATTCCATCTCCTCGCTATTGTCAACAGAGCAACACTGAACATGGATGTCATATTATATAAGCTCAGGAGTTGTATGGCTAGGTCATGTGGTAGTTCTGTTATTTTAGCTTTCTAAGAAACCTATATACTGACTTCCTGTCTTAGTTACTTTTCTGCTGCTGTGATGAATTCATGACCAAAGCAATGTGATAAAAGGGTGTTTGGCGCACATATCCTGAATCATAGTCCGTTGAGGGAAACCAGCTTCTGGGGGTAGGAACCTGCTGCAGGCTGTGGAAGAGTGCTGCTTATTGCCTTGCTCCTCGTGGCTCGCTCAGCCTGCTTGTTTATAGAACATAGGACCGTCAGCCCAGAGTGGTACCCACCCACTGTGGGTGGCCCCTTTCACATCAATCACCAGTTAATTAAGAAGGTGCTCTGCAAGTTTGTCTGCAGCCCAATCTTATGGAGAGATTTTTTCCAGTTGAGATTCCCTCCTCTTCGATGACTCTAGCATTTGTCAAGTTGACATAAAACTGTCGAAGACACTTCCGTGGTGTCCTGGCTACTTTGCATTCCTACCATCAATAGGAAAGTGTTTACCTTTCCTGGTATCCTCCCCCATGTATTTTTGATAGCAGCCATTTTGGCTGGGATGAGATGGAAATCTCAATATATATTTCTATAGCTAATAATGTTGAACTCTTTAAAAATGTTTATTAGCTGTTTGTGTTTTTGTTTTTTCTTCTGACGATGCTTTGTTCAGTTCTATACCTCCCAGTTTTTACTTTTGATTGGGTTATTTGTTTTCTTGAGTTATTTGTATATCCTAAATAGCACTTTGGGTATATAACTAGCAAAGATTTTCTCCCCTTTTGTAGGTTGCCTCTTCATTCAATTGACAATTTTTTTTTTTTTGCTATACAAAACCTTTTGAATTTCATGAGATTCCATTTGTTAATTGGTCTTATCTCCCTAATGATAGAAATTCTATTCAGAAAGTCTCTACTATGCTTGTGTCTTAGTTAAGGTTTTATTGCTATAAAGAGACACTATGGCTACAGCACTTCTCATAAAAGGAAACATTTAATTGGGGCTGGCTTACAGTTCAGAGAGTTAGTTCATTATTGTCTTCCTGGGAACATGGCAGGATTCAGGTACATGATACTGGAGAGATAGTTGAGAGTTCTACATTCTCATAGGCTCTACATCTTCATAGACAGGCAGCAGAAGAGGGGATACCACTGGGACTGACTTGAGCATTTGAACCCTCAAAGCCCATCCCCAGTGACATACTTCCTTCAATATGGCCACACCTATTCCAACAAAGCCACACGTCCCAATAGTGCCATTCTTTATGAGCCTGTGAGGGCCATTTCATTCACACCTCCATAGCTATATCTTGAAATGCAGTCCCTACTTTTTTTTTTAAACATTTTTTTTTAATTTTTATTTATTATGTATATAGTGTTCTGTCTGCATATATGCCTACTCACCAGAAGGGGGCACTAGATCTCATTACAGATGGTTGTGAGCCACCATGTGGTTGCTAGGAATTGAACTCAGGACCTCAGGAAGAGCAGTCAGTGCTCTTAACCTCTGAGTCATCTCTCTAGCCCCCCCCCCCCACTTTTATTGTAGTAGTTTCAGAATATCAGGTCTTATGTTGAGGTCCTTTATCTGTTTGGAGTTGACTTTTGTGCAGTGCAGGAAATAAGGCTTCGTGTCATTCTTCTACATGTAGATAACCAGTTTCCCTGCCACCATTTGCTGAAGATGCTATCTTTTCTCCAGTGTGTGTTTTTGGCATATTTGCTAAAATTCAGATGACCATAGTTGCATTGGTTTTCTATTCCACTGATACAAGTGTCTCTTTCTGTGGCAATATTTTTTTTATTACTATAGGTGTACCTTATAACTTGAAATCAGTTGTGGAGATATAACAATATTTTTTTTCCAACTATATAGGGTCATTTGTGCTTCCATATGAATTTTAAGGTTGGTTTTCCATTTCTGGGGAAAATATTGCTGGAATTCCCCTCCCATTACTTTGACTCTATAGATTGCTTTTGGGGTGCATAGCCATTTTCATATTCATACTCCCCAGGCAGTAAGATGTCTCTGTCAATTCTAGAGTTTTGGAAGTTGCTTACACTGTATTTCCTGTTTAGTTAGTTAATATTATATCCTTCTGGAGTCTTTGATAGAGTTGAAGAATTTATAGTTATAGTTTTCCTTAGTTATGATAAAAGATAAAGTAGATATGTGAAAGTTGAAACCTAAAAGGGGAGGTAATGTGGTAGTCCCCTCTGTATGCTGTGAATACCATTGGTTAATAAAGAAACTGTTTTGGGCCTGTGCAGGGAATTTAGGTAGGCAGGGAAAACTAAACTGAATGCTGGGAGAAAGAAGGAGGAGTTAGAGAGAAGCCAGAGACAGACACTGGGAACTTTACCTGGTAAGCCACTGCCATGTGGCGATGCACAGATTAATTGAAATGGGTTAAACTAAGATGTAAGAGTTAGCCAATAAGAAGTTAGAGCTAATGGGCCAAGCAGTGTTTTAAATAATATAGTTTCTGTGATTATTTTGGGGCTAAGCAATCGGGAACTAACTAGCAGCCTTCTTACAACAATTCTGTTCCACAAGCTTTTTCTGTTGACATAAAGACTATGGTTCTTATCTTTTGTTTTTGTTTTTGTGTTTTTGTTTTTTGAGATGGGGTTTCTCTGTTTAACAGTCTTGGTTGTCCTAAAACTCACTTTGTAGACCAGTCTGGCCTTGAACTCACAGAGGTTCTGCCTGTCTCTGCCTCCTGAGTGCTGAGATTAAAGGCATACGTCTACCACCACCACCCACCTCAAAAATTCTCATCTTAAAGAGAATAAGACATAGTTTATTCTGAAGCCAGTAAGAGTGAGCATGGCCTGGGAGCACTCATTTAAGTCACCCCTGATTCCGTGTTCCAGTGTGGAAGCAGTTTCACAGAGTTTGTATAGTTTCACAGAACAAGGAAGTCCTAAGTCAAAGCAACTTCACGTACCTTTGGGGGTGCACAAGAGAGGTGGGTCCAGCAAGGCAGGGTGTAGGGCTGTTTTCTAGGCCTAAGATGCTATCTGGTGGCATTCTTAGCTCTGGGAGCGGTGGAAGCTGGTCTTCTGCTGAGTTAATAGCTTCTAAGAGGTTTTTATTTATTATCAGGCAGTGTTACTTCAGATACAGTATGGGGCAAGGAATGGCTGTTCCAGAAGGCTAAAACTAGCGCAGGATAAAGTAATTAGCCTCTGAATCTAGAAAGCTCCAGTTTCTGCATGGTATCTAAGCCCAGCCTGTCCACCCATCTCTGTGGACACAGACTCCTCCCAGGCGTCCACTGATCTCTGTGG